>VXBL01004445.1:104933-145278 GCA_013400195.1 Aramus guarauna
CCTCCATGGCACAGAGGCTTTAACCGCTTGGCTTGCTTGATTGCAGCACATGTTTCACATTCACAGATAACCTGTGCTATAATGTTCATGGTGAAGTCCACCCCTCAATCATGAGCCCATCTATATGTTGCATCTCTTCCTTGATGGCTGGAGGTGTCATGGGCCCACTGAGCCATGAATAATTGACCTTTCTGTTGCCAGTCCAGATCTGCCTGAGCCACTTGAATCTTAGCAGCCTGATCCACCTGATGGTGTGATGTTCCTCAGTGGCACGACTTTTGCTTGCCATGGGGCTTACTTGCCTTACTGTATAGTAGAGCCTAATCCTTGTTAGTGGCACTAAAAAGTCCTGCCTGACCCATATCCTTCCCCAACTCCATTGCAACTGAGAAACAGAAGTTGCAAATGTGCTTGTTTTCCTTCGTTTACTTCATGTGCCCTGTCTTTTGTAGTCTCAGAGAGTGGGTCTGGCTGGCCTACTCTAACACCATTTAACAAGTTAAAAGTATTGTCTGAAAAATCAATGTTTTCTGTAGCAAACATACCTAATACTGCATGCAGGAAAAAGGAGAACACATTGCAATACCTAATATCCATTTGCAGTGTAGAAAATAGTTCAGTAATTTCATGGCAAAGAAATGCTGAAGGGGATAATTTATGCTAAGAATTGTAAGCCTTGTGCTGTCCTCACTGCAGGCCAGTTTAAATCTCTGCCTGCCATTTGCTTTATGCAGAAAGGAATTGCTTTGCAGTCAGGATGTGTGCACACCGAACAGTGTCCTACAAACTGCTGCACCCTCTGGCCAAGAGCCTGTCCCTCCAGAGCCTACTGTTACTACAGCATTGAAAGCCCTCATGCTTTTTATAGGAAGATTAATTTAAATGCCTCACTGAGTTTGTTTCCAGACCAACTACCCATTGTTCTTTCTTTAAAGAATGGTCAAATAGAAATTACATGTATAAATACTTCATCCTCGTCTGAAGGCTTTAATCATGTTTCTTAGAACTAGCTTTGAGTGGCATTGAACATAACAAGAAGCAAAGCACAGCACAGCTGCCACTAAGGCAGAATATTAGGCAACTTGAATAATTTACTTCTCCATAGATAACATCAGTAATTGGCAAATTTTTAAAGCTTTGCAAAAGGACTTAACTGTAAGATTTGTTTGGGGGTTAATTGTTACATGCCTTCTAAATCCTTCACAACTGTTATCAGAGCTACTTTGCAAAATTACCTCCAGGTCTTCCTGAACTTAAATGTAGTACTGAACTTGTAGCATGGATTTAAAAAAAAACAAATGTCACTATATTTTCCTTTGCTATTAGGACTCTAACTTTTATAACACCACGAATTAAGAGTTGGCTCTTGTATTGTGTACATAACTTGTGCATGCACTGAATATAATCTGTTCATTTAAATACCAAAGTGAACTCCTTGCAGAGTATCTGATTTGATGCAGAACTGTGATGATTACCTGTTCAAATTAGTTTTACAATCAAATATGCTCTTTTGCATACACATTTTGTGTGTTTGCTTCTAGTCCTCCATTTCTGTTGTTCTCAGCCTCAATTTTGCCCAAACTGAGGGCTATTTAGCCAACAGATTTCTGATCTCGGTTTCAAAAACCTTCCACATCCAAGTTACTTTAACCTGGACCCTTTTTTGCAAATTAAGAAATCAGGAGCTGAATGGGTCAACCTCCCATCTAAAAAGTCCTGTGTTGGGGATGAAGTGACAGAGGGGTAGAAACCATCTCTGAGCAGATCTAGTAAAATCAACACCATTCTTTGATCTGACTATTGTCATTATCTTTTTTTCCAAAAAATATTTGTAGTGTTTTTTCCACAGAGCTGAGATGGTACACTTCTGTTTAAGAAACATGGGTGTGGGAAGGGCTGCTTCAGCTAACTTTATATTTTACTTGCAAGTGATTCTTACAGCAAGGGAGATGGTGAAGTGAGGGTAGTGATACCTACTGTGCAGTGAGTGCTGAGATGAGTGAAAAGGAATGGGATGTTTCAACTCCAGAGGAAAAAACAAGTTTTTTTCAGTGGGATTATGACCACAATATCCTGATGAATACAGCCAGCATCTTTGTGCATGCAAAACAGTAGCCAGTGTGGACTGGTTAGCACTGATGTCAGACAGAAGTAAAAGAGGTAAAGGGAGGAAAACAGTTATCCGCATAGAGCCCTATAGAAATAGTGTTTAGGTCTTCAGTGTTGCTGAGTTTTAAAGTATATTTAGGATTTTTAATCTGTGACTTAAATAGAATATTAGACATATAAGTATGGAACTGTGTAAATGTTTGGTAAGGCAGGGTCAGTGTGAGGTGACTAGTTTTCTACTTTTGCAATGTTTTTTAGTTCAACTTGCTCAAGCTGAAAAAAACCAACTATATTTCATTATGTCATTATATGTATACCTACATATATATATATATATATGCATATAAATATATGCAGCTTTGGAACCGAACTATACATGGTCATGATAAAAAAGCTGTATTTATGGCTTTTCTAAATATATATATCCATCTCAGAACTTTCCAGAGTTTGAAACTAAATGGGACTTAACATAACTTTCATAATAAAAATTGTTTGTTTGAATAAATTAGTTTATTGATGCCAGAGATCAGCAAATGTTTTATGAGAATACACAGCCTCAAAACAAAACTTTTGCAGAAGTTTATAGTGGTTTTAAAGTGAATTACAGCAGCTGAAATGACACTAAAAAATTTATCAGAGCAAAAGGGTTCTCTTATTTGCATTTGTAACAACAACATATCATGATTTTGAAAGGAACAGAAACATATTTCTGTGAACTGCTTTGTTTACAGCGAGCAGGAAGGTTGCTAACTATTCCAGTTACATGGTTCATAGCATAAATGAGAGAAGTGCTCCCTGGGAGTCCTGCCCTGAACCAAAAAGCTTTCTGCTGCCTGAAGTCCCTCGGGACAGGAGAGACCCACGTCTAGCCACACTACAGAGTCATGCAGCTACTTCACATCGTGTACCCAGGGGCCTGAATGCCTCCACAAAGAGAATTAGTGGGAGCACAGGGCTGCAGTCCTGTAATTCTCCCTTCTAAGAGAAACTAATCCTTGTTGTAAAAAATCAACCTTTGTGTATGACTGGAGGAGACTCAGTCACCAAATCCTGTGCTGTTGTTGGTAATTGTCTTATATGTCTCAGTCATGAGACTTAAAGTAGTCTAGAAGCTATAGCATTTCCTCACAGTGTCACAGCCCTGATGTCTTCAGGTTCTAAAAATGAGATTTAGGTTTCCATCTGCTTCTATGGAATGACCCAAATATGCATAGAAAGTTTTAAATTTCCTTGTGGAGGCCTTTTTCAGTAATATCTGACTACAGCCTTCCGTCCACGCATGCAGTCCATGCTCAGTTCTCCCACCAAAAGTTACCTCTGTTGCCAGCTTTGGAATTCCTAGTATTAGAGTTGGTATTTTGAGGGGGTTTTTATTTATTTTTATACATAGATTATTAAATTTTTGAGAGGAAAAAAAGTTGAATGCTGTGAAATTACTTAAAGCAAGATAGCCATAATGCTGACATGAAATTTTAGGAAGTATTTTTTAATTGCCATATATGGGGGCATCGCTGTATAGAGGAACATAAGTGTATGTTGTATAGAGGAGTAGTTTCACATTTTCCAAGTATTATTATCTATGGATTACTGTTCTGTTCTTCCAGATAGTTTCCCAAACTAGTTCTGATGAGGTCTGAGGCAAGGAACAGCTCAATTCCTAAACATACTGCAAAATAGTCTAACATGTAACCTTTACACCATATTAACAGTGCTATTAAGCCCTTCGCTTCCCAGGAGAAGGCTAAAAGTCACAGAGATACAGTGACTTCCTGTCTGCATATAAATTGCAATGAATTAATAACGTAGTTAATTCAACTGAAGTTAGTAAGCAAGGTTTCTTCAGTCTTTATTATTCCTCAGGATTTGTGTAGGTCTCATGCTACTATTTTAATGCTTCTATATCAGTGTAGCTACAACCTTTTAAACTGTAATATTGCAATACTTTTTTTACACTGGGCTTGCAGCACAGGATGTACCTCAAATTATTGCAAAACTCTGTGGAAGGCATGCTCTGGAAACTGGCTTTCTTTAGATTGGCACTAGGGCAATGCAATATTTTGGTTCATGTTCCTTTCTGTTGAATGAGTGGGAGTTTTTGTAAGTGGAACTGCTAGGAAATAACACAAATTGTATGTATGGGATGTCTCTGTGTCTCTCGTCTCTCATTACTGTGCTTTGCATCTTGTGACGAGTGCTTTGTATTAGTTATTGTCATGGTTCAGCCCCAGCCATGACTGAGCACCACGTGGTCACTTGCTCACCCCTCGTCGCAGGTGAGATGGGGAGGAGAATTGGAAGAAAAAGGTAAAACTCCTGCGTTGGGATAAGGACAGTTTAGCGGGACAGCAAAGGGAGAGGGAAATAAAATGACAGTACTTAGAATACACAGAGTGATATACAACACAATTTGCTTACTGCTCTGAACACAATGCCCAACCCATCTCTGAGCAGCAACCCCTCCTCCCTCAGGCAGCTCCCTCCCCTTTTATACCGAGCATGACATCATATGCTATCAAATATCCCTTTGGCTAGTTTGGGTCATCTGTGCTGGCTGTGTCCCCTCCCAGCTTCTGGTGAAAATTAACTCTATCCCGGACAGGTTTTTAGAAAATGGTATTTTCTCCCTCATAATATGGCATCATCATTTTTGGTCAAGATCTCATAGAATCATAGAATGGTTTGGGTTGGAAGGGGCCTCAAAGATCATCTATTTGTACCAAAACTTCTGAAAAGTGGAATTCATTATTAAGAATCACAGGGTTATAGGTTTGCTGATAAATTCCATCCAGTTCATCTTCTGCTTAAACAGCCTTCCCAGAAGTACAAAGAAAAGATCGGCATAAATGCCCTTGCTGTGAATAGCCTGATGCTGCTGTGTTGCCTCTTATCTGTGAGTAATCCAAGAACCGTTCACAGCCCTTTAAACTTACTTCAGGGCCTGCAGGAGCCCTTTCTGAGGCTGACAACTAAATTGAGACTAAAGGAAAGTGTTTTCTAATGTGTTGCTTGAGCTATCTGATCCAAAAAGGTCTGCATAACACCTTTTCAGCTTGATTAAGGGGCACTCATACTTGATTTAGCTCAGACATTCAGCAGAACTGACTTTCACAGCTGTTACTGTATTCTGGGATGTGAAGTATGACCAGTGTGTGCTCCCCATCCTAGAGGACTTCTGCAGCTCATCCCCAGCCTACAGGGATTACTCTTCCTTTTTTTTTTTGTCTTTCTCACGCAGGGGTGCGGCGCCAGATTGCCCACTGCATGCAGAAGGGAAGCGGAGCCATCAAAAACTCCTTCTGTGACCCAGCAACACAGCCAAACGGGCGACAAAAGAAATGCTATGAAAAGGACTGTCCACCCAGGTAACAGATACTGGAGGGCTCTGGTGATCTTAAATAGCAGTATTATTCAAAGGAAGATAATGTTTCTAATACCAGATTAGTGTGGCACCTGCAGCCTGCCACGGTGAGAGCTCCCAAGCATTTCTGAGCAAGGTGGCAGAAAACCAGTAATGAATAAATTAAGAGTGAGCTGCCCTAAGAGGTTTCCAATGCTGGTTACTAAGCAGTCTGTGCTGGGAATGGCAGATTGCTCTGTTATCTGTAAAGATACTCTTTTTGTTCAGTTTAGGTACAGATGTGCCTAAAAACTCTGTAAATTCTTACTTATTTTAAAAAGCATTTTCCTGTCTTAGCTTGAATGATAATGTATGAATGTGTGTTCCAAAAAGTAACTTGCAGAGAGGTTTTTTAAAGCCTTTTGATGCTGTTTTTCAGTATGCTTTTTATACTCCTTTGTCCTTTTTGTGAGGGAGGATGAGTGGAAATGCCCGCTTCTGTAACTAATTATTGTACCTTCTTTATACACTTATTATTTGGCATTCCCTTCTTATTTTTCCTTTCCGTGAAGTGCAGCTTTCTTTTCTGTCATCACATTGGAATCAACTTTTCCATTCCCATAACATTATTTTAATTCCTCTTCATCTCTGTTTTTTTCTGTTCTATCATTTTAGCAAGTAAGGTAAGGAAGACTAACCACAGCCAGCATTCAAGGTGACAGTAGAACTGTGGGCTTGTAAAATAGGCACAGATTTGCCAGAAGGGATCAATATTGGGTTTAGTTTCATGTTTTAGGTACTGGAACATCTTGCTTTTGTCTTTCATTGTCTTTGGAAACTGTTTATCATGCTGTTCATAATGGTATAGCAGTCTTTCCCTAGTAATTCTAGTTAAACCAGAATCAAATCGAAGTCATTACAATTATTCCCTTAAAGTGTATCACATTACATTTGCCAACAGTGAATTTCGTGAAGCTTTAATGTAAAAAATTCTGCATGGCTGTTGGTTTTATTGATTGTTTCCAATATCTTCACAACCGTATATGATGCATCTTCTGGGAATTACATCTTTGTGCTTGCAGCGTCTATAAATGAGTGCTAAAAGCATAAACCACCATCATTTCATAATGTGTAGCTTGCTAGGAAATCAAACAGTAGATCAAACTTACTAACTAGTTGACTATTTAAGAGCAGAGGCTACCCACATGCATGGAGGTGTTTTTTTTATTTATAGCACATAGAAACTCTGCTACTTATTCCAGAGTTCCAGATGAGCTCAATTTATCCTATTTGTTCTAAGTGACTGCATTATTCAGACCTGCTCCTGAAAGGGAGGGAGCAGAATTTTTCCCTTGTTGCGCAGATTGTAGAATGATGCGATGTGTGAACCAACCTCTTCTGCAGGCCAGGCAGGAAAGCTCATATGCTGCCAGCCTTGCTGATACTTCTCAAGCTCATTCTGCACAGCAGACGAAAGGACTGATTATGCGTCCTAGGATAGCAAAATACTGAAAATGCAGGAAACCCATATGTATTTAATTTTAGAGTCACATTGTGTATGTAGTTTTCTCTTAGTATCAGAAGAGTGACTGTAGTGGTTTGACCAAGGGTCTATCTAAGTCTGTTCTGGCTCCCAGCAGGGCCTACATGCCTGAGGAAGAGTAAACACAAGGCAAGCATTAATTATATCTCTTTCTATTACCCTTGCAGCTTCCAACTGTAAAAACAGTTCAATTCAAGGCATTTCCAGAGGCTTTTATGGCCTGTCTGATCAGTAACCTCTAGCGGACCTCCCTTCCAATTTACTTGTTCAGCCTCCCTCTGCAACTTTGTAAAACTTCTATCATATACATCTTCCTCTGCAAGAAATTCCACAGTTTTAATGACTACTGTGTGAAGCACTACCACGTTTTAATTATTTTGAATGTGGCTCTCACTAGCATTTTCTGCCTACCTTCCTACCTCTGTCCCAGGCTGGATTGCAGAAGAGCTGAACACTCACAGCTGCAGCTGAAGACTGGCTGAGGTTATGGTTTCACCGTACAGACTGTTCTCTAGCTCAACAGCCTCAGGAAAATTAGTGCTTGCACAAATTAATTACCAAAATCATGCATTTTTGCTAGTTTGTCACCACAATCTTTCCATGCCATGCCTGCCTGTGGCAATAAGGCAGTCCTGTCACTTTGCAGGAAGCAGGTGATGGATTAATATTTAATAACCACTAAGTTGCTGTAGTGGTAAATGCCATCAGAGGCCTGAGGTAGGAGCAAGTACTGGACGGTGACTCCCATCAGGCTTCAGTTTCCACCACCTTGTCCCAGTCTCTCACCACAATCAGCACAGCTACCTATGAGTTTTCTTCCCCATATCCTTTTCTTTGCCGAGCATCTCTCTGTATGTGTGATCTAAAGAAAGCCTTGTTTGCAACCCGCACAAACCTACATCTGTCTGCCAATACCCTCCACTCTAGCTTACGGCTGGGAGGTCCAACAGCTTGATCACTTTAGCTTAGAAGTTGCACATTTGGTTCTCAGATTGCTGTGTCAGTTCTGCATGTGTGCTCAGCAGTCACCTCCAGTTTTGGTTATATCTCTGCAGTGTGAGGAGACAGCAGGAGCTCCAAGACAAATAGTTTTTGGCAAAGCAGTCACTCAGGTGCTGCTCCCTTCTGTGTGTGGTCCAGGACCTGCTTTGGGCCATCCTGTATCAAAACAGACAAATGGATGGTAGATGTTCTTGCTTTGCCCTTCTTCCCTTTTGGATGGGGTGCCACAGTTCAGAAGTCCTCAATGGCGACCATGAAGAGACAGGAGTGCATGTACTTGCATATTAAGTTTCTCATGCTTGAGTGTTTAAGGCATGTGCGTGTACCCTACAATGCAAATATGGGGACACACACCCCCCCTTAAAAACTCCAGTTACTGATAAGAATAAACTTTGAGTCAGAACAAGTTTTTTAAAGTGTGTGTGGTAAACAAGGTGCTGGGCAATTAACTGCTTTGCCTACCAGTACCATCTGTTACATGCACTAAATGAGGATGAGGATTTCTATGAAATACAGAAGAAGTTACTTGACTAAATGTAATTTAGATAGACCATGAAGGTGCAATAGGATAAAATCTTAATTCTGGGATTTCCTAACTTTGGATCACCTTACTTTCTTCCATTACTTTTAAAAAAAAGTTTTGTATGCAATAATTAATCAGACATCATTGCTGATCAAGATAGGTTCTGTAGTAAGATCTGATAATTTATTGCTAGGAGTTTGGTATTTAAACCTGCAAACTGCTGAACCCTCACACAGAGCCATTTGAAAATGGTGAGCGAGGGGGTGTCAGCTTAGCATGTCTGTGGCTTGAAATATGTGATCTGGTGCCATTAAAATTAATAGGGCAATTCACATACTTCCAAGTTGCATTTGTGCTGAATTGTCAGCAATTTACAAGATACTAGAGATGATAAAATTGGAAGGAAGATGCAGGGGATGAAAACAACCCTGAAATGGCTTGATTCAGGTTGTGATAATATATTTTTCTGGTTTTTATTGCCGTGTTCCACTGAGACGCACTTGCTTTTTCTCTTTAACCACCTGTTAGTTTTTCTTTGTTGTTTGCAGAAGCCTGGAAGAGCAAGAAGCAACCCAAAGAAAGACAGGAGAAGGAGAAAAATAATTTGTTCTTTTATTACAGCAATGTCCAGAGGCCTCACGCAGGGCTTTGGTGGCAATGGGCTGCATTCTAGAGCATGTAGCAAAATAGTCTGTGCCCCAAAGGGCTTGTAGGGTAATTTAAAAGGAAATGCGGTATGTATACATAACTAAAGAGAAGGAATGGAGGTATAAGTACCTCAGAGAGAACCAGATGGTTGCACAAATGAGCTGTGTGCATAGCTTGATTGCTCTGAGGTTTTTGGGGTTTTTTTTAATGATTAGGAATAGGTATCAGTGCCTTCCACATCAGTGACAGCTCATTTGCAACTGAAGAATAAATTAGTCAGGAAACAGAAAAAGAACTCAAAAGCTACAGAAGAAAGGGAAGAGAGATTGTCAGCAAACTGAAGAATCCAGAAATGCAGTAAGATGGGAGACAAAGCAAGGAGCAAAAACTGTTATAAAACTGGACATTGAACATCGATGTATTTATCAGAATGGGATTAATTTGCTCTAAGTTCATTGATCTTAAAAGGAAAAAAATGCAATAGAATGGTGTTGGTTGTAAACCAAAACCCATTTTTTCTGCATTTGTGTCAAGAAAGGTGTTTTCTAAATACATCCCTGTTCTGTTTTCAACATAAGGCTTTGTCATGACCTGCTTCAAAACTCAGGAACAAGTAATATTGTCTAGGAGCTTTTGTGGTCTAGAGTTCACAGCTGGGTCAGATTTTTCATAAAGCAGCTTGGACCTATGTTCTTGCCTAGGGCACTCTAAACTGGAAGGAAAAAGAGGTTGTTTTGGGGGTTTGGTGTTTTGTTTTTTTTTTAAGTATAAAGGTAAATCATTAGGCAAATGTCACAGTTGATACCAATGCTTCTCAAGTAGTACAAACCCAGAAATTTTTGGCCCCCCTTTCTTATCATGGAAGGCAAGTATGCAGATGTTTGATCCACTCTGGGTGACCATGAGAAGAAATAGGTAGATGAAGCTGGAGAAAGGCTAAGGTAAACCAAATGTAAAGGGGAGGGCTCTCATTGGTGAGGTGTTTCTCATTGGAAAATACTACCCTAAAGGAAACATTTATCTTCCATTCGGTGGAACAGTGCATAGCACGCTACAGAAGACTGATCTGGAGAGAGACACATAAGGGGCTTGTTTTTACTTCATGGAACAAAGTACAGAAAAGTCCAGCCAAGTGCTGACGCAGAGAGTAGACCCAGAGGTACAGCACTGCAGGTCACTGCTCCCATGTGGGTGCCCATAGCATAGCTTTGACTAGACTGTTTTTTGGGGTGGTGTACCTTGCTGCTTCTCCGTCTGGAGATAACGCAGGGCCACTTTGAGCACTTGTGCAGTACTGGCTGCATAGATGTGTGTGGGAACCTTCTCCACCTCTGTGCTGACATTACAGACCCTCCCCTGATTCTCATTTGTTAACTCTTTCTGGTCTGAGGTGGGAGCAAGCAGATAAACAATAGGATGGAGTAAACAGATTACTAAACTTGCTACCAGTTCCTCAAATTTGGATTTGAAAGACCATCTAATCAGTGGATTCTTATGCATTGTAGAAACATAATATTTGGTGCCCACTGCTGTGTGGGAATCAGCATCTTTCAGTGACTGGCTGGTACTGGAGCACAGGGCGGATGAGAAAGGTCGAATGATCTGGATTTAATATGAAAAACATATATCTGAACACAGAATTTAAATTACTAGTTCTTTTTCTTGTAGTCTCTGACCTTTTCCCTAATGTGCTCGTAATGTGGTGTTTTCTGATGTTTCTTACCCCTCTGTTTTTCAGATGGTGGGCAGGAGAATGGCAGAAATGTTCGACCACGTGTGGCCCGACAGGCCAGAAGAAGCGAACTGTACTTTGTATCCAGACAGTGGGATCTGATGAGCAGGCACTGGCTGTCACAGAGTGCCAGCACCTGCTTAAACCGAAGACTCATCTGTCATGCAACAGAGATATCTTGTGCCCATCTGACTGGACAGTGGGCAACTGGACTGAGGTAAATTCATGTTAACTGTAATATTGAAAATTTTTTTTCAAAATGACCTATTATAGTCAGCAGAGAGGACCAATGACCTACTTTTTTTACCTTTTTAATTGATTTTTTTTGTAATATTTTTTGTCACAAATCCTTTGTGCAGAAGAAAAAAAACTACCCTGCTTGCTAAAGACCTCAGCAAATATTGTGTGTTAATTGTTGCTAGGGGTTTGGCTTGCTGAGCTTTTGGGACTGTAGAACAGAGCATGCTTGCACACTAAAAATCTGTGTAGTACTTATTACTGCTGTGGACCAGATGGAGAGAAGCTGTGTGTTATGTCTGTAGGCTTACAAAGATGCATTTTTACCTTCTTTACGTTCATATCTCTTGCATACATAATTCCACTGTTCTTGCTACAGTATGCAAGCTTTTTACTGCTAGTATTAATCAGAAGCCCTAAAAAACAATAGAATACCTGTGTATTCTTTAAGAGTTAATTAAATATGGTGCAATTATTTCATGGCAGCTGATGATCTGCGGAATGTGAGGTCATCAAAATGATCACTGCAATGTACTAAATTTGTTTAAATATACGGCAACGTATTCTGCAATGTTTGTTATTATTATTTGGTGTGCTTTGTCACAGATTTTAATCTGTGGAAGAACATCGTGCTTCTTAGTTTTCTCAAGAATAGGATGCTGGTATTTACAGGTGTTTCACAACTTTCACTTTCCATTGAAGGCAAGGAGGGTTCAGGGTCCCCAACATGTGGAGCAGCGTACTTCTCCATGAAAACTAAACATGCACTTCTGGAGTGGGGAGAAGTAGGTTTTGAGTCATGTGAAATTTTAAAGTTATTTTATTCTGATTCTGTTGTAGTACAACTTGGTCATGGTTCACCTCATAAATAGGTAGTTTATCTGTCAATGTAGCTGGCAATCATGACAAAAAATGCACAACAAATATTTTCCAGTTCATGTGTCAATAAAAATGAAGTTTACTAAGTTTTTCAAAACTTCCAAGACCAGTGATCTGGATGCAGGCATTGAATGCACCGTTAGCAAGTTTGATGATACCAACTGGGAGGTGCTGTTGACTCTCAAGGGACAAGGGGCCTTGCAGAGGGATCCAGATAGATCGGAGCATTGGCCTATGATTAATGGGATGAACTTTAACAAGTGCAAATGCTGGATTCTGCACCTGGGACGGAGTAACACTGGGCACAAGTATAGACTGGGAGAGGAGCGGCTGGAGAGCTGCCCTGCAGAAAGGCATCTGGGCAGCCAAGATCCGTGTCCTGGCGGCCCAGAGGGCAAACCCCATCCTGGGGGGCATCAAACACAGCAAAACCAGCCGGCCAAGAGACGGGATTATCCCGCTGTATTCAGCGCTGGTGCAGCCTCACCTGCAGCGCTGTGTGCAGTGCTGGGACACACCGTTTAACAAGGACGGGAAGGTCCTTGAACGTGTCCAGAGGAGAGAACAAAGCTGGTGAGAGGGCTGGAAGGCATGTCCTGTGAGGAGCGGCTGAGGACTCTGGGCTCGTCCAGTTTGGAGACAAGGAGGCTGAGGGGCGACCTCATGGCTCTCTGCAGCTCCCTGAGGAGGGGAGGTGGGGAGGGAGGTGCCGAGCTCTTCTCCCTGGTACCCAGTGACAGGACACACGGGTATGGTGCAAAGCTGCGCCAGGGGTGGTTTAGGCTGGACATTAGGAAGCATTTCTTTACTGAGAGGGGTGTCACACACTGGAACAGGCTCCGTAGAGAGGTGGTCAATGCCCCAAGCCTGCCAGTGTTTCAGTGGCATTTGGAACCTTAACACCATGCTTTAACTTTTGGTCAGCCCTGAAGTGGCCAGGCAGTTGAATTGGTGAGCGTTGGAGGTCCTTTCCAACTGAAATAGTCTGTTCTGTTGTGTTGTGTTCTGTTCTGTTCTATTCTATTCTAATTTCCTTTTGGAAAACTCCTCTCCCTTCTTTCTCCTTTTTTTTTTTTTTAACCAGACTCATTATTGTGTTTGAGAGCAGATTCAGGTAATGAACTAACTGAATTTTGTGACAGTACTAATTCTGTTTATGCTGCTTACAAACCATTGTCACTGAATGTTGATTGGTTTGGGAATTGAGTAGCTACCATGTTTTAACTGCCTGTGAAAAAATAGACTGAGATTACATGGCTAGCAGTGCAACTATATAGAAATGTCATGCTATTACAGAATACAGCTGGTGCTCTTGTGTCATTGGATTATATTTGCAAGTTACTGACAAAAATAAATTTCTACACCTGTAGAAGTGTAGAACAGACTATTTCTCCTGCACAAATGATTGGATTGTCAGGAGACTTGTAACTGCAGAATGTTCCTTATTAGTGAATGTAAGGAAGGGATTTTACATAGGCAAAACTTCCTTTTGCTCTGAACTTTTCTGGGTGTTAGCAAATCATTCTGTAACTTATAAACCGAACATACTTAATTAGACAGATAATGAGGATAGAGTGTTGTACCCATTCTGAAATCTCTTTTTAGTACATGTTCATAATCTAAAGCAGAGATTTCCAAGGCTAATTCTGGGATATAGCCTTTACGCTCAAAACTTAATGAGGTTGGATGCTCCTTTTAACTCACACAAATGCTAATCTAAATCATCCAAGTGGCAAAGTCTGACAAAATAAGCGTATTGTATTTCTGTGTAAGCAACAGCATAGTGTTGGCAATTGCTGCCTTCCTCAATAAGCAAAATCCTTTACTGAATAACTTCAGCAGCTGATGTAAGCTTGCATAGCTCTGAGTACTATAAATGTGCTATACAGCTGGCAGTAGAAGGAAGACAGGCAGAGTAGCTCATGAACTTTCCTCCCTGCTCTGTTTGATGCAGAGCTGATGGTATTTTACAGGCGTTAACAACAGAGGGAGCCCCAGTAACACAAGGTCTCTGGTGTTTCTACTGCCCCATGACCTAGACTAGCTCTAAAAAGGGTTAGATATTCCAGGGGGTTTAAAGTGCTGGCAGTAAGATTGTTCATCACTTCATCTTGAGCACCTGGTTTAAGCTAGCTGAATTAGCTGGTCAGGCTCCCTCACGTCCTTGGAAGACTTCTTCCAGTAGGTTGTATGTAACATCTCCATTCATACATGACCAGTCATCCAGCGTTAGTACCTCAAACCAGAGAAATTGGTTGAAATTTCAGAAAATTTCAGTGGAGGGACAGCTGCTGAAGGCATGCCTGTGCCTGTGGGCTGAAGATGAAAAAGAAATTGCAGAAACTCTTGGTCTTCTTAGCTTCCAGCACGCCTTATGCACAAGTGTTTCCATTGAAATAGAAGCCAGGTAGGTTAATTACTTTCAGTAGTCTGTAATTAGGAGAGACATGCTAGTAGCCCTGGCAGCATGTGGTTGTTGCACTAAGACTGAATGAAAAAGCCGTTTCACATAGTCAGCAAGGATCTGTGAGCTGCATGGATGATCACAGTGTATTTGTGGCACTGTGAGTAGCCAGCACTGCACCAGTTTTTGTTGGCAGAATTTTAGTCTGGTTTTTTTAACCCTGGTAGAAAAGGTATTGGCTAAACAACTTTTGTGATTCACCAAAAAAGTAAAATTCTAGCATATTACTTTTAGATTTTGTCTTTATTGTTTAGTCTTTTTTTCGTGGCTATTTCCCCAAGGTGACATTTACTGTTCTAAAACCTGGAAAGAGCTCCATGATAGTAGAACATTACTAGACTGAAGTGCTTGTTCCTCAGGAAAAGCTTTGTTATTGATTATTTATAGTGATGCTTCTTTATTATAAACAGGTGCCATTTGATACTTATTTTTATTGATATGTGCAGCAGAATGAAGAGGGAAGATATATTAATTCTGTTTCTTTTTTGCAGTGCACGGTTACTTGTGGTGGTGGAATAAGGACTCGTAATGTCATTTGTGCCAAAAATAACAATGAGCCATGTGATACTTCCAAGAGACCAAATTCTAAGGCCCTGTGTGGTCTCCAGCAATGTCCTTCTGCTGGAAGATTTCTGATACCCCGACTGGCACCCAGAAGAGGAAAGATCATAATCAGAAAAACGAGTACTAATCCCCAACAGACTCCTCCTCCAAGAATAAGCATATCAAGCCCAAGGTCCCATACAACAACAAAAATACCCAAGCTTGAAACTGTAACTCCCTGTTTGCCCACATCCTCTGGTTTGGGTAATGTCTCAGTAAAAGAAGGAACAGACAACAAAACATTACAAAATAATTTTGCTGGACCAAATGATGTTTACAATTATTCAGTTGTTTCTACTGAAAATAGTTCACACCAAAATACTACTTCATGGCCTTTTCATAATAGCTTAAGTACTGAAATTACAAGGCATGCTGAAAATATTCCTGAAAGTAAGCCTATTTCTACTGCAGAGAGTGAGGTGCAAAGAAGTGAAAACACTCCTGTCTCCTCTTTCACCAGTAGTCCGGAAATAACTTCCAGCTATGACTACTTAACTGAAGAATCTGATGACATTGATGGGGCAGCTGGAGGCAGTGAGAAACCAACTGATCTCCTTTACAGCACAGAACTCAATCCTGAAATCAGAACCAGGAGCACAACCCCAGATACCAGCTCTCCTGTCCTTCAAAATGAGGGTGTGACTTCTCATCCCCCCACAACATCTCATCACCCAGAAACTTCTACACTCCTTCCTGTTAGCAGAGCAGAACAAGGGTTGGCATTTCCAACAGCAAACTATATCAGTCTGCAAGTTGATGTGCCTGTTGTAGAAGTAACTACCCCACAAGCTTCAGTTGCAATAATGCCCACAGTGTTTGGTGATGCACCAAGAGACCAGACTGACAAGAGAAGAGAAATAAAGCTACCTGATGCCGTAACTTTCAGCACACAATCATCAGCTCTCGAGCATTCTCTCAGGAACCAAAATGCAACATCTGAGGGGATTTTGACGAATGTCACACCAAACAGCCACCTAATAAAATCCAGCAATTTGCTTGGTGATGCATACTGGATAATAGGCAACTGGAGTGAGGTAAGTTATTTTTAAGTCATAAGAAGTGGAGAGTGTGAACAGTTGTCTGAACCACCGCTGAGGAAATAAAGCTTCTTAGCTTGTTGTGATTAGCTGAAATGAGTATCACACATTCAGATGAAATACTTATCATGAAATTGATAACTTGGAATATCTAATGTTAGATTGCTTACACAGTATATGTCAGTATTGATAGATTCTGCAAAATTATGCATAACTTTTCCAGGGACATGACATTCAGGTTTGAATATAACAAGAAATAACTCCAGAGTTTTGTTGTAGCACACAGCAAAAAATTAAGCTATTAGATGAATCCCGGAGACACTAAATGAATATGCTTGTATTTCCAAATAAGTACATAATGCAAGTTAGGTCTAGATATGCTATTATTTTCTAACCTTCACTTACATATCATTTCTCTCTAAATGATGTGTGTTTTCTAGCGTACTATGAAACTAAGTCATGTCATGTAGGTAAGTGTTGTGCTTTTGCCACAGCCAGCAGCTCAGCACTATGCAGCCACTCGCTTGCTCCCCCCCAGTTAGATGGGGGAGAGAATTGGAAGAGTAAAAGTGAGAAATCTCATGGGTTGAGATAAAGACAGTTTAACAGGTAAAGCAAAAGCCTCACACACAAGTAAAGCAAGACAAGGAATTCATTCCCCACTTCCCATGGGCAGGCAGGTGTTCAGCCATCTCCAGAAAAGCGGGGCTGCATTATGCCTAATGGTTACTTGGGAAGACAAATGCCCCCCACCGCTCTTCTTCCTCCCCCAGCTTTATATGCTGAGCATGACATCATATGGTATGGAATATCCCTTCAGTCAGTTGGGGTCAGCTGTCCCGCCTGTGTCCCCTCCAACTCCTTGTGCACCCCCAGCCCACTTGCTGGTGGGGTGGTGTGAGGAGCAGAAAAGGCCTTGGCTCTGTGTAAGCACTGCTCAGCAGTAACAAAAACATCCCTGTGTTATCAACACTGGTTTCAGCACAAATCCAACACATAGCCCCATACCAGCTACTATGAAGAAAATTAACTCTACCCCAGTCAAAGCCAGAACAGTAGACTAGCTTTATTACTATAAAAAGCACATTAATAACATGGATACTTAAACATATTTTAGTTGGCTATTAACAGTTTTTTGTGGTGCATTTCTATCTCATTTCTCCATCAGTGTTTGTATCCACCATTAAGCAAATACTTCTGAACTCAGAGCAGCATTCTGCCTGGTAAAATCAGTTTGAATCTACAAAGCAAAGATAAGAATATTAGTCCAAAGTTAAACTGGTATATCAGGGGTTGTAATTTGTCCAGTACATGTGCATGGCGGAGATATTGTAACATTCAGTTCTGTACCTTTTTTTGAAGTTTATGGGATCATATATTGGAACTGGGTTGTAGCAGTTGTAAACTAAAAGCATTTTGTCTTGTTGGCATAGGAGTTAGAATAATCAGTCCAGTAGCTGTGGTTGTAGAGTATCTCTGGATACAGCAGCTGACAATTAACAGTGTTACACCACATCTTATTTGAACGTAGAAATGAACAGTTACTTTATCTGCATTAATGGCTGTGCCAAAATGAACTTTTACTTTATGAAATTCAATCAAAACAAGCATTGACATCCTGTAATACTCACTTTTGAAAGTGCTGTCTTTCTATATATTTGCGAAAATGAAACAAGTACAGCTTACAGGGAGTTTGAAAACTCTTTTGATGTGTAAAGTGTCTGGAAGATACTTGGTTGAGAAGGTGATAACTTGTCCCAGTTTCCCCTGATCCCTGGTCATCACTGAATGGTTGTCATACTTGGATAACTTCTGTGCAGGAGCAGTATAGGTTGCAAAGTTTTCTATGGCCTCAGAAAGGTGCTTACTATTTTTTGTATATTGCTGTTGACTTTCCTTTACCAATACCCAGCACCAGGCTTTTTGACAGTTAGCTTCCTGTGCTGTTACAAAGCTGTGTCCTGAGACAGAAATTCCTGTGGGGTCAGGACTGGTGAGGGGTCGACCACCCAATTCTATCAACTATAATCAAAGAATAGGGAATAAACTTCTATTTAATATCCTTCCCACTGTAAATTCTATTTTTATGTAAACATAGTTCTTTTTATGCTAATGGATTTTACATTCTTCAAATCATGATACCTAAAGTGAGAGATTTTGGTATCTGAACAAGTTACCTCATTTTTCTGACGGCCTTTTTTAACCAAGCTAATCAATACAGCCAAAGGTCCAGATCTGGAAACCTCCTTGCGCTGATCTGCCTCTGTGTGTCGGTATTGATGGAGAAGGCTATCAAAGGTCTGTTTCTCTGTACCTGTTTGCTCTCGGGTCTGCCTGGAATGATGCAGATTAATGGAGATGCAGAAATGCAGGGCTAAAAAGGACAGCAAGAGATGACTTAGTGCATCCCATAGAGGCACAGCTAGACAACTGAGATCCTGTTGGTGCCCTCTGTCTGGATACAGCCAGTGAGTAAGACCTCTGCCCTGTCACCACCACATCAGCAGTTGCTTAGGACATGCGCTACTGATGGCAGTGTGAAGTCTCATCTTGTGCCTTCCCTTGGCCAAGTGAGAATGGCTTTAGCTTCCCATGTTCAAGTGGGACAAATGAAGCATTTCCTTCTGCACATGCCCAAAGACCTGCATTTAGATGTGCCTGGGTGAAAGAACCTGCAAGGGAAATTCCAGGCAAAGGTCGTGCTCCCAAGCCTAGCACATCCCGAACAGAAGTCTATAATACAGAGATGCTGCAGTCTGCCCTTGTCTTTCATTACTCACATTAGAAGTATTTTCCTTATACATATCAACATTTTCTGTACTGAAAATGAAGATTCTGTTTTTTATATGCAGACCATGGAAGATAATTGGCTTTTTAATAATTAGTTTGGGATCTGTTTTCTAAACAAAACCATCTGGTTCTTTTCATATTTTCCTGGTGTTTTCTAAATAGCTGGTGACTTTGTTGTTCTCCTGTGGACTTGCTCAGTTTCATCATGTATTTCTTCATCAGTGATGTTCATTATGGCCCCAGCTGACACCTGGCAAATAAAATGGAATAATCACAATCATTTTATATATGACCTTCTTTGTGAATGCTGAGATGAGATTTGTCTTGTTTTGTAACCCTCCTACTTCAATTTATTCAATTTGTGGTCCATTGTAAACCCTGGATCCATTAATACAGTATTTCTAGATCAGCAGATGGTCTCAGTTTTGTTCGGGATATGGATGTGTGTGTGTGTGCATGTGTGTGTGTGTGTGTGTATATATATGTATGTATTAAAAATCTTAAATGTAGGGTTCTGCATATGGTTTTGAATTTCAGGTTACTGTTTTCTTAATTTTTCAACTTGGCAAGATGTTTTTCAATTCAGATTGTGGTCTCCAACATTCCTGCAACTCTCCCAACTTGGCGTCATGTGCAAATGTTACAATTGCAGGCTGTATTTCATCGTTCAGTTAGTTAACGAAAATACTGAAGAGAGTTTGGCTCTAGACAGAACCCTGCAGGACCATATTTGAAATGTCTTTTCATTTTGATATTGAATCACCAAGGACCTCTTTACTACAGTTTTTCAGTTAGCTGTGCACCAATCTTCTAATTATTTCACGTAGACCATGTTTCCGTGATTTGCTAAGAGTGCTCTATGAGATCATGTCAAAATGCATCACATCAGCTGGCTCTCTGTTTTCATTAAGCCAGACACCTCTGTCAGAAAAGGATCATAGAATCATAGAATGGTTTGGGTTGGAAAGGACCTTTAAAGGTCATCTAGCCCAACCCCCCTGCAATGAGCAGGGACATCTTCAACTAGATCAGGTTGCTCAGAGACCTGATATTAGATTGTCTTCACTCATTTGTTCTAGATAGGTCCATGTGGGACATTTCATTACTTTATCATCTTTCTTAGTATTTACCATTTTCATCTTGATTGTTTAATAATTTGCCTTTGTATCTTCTTGTAAAGTAATGTTAGGTGAAGTGTTCCATTAGTCTACAGATCTGCCTTTTTCTAAAGATAACTTGAAAGATGTTCTTCACTAATCCTCTGAGACTTTCCCAATCTATTTTAAAAGATAATTTTCAACAGTTCAGACATCTTCAAGAACACTTGAATGAATATTGAGGTAAGGTCAATACATTTAGTTTCACAGACTGATGAAATCAATTCAAGTATACTTAATGCATCTTACTTTACTCTTCTTTAGTGTTTTAGTAATCTTTTGCTCTTCTCGTTCAAGCTATTGTTTCTTGTTAAAATTAACTTTGTGAAGCCTGGCACATGTAACTTTCTATTTTTTTCAAGTATGCAGAAGAAAAGGTGGTTAAAAAGAGAATTTCTGGAATCTCTATCCTTGGAGATATTCTGACCATCTGGACGTGTCCTGGGCAACTGGCTGTAGGTGGCCCTGCTTGAGGTTGGACAAGATGACATCTAGAGGTCCTTTCCATCCTCAGCTATCCTGTGATTCTGTAAATAAGTCAGCTACTGTCTCTCTCATAAAATAGAAATTTTGGTTTTCCTCCCCACACCTTGATTCTAACATTCACAGAACCTTTTCTTATTGGTCATTACTTTAAATTCAGTTTTAGTCTACAATTTTCTGACTTTATTTTCTTGTCCTTAGTAAAACTTTGTGCCTGTTTTTAGATGACATCTCTCCAAGGCATTGATATTTCAAGACTATTGCATCTACCTAGTTGAATCTCTTACTGTTCTCTTTTTCTCTTTTAGTGACTGCCAATATTCTGACATTTCTTTGCTCCTTAGGATATGTCTATACTATTAAATAAATAATGCCCAAGAATAATGATAGTCATTGAGATGGATTGGCGTGACATGTCCCATAACATTGTTGACACAACTTCCCAAAGGACAGCACTAATTAGAGTAGGGCAAAACAGTGCCAAATGACACCAGTGCCTCTGTCTGTAACTTAATGTCTTTCCTACTACTTTCCCACAGTGTTCTGGGCTGTCACTTTTGCCCTTCTAAGAGCTTTCTGGGTACCAAAGATACCCCATTACCACCAGATATGCTCATTCTGCACCTCTGTTTCTGGTCATGAAAAGTCACCTGCATTTCCTCCCTCTGTAATAGACATCTACTGTGACAAGAGGAAGTCTTGATATCTAAATGACAAGAGGGAAAAGCAGTAAGTATTCCTGAACTTCAGAGCAATTGGTCTCTTTTATGTAACGTGAAACAATGGTCAAGAAAGCTAAAGCTTTCTCCCAGTACTGTTTCCAGCATCTTGCCTTTCTCTGTTGGCTCCGTACCTGCACACAAGGATTTTTGAAAGAATCCTGCTGTGTTTCACCTCCCTCAGACAAGAATATAAAGCTTGGTAAGTATGTTCTGCCCAATGTCATCCCTGGAGCTATCTTCGATCTTCTCATGAATGCTCAGAATGGGGTTTTGGTCAAAGACTAAGCAGCCCTTCAATAAGGTCTTGGTGTTGTCAGACTGGTATAGCAGGGCTGGGGGGAGCCATCATAAAGTCAGAAACCGAGACAAGGACAGTCCCTGCTCTTGAACAGACAAATTGTCTTGGATAGATACATGACTATGTGTGCAAAACTGAACAGTGGTACATAGTCCTCTTTAACAGGATCTTTGTGGCCTCTTGCACAGATGTCTCAGGAATCTTGGAATCTGGAGATGGCATGCTGCAGAGGCTTTACAGATTCATAATTTCAAAAATGCTTTGTTGTGACCATTAACCATTTTTTCCATTTCTCTGATTGAATCTGGTAACAGCTCCATGTCTTCAATGTTTGTTTTTTTTCCCTGCCTTAGTTTCAGCTTAGCTTTCCTTATCTTTCCAAGGACACTTACTCAGCATTCCCTGCTCAGGCTCCCAGTTCCATGTAGGGAGTTCAAACCACACAACAGCAGTTGCTCTCTTCATCATTTTGCTGACTTAATGCAAGATTATTTATGCTGTTTCTCTTACCAGCTACAGTCTGCTTGGCATGTGTTGAATTCAATTCTGTGAGTATAGTTTTCCGTCCCTCCCTTTTTAAGGGAGAAAAAGGCAAATGGGTGTCTCCCACCACTTTTCACCTCTTCCTGCTTCACAATACAATTATAATGACTTTTTTTGGTGAACAGCATGCACTCTTGGAATCTGGACTGGCATGATCAATATTCTCTTACCTTAGACACTAAAACCCTCCCAAATGTTGGAAACACTTAGCCACTCTCAGAATTCATCACTTCAAAAATCCTTTTCATGCACAATTTTCCCAAGAGTCTCACACAATTTAGTTCAGATTTTCAGCATTATGCACACAATTTGCTGA
Organism: Aramus guarauna; assembly: GCA_013400195.1. Lineage (NCBI taxonomy): Eukaryota > Metazoa > Chordata > Aves > Gruiformes > Aramidae > Aramus > Aramus guarauna. Next base: position 127,357 of record VXBL01004445.1, read on the forward strand.
ATGTCTCAGCAGTATTAGGGATAGAGAGGGAACAGTGCTGAAGACTGGATGCAGTGACATTTTGCATTGGATCCCCAAAGATCACAGAAGGAAACAGTGGAACAGCTGGTACAGATTTAGAATGTCTCAGTAAGCAGGAGTTTGCCAAGGAAGAGCAGTGCATGGTATAAATCAGAATTGGTATTTTCTTAACAAAGCAACAAAAAGACCTTCAGAACCTTAAGTCAGACTTATGTGAATTTGAAATCTTCTTTTGAATATGTTAGATAAACTAGGTCATCTAAAATGGCTCTAAATATTTACATTGAGGTTCCTGGATTGTTTCCAGAATGATTTAACATTGAGTTTGTCCCTGGGCTTTCCTCTCACCCTTGTGCAGTGCTCTACCACCTGTGGAATAGGGGCTTTCTGGAGGCACGTAGAGTGCAGCAGCAGGAACACAACTCACTGTCAGCACATGAAAAAGCCTGATTCTGCGAGAAAATGTTATCTCCGCCCATGCGCTAGCTGGAAAACAGGAAATTGGAGCAAGGTAACTTCATACAGAGCTGTGCGTGAACAGTAAGCTTGCTAACTTCAGAGTAGGGAGTTCTAAAGACTTCATTTTAAAAATAATTATTTACTGAGTGAATGCATACATGATTCCCAGTTGACCATTCATCACTAATTTACTAATTTCCTGACTAACTTATTTATGGCAACACATCTGTTCTTCCTTGGTGTGGGTCATGCTCATTAACCCTTGCATGTAGAGCTAAAGCAGGGCTCACTGACCATGTTCTGTGGAGATCCTAGGGCAAAGCTGTGCATATTTGCATGTGGCATTTTTTTATCTCTGCTCCAGAGGCATGTCCTAATTTTAAGAAGCAAGTTGGATTTTGGGAGAGGGGGTTGACATGTTCCTATTCACCCTTGCTACTGTGTATTAGCTCTTACGTGACATGGTCTGTTCCACATTCAGGTAACTTCTAAGTTTTACATTATAAAAACTAAAGAAAAATGTATTGGGGAAAATGCCTGCTATCACTAGGGTCTTATTTGATTCTAGTTACACACACAGGCCTGGTCAAGAGACAGGAGAGTGTCCAAGGTGGTAAGTGGAAGCCAAGAAATTGGATTTCAGTTCTTTTTTGGTATTGTAAGATGTGTGATGAACACCTGGAAGGACTTTGGTGACTTACATTTTGTCTTCACACTGTCTAAACCTTGGGCTTCAAACAGTGGGTTATTTTTCAAGACTCCAAAGAGAAAACCCACAAAATGCTATTAGAAATAATGTTGATTTAATAAAGACAAAGATAGATCTCTCTAATTTTCTCAGTACGTATCATTTTGCGGACAGTGTTGTTGCCATTGGACTAGAGGGCAGATTCATACAAAGAAAAGGTTATAGTTACAAAACCAGTGTCATATTATTGAGCTCTTTGACATAGAATTGATTTGTACATGATATACATGACTCTTTAGAAAGTCCAAGAAAGGCAAAGGTATTACATAACCACATTTAAGCCTTCAAAATTGATTTTAAATGATACATAGACATTCTGCAGTCCCAATTGCAGTGGAGCATATTTCACCTTCACTTTTTCATCATAAATGTTATTGTTCTTGCAACAAGTAGATGATAGTTATGTCACAGAAAGTAGCTAGAAATCAGGTTTAATGATAAAATATTATAGGAAACAGATGTTTTAAAGTGTCAGCCCAACTATAAGGCCAATTTGAGACAAAAGGCTTTTCTTAGCAGATTTCTGTTGTGTTAGCCACTCTTATTTTCCAGCAATTGAACTATACAAACCTGATTACAATTTCGTATATAAAAATAGCTATTTTTTGTTCACTTTTGCAAGTAGCAATTGTTTTTCTCATTACTGATTTCAAACATTTTTATGTGACCTTATGATAGCAAGATTCCCCTGCTAGTGTAGTAAAGCTTTCTCTATTCCTTTTCTTTTATGTAACTGTTCCCCTCCCCAAAAAGAAAGGTGTGTCAGACAAGATCTTACAGTCTGTGCAAATTATATCTGGTATTAAACACATATTTTTGTCCAGATGGACAGAAGCTTCTGTGAACAAGAGCATGGACTCTCCTTGCATCCATCCTTACTCCCTGGGGAAGTATTATATTCAGTTTACTTGTTCAACTGAAGAATGCTTATTTATGCAAAGGAGAACAACATCAGTTGTTATATTGCATCATGTTATTCAGTGGTATCAGTAGAAATGGCTTTAATTCTGGATGAAGGCAAAGTAATTAAATGTATATTTGTCCTTATCCTCAGGGTAGCAAATTCAGTTCTTCCTCAGCAGCAGGAGAGGTCCTGGGCTTTGGTAGGTGGGAACACAACCTGGTGCTGCTGCATGAAGCCTTGGAGCAAGCTCTGGGGAGAAACAGGAGACTGGAAGGGCTCACTTGGCTCACCAGTACTGCTGCAAGCTAAGAAGCGATTTCACAGGCTGTGAGTGAGGATCAGGGTGTCTCTGTCTTCTCTCCCGTTGTTTCATGCCTAGGCTGCTCTTGGGGCATGGATCCTCCTGGTGCCATGGAGGAGCAAGGTGAGAGTGGGAACTGCTGCTGTGGGATGAGTCCACCATCTTCCCGTGGTACGAGCAGCAGCTCAAGTCTATGGGCTAAGACAAGGAGCAGTTTTGTCAGCCTGAGCAATCTGCTGCCATGGACACTGACCTCTCCCATGGTGAATGAGAAATCAACTTAACGCAGCTGTGCCTCTTTCCTCCCTTCCTCCCTCAGAAACAACTAAAGAACTGGCAATTTCCCTGCATACAGAATTTGTTTGTTGTATTTATCACATTATAACTCTCTCACCACAACATTTTTTGGAAATAGCTGGGAAGATTTCCTAATTAAATATGCATTCATGTTATTAACAGATGTTCCAGTGAAGAAAGGGAAATATTTGTATAGTGTGTTCTGATTTGCTATGACAAAGACCACCGTTTTTGAGCCTAACCACAGACTGTTGTTATAGTAAACTGGAAGTTCCATCTGTGAGTGAGGATGCTCAAAGCTCAGGCTGTCCCTCCTCCTCTGTGACTGGGGAAGGGACAGCTGCTCAGCGAGCATCATTTGGAGATGTGTTCCTTTCTGTTTTATGTACAGTGCTCTGCTAACTGCAATGGTGGCTTCAAGACTCGAGATGTTCACTGCATTGATGTTCGTGAAAAGCGACTTCTAAGGTCTTTTCATTGCCAATTACTCGGATATAAACCACAGCTCAATACTAGTTGTAACATGGAGCCTTGCTTGCCGTGGCGTGTGGAGCCCTGGAATGAGGTATTATTCTATAAAAGAAGTTTTGGGTAGGAGCTGTCAATTAACAGTGACTGTTAATTTTAACTCAGCTTTAACTCAAAGGAAGACACACAGTGCCACTCAGAGGCTCTGCAGTCCTTGTGTATGGTTACAGCAAAAATGATCATAGATGTTCGTAAGACTTCCCAGAATCATTCTTAGGATTGCATGCAACACAGCTAGAGCTGTAAATTACCATAACCTGAAACAGAGAAACAGATGGCCTGGAAGAGGATTTGTTTTAACTATCCTACTGGATCAGTAAATGTGATTCATACAGTCTGATCCCTTCTGCTGCCATTTTAATGTTTCTTTCTCATGATTAATTTAGAATTTTCCTTTACACTTTTGGGCTGGAATTTTATGGGGCCAGAGACTGAGGTCAGACACAAGATAAATCTGACTTTTGGGTCACTTTGTAATGTAAATCTGTGCCAACAAACTCATACACAGCCAGGCACATATTTATGTCGGCTAAAGTGTGTGATCTGATTACATTTTAGTTTTTACTCCCACTAAAAGCAGCATTGGAGAAAGCATCACAATGTTTGTGGCATGGTGGACCTGATGCTTTTGGATTTCAAGGGAGGTGATTAGATTGCTTCCTTACAGATCACTAACAAATCACACCTGCAACAAGGAGGAGACCAGTATGTGGATTTTCTGTCATAGTCAGCGACGGATGTAAAAATAAGAGTAGCCAAATGATTGGACCCGTTTGCCACTTAAAATATTTTATGAAAACAATTGTCCAACCCTGGCAGTTGTCCTCATGCTAAGGATACTGGATAGAATTGGACTGAAAAGGTTCATTTATCAGATGCCATTTCTGGTCCTCTGACCGTAGGGATGCAGTTCCTTGTAGGACAGGAACAATGCATTATTCAAAGTATGTCTGGCACCTGATTTCATGTCAGAGTACGAAATCTTTTATGTATTTCAAGCAGGCTCTACTGCAGACCTAGTCTATCGTAGTAAAAAACCAGTTGGTAAGTAATACCAGAATGTGGGCAAAAGAATGTTTGAAAAATAACCTGGGTCACTGTCTTTGTATGATGCTTTTATTGCCAAATAGTTAATTTATTGTATGGATTGGGTGAATTTTAATATCCCCAACCACCTCATAAAAATGAGATGTTGCATCTCATGAACTTGTACTGTCTTCAGTAAATATTACAGATTAATCTTGCAGTTCTGTGTTGCCTGTTATATGTTGCCATTTCCATGCTCTCCTATATTCCTTGTATTGATGCATGTCAAGAACAGCTTTTCCCCAAGTATTTTTGATCAATTATGGCTTCTTCCCTGTCTCTTTGCAAGCCTATGATGAAATAAATGTCTCCGTGCAGAGCTTTTCTTCATATCTGGTCTGTAAGACCTGTTACACATAGTTAGCCTGTACATCTTTCTAAATCACATGGGTCAGTGACACGCATCTTGTTACCTGTGGCTCAATATTTTTTAATGGATAGCATTGACTACTGTCTTTTTGGTTTGTTTCTGGGTTCTCATCCATTCCCACCTCTCTCCTCATGGGTTTGTGCACCTCTTTTGTTAGTGTTCGAGAACATGTGGTGGTGGCCAGCAAAAGCGACATGTCTACTGCCCAGAAGAGGGCTACTGTGACTGGACAAAAAGACCTAATGCCATTGCATCATGTAACAGGCAACCTTGTACGCAGTGGATTAACCAGACGTGGGGCCCGGTAGGATTAATTTCTTTTTTGTTTTATTTGTTGTCATGAGTTGGCCATATTTGGTCATATTATCCACTTATCAGTGAACCTCAGTATCTATAGCAAGTATAGTTTCTTATGCACAGCTGGAGCTACAACAGGAGGTATTTTGAAAATATTACTAAACATTTCAGAGCCAGTCCATCTCAGTTCCTTCCATGATAGACATTGTAGCTTTTACTTTTTGTTGCTGCATTAGATGTTGCTGGAGGGATGTTTTTTTTTTCCTTTTCTAATGAAAAATGAGATACCATTGACATTCTTCCATTACTCACTTTAAATTGTCTACTGTTTGAGACTGTTAAAGGGGTCAGGGTGACCCTTAAACCAACTTCGTTGAATATTAGACTTGCCCTCACAAACAGAAATTCTGAGTTTTGACCAATAGCCTTCTACTTTGGCATCCGGAAATCTAATTGACAAATATGAGGTGTATCTTTGGGGAACGTTCCAATATCTGTGATACATGTTTAGTTATAAAGAAACTGGTATATCTGATAAACCTTTCCTTCCAGTTTCCTTAATAAACCTATTCATACATTGCAAATACTCCTCACAGCAGAAGAGAACAGTGAAAGAACACCAAAAGCCAGGAGCCACAAATAAGGAAACAATGGAGAGTCATTTAACACAGAAAATTTCATGAGTTGGTTTTGACACAAAGCCATTAGATTGGATATGAGTATAATGCAATGTAGAGTTAGTGTAACTCTAACACTTAACTATGGAAGTGAAAATGTTGACACATGCATAAAACAAGCAACTGAATACCAAAATCTATAGCAACTACTTTACTGATTTATTAATCCCATTTATTGTACTTTATTAACAAAAACTATTTTAAATATTAATCTAAAGTTGCTGCAAGAGTACCTAAGATCTTTTAATGTATTTCACACCAGTAATATTGAGTCTTATGTGCAGACATATACATTACAGAGAGGATTATTTTCAGAAGAATTAAAGAAGTACCAGACCTGTCTTCATCTCTTGTGCTTCATTAGCTGGCATTCTTTATCTGTTGAAGTATTTATCTTGCTGGCCGCTATATAGCTGAAGACAAAAAGAATTTAAAATTAACTGAAATTCTCAGATGCTCTGGGATGTCAGAAGAATTAAGTACATTTACAGAATAGTACAGGAACATGTTTTGAAAATGTTCTTTTTTATGGCCATCTGTGTGCAGCCAGAACAAACAGCTGGCAGTTGTTTTGCAGCCATAAAGAAAGGGTAACCAAAGTGTAAATGTCAGCAAAGAAAAAACATCTCACTGAGTTTTTTTTAAATCTTCAGCTCAGTCATTTCTAGACCTAACATTGCAATTGCTTATTCATGTTCAATTTAGATGGTGAGAAAGCACAGGAATTTTGTTTCCTGTGTGCAGTACTAATTTGGATTATTAATCTCTTACTTTGTAGTACTGGCATTTCAGATCATCCTCATCCTCCTCTGTAGAAGACAGTCCTCTCACACTACAGAATCCAAGATGCTGTATTTATACTATTTACCCCCCCCCGTATCCTGCCAAATCTGGCCACAATGCACCATGGAGGTGTCTGGATCGAGAATACAGTACACAAAGTACTTTACTGTCATTGGTTCTGGATCATATGGCATTTTTAGCTTCCTTTCACATTACGGCTCAAATATTGGCTTATACACAATTTCCATGTAAAATACTTTGATATATTTTCAAATTACTCTCTTTCAGTGCAGTGTTTCTTGTGGAGAGGGCGCTCAGCAAAGAACTGTGAAGTGCATGAATATAGAAACTAATGAAACTGAAGACGACAGTATGTGTGTGGATAAACCCAAGCCCGCAGAGTATCAGAAATGCAATGTGCAAGAGTGCAGGAAGATTACAGGTATGATAACACACCTGCATCAGTTTCCAAAAAGCTCACCATTTGTGCTGAGATTCTGCAAAACCAGCTGACCTAATTTATCAGCTTGTTGTGACTATAGGTCGGCCTAACCTGCTACAGCTCAGCTGCACTGTTGGCAGAATCATGTTGTCATGTTCTCCAGCCCTACTGACCTTGTGTTACCACAATGGGGAATGCAGTTCTCTGACCATCCACTCCAAATTTATCATGCTGCAACTAAATGAATAGGTCTGCTTGTATTGACCAGTTTTAGGTAACTCACAGGCTGCTTTGAGGGCTGTGAAAGGACATGCTGTGAGTCCAAACAGATGCCATGTCTTAAGACAGATACCCCTACGGGAACTGCACATTCTGAACTGGGAGTGCAAGCAAGCAAAGTAAGACACACACTGTATGAAAAATCTGACTGGCAGTCAATCCAGATACAGTCTTAGCACTATGAATTCACTGTCCCACAGGGTGAGACTGTCTCCAAAATAAAGAAGTGGAGAGAAGTCCTGCTGGGACTCAGAGTGTCCTGTACCTCTCTCCTTCAGGGGCCCGGGAGTCCATTTGCATAGATAGTTAATAGCCCAGAAAAGAAGTGGCAGGGGAGGAGGAAGCTTACAGAAGGGTATCTTTATCTGTAGTCTGTGTACTGTAGTATCCAGCAGGTTCCTTCAGGTAAGAACAGCAACAGCTCAGAGTCCTTCTGGAAGAGCCTTCAAAGGCCTTTTGGAGGAGGGTTCTTCTGAGCAAGTCAGCAGTAAGAGTCCAATCTGACAATGAGAGGTTGACTCCTGAGGGCAGTGGAGATCTGGCATACACTTGAGAGTGATGCATCACTCCTCCTGCTGTTCAAAGGTCTTTAAGCACGTGTTTTGCCCTAAGGTTGAATTGATCTGCTTATCTCCTGTCCCTGTCATGTTCAGAAAGACAGGTAAGTACTACCTACACAGATTAGTAATAGTTATTTCTGTGAATAAAATCTTAAGGGGCCAGTAAGACCTAAGAAAAGCCCTACTGGGTAGACCAGTGGTCCATGCAGCCCAACATTGTGTCTCCCGCAATGACATCAGAAGATGCTACTTAGGGACAATACAGGAGTTTAGTCCTTTCCTGTGATTCATTTCCATGGTATTCCTCCAGCATTCCCAGCTGATGTATTAGGACTATCAAAGGCATCCCCTTTAGTGCCTTTTAGTTTAAATTTACGGAACTTTTTCCATGAATATGTTGCACCTTCTTTTGACCCTGTGATGCTGCCTGCTTCCACCCTCTCCTGTGGCAGCAAGTTCCAGAGATTCACAGCCTGCTGTGAAAAGAAGAGCTTTTATCTTTAAAACTACCTTTATACTAGTTTCATTGAGTTTCCCTAGTTCTAGTGTTGAGGGATTTGCTGAACAACAGCCTTGCATTCAGCTAATCGACCACCTTCCTGCTTTTGCAAAGCTTGACTCTCCCCTTAGCCATCTCTTCTCACAGCTGAGGACCCCTCTTTGTAATATCCAACTAAATCTAGCACATCTCAGTTTATTAAAGCTACCACAGATGTATCAACACCATAATACATGCAGTACCAATCCCTGGCTTGTTCTGGTGCTGCAGAAACTGAAGCATAGTCAAGCTGAACATGTAGTTGCATATGCCTTGCCTATGCACTTCTGCCTGCCCTGCTTGGCGCTGCAGCATGCTGCCAGCCCATTGTGCTTGTCTTAAATGCACTATTACAACAATGTGAAAATACCAGACTCACAAATCATTGTCGCTAGACTTTCTTTTGCAGTTCTTAAAAGCAGAAACATGACAGTGTAAAACATAGATGAGCTATGTCTGCTGCAAAAGCAAAGCCTCACTGAACACTAATAAAATAGTGCTGTATTTTCCAAGACAGAAGGTCATGTGAAGTTTAATAGGACTTGTTCACTTAAAAGTCCTAAAATTTCAGGGGATCAACCTGACCTGTAATGCAAAGGAAGAGAAAGCTATCATAAATAAGAGCCTTAACAGGCATGACTGTCTGGCATAAAGCAGTTTAAAATACTATAAATACAGATAATTTGTCAGCAAAATATAGCTAATTCTTCTCATCTTCTCCACCACAGGGCTACCCTGCAGCAAAGACCAACTGTCGGTTCACTTCTGCCAGAGGCTGAAAGGCATTGGCAAGTGCTTGCTGCCGTCAATACAGACTCAGTGCTGCTTCACCTGTAGTCAGCCCCGAATGCGTAAGAAAGCAAGATACTGGGATCAGCGAGGCCTAAAACAACAAAATTACACTAAATCTAGAAGAAAATCACCTCAAAACCAAGAAAACAACCACCATGCTGCTTGGCACTAGCTGTTTTTTATCTAGTTGCTTTGAGTAGGGCTTCTGTTTCCAGGTTTTATGTACCTTCTTTTCTTTTCTGAACCATCCAACATAAATGGAAATCTGTGATCAAAACTGGGAAAACATGTCTCTTAGGGTTATCAGTCCTAATTTACTGCTTCGAATTTTTCTGTGTAATAGTGCAAAACTTGTAACATAACTTGCAATGTACCACCAGCTAGTACTTCTTAGGCATGCATAGAGGCTAGATACAAGCTTGCAAAAACAATTTTTTTTTTTTTTAAATGAATGTTTTACTTGTTCTTCCTTCAATCTCTTTTCCAAAACCCACCTGAAACAGCAGCACTACTTACTCAGGAGTGCTGAGTGAAGGCAGCAGACACAGACTTTTGCTGTGGGCCACATCCCTCTACGTTCACTCGCTTTTTTGTTTTTTAGGAATCAACGTGAAGTGGCTGTGTTTCTCTGAATTGTTTGCTCACTTCATAAATTTGAAAGCAGACTTTTATAATACTGATTATGATATGCAGGCTCAATTTAAACATTGGATTTTTCAAAAGAAAAAAAAAAAGTTTGTTTAGTACTTGACTGAACTTCTAAAAGGATACCTCAGCAATAGCCTGTCCTGGCCAGTTTTCTTGTGCTACAAATGTCTTGCTGCAACCTGAAAACCCCACCGAATATGGGATGTTAAGTTCCCTAATACATATTAAGGAACACTCATTGGTACCATGAAAGCAAAGCTGTTTGCATCTACCACCTTAATAGATTGTAATTCACACCAATATTCAATGATAGACCTACCATTTAATCCAGTATCTCCTAGTAGAGTGTAAGCCCACACCCACAAGAGTACTCTGTCACCTCACTCACAGCAAACTTTTCCCCCAGTGCAAATCCTTGATCATCATGAGGGTGAGGGCACCTGGGACAGGAGTCTGAGACCCAGAGTGTCTGTGTAGCTCTGGGCCTCAGGCACTAGGAGAGCACTAGCCCAATAGCGTAACTGTTTTGCTCTTGAAGGAAATGGCAGAACAAACTTTAGGGAGACGAGACTGGACCCTTTGAAGCAAAGCTAGGTATTTTCAAAATAGTTGGATGGAGTCTGACATTTAGATTCCTTTGAAGTTCCATAGGATTTGGACACCTTGATTCTTCATGCTCCTTTGAAAATCTCAGATTTACTTCCTAGCTACCCGACAATCTGCGATTGTGATACAAGGAAATGTCACATTTTATGCAGTGTAGAGTGAGAGACATATCCATCAATCCAAGTGTCACTATGGTTACAGAGCTATGACTAGCAATAGCCCTATTTCTAGACAGACCTTTTTGAAAGTTAATAGAAATATTTGGGCCTGGCTATAATGTATTAACCTAATGATGGCCACAAGTCTAATTGTCCTTTTTCATAGGTTTGTGACCTTTGGCTAAGGGCTTACTTCTTCACTTGAAATCTCTGGGAGTTCAGCATATGCAGCATGGTAAGGTTAGATTTTTTAACCTCTGTGATGGCAATATAACCCAGTTATAGGTGCTGATAAAACTTTAAATCCACTGTTAAAAATATGGTGCTAGTATAACAGATGTGGGGGATGACTTACAATGGTGCATGTGCATGCATGTGTGTACATAGCATACGTGCACATACTCTTAAAGTAATACATGTCTATGGTGTTGCTGGCCAATGCCGGACACAATGCTTTTTAAGTTTCACAGTGTGCTTACATCCTTCTGAGGTCCTGAATGGCTACTGACCCTTTGAGCAATAGAAATCTGGGCAGTCCTTACTCCACTGGACACAGAAATACTGGATCCTGTGAAGGAGTGGAGGTGTCCCATCTGATTCAGGAAGCATTTGGGCAGGGCTTGGCCTCAGGCTGCATTATGTAGAGCAGAGCCCATACTGCTACGTGCAAGGCAGTTCTCCGGTGGCCAGACAACATGGACTGGCGAACAGTGCAGATGCTTCTGATGTTCCCATAAGCATCTTATAGGATCTGGGCAGGACAAAGTTAGATTCACTTCAGGGTCAGAGTCTTCTACGCTCAGAGGTGCCTGCAACGTTTTATCCGCAGAGGTCAGCGGAAGTGTGCCATCAGGTGTGTGGGCTAATGAGCAAGGAGCTGACTGAGTGGATATAGTGCAGGTGAGAGGAAAAGTGCCTGGGGATGGGGGATTGTCCCTTCCGGTGCTCCTTATGGCTAGTGTGGCGTAACCATTTCTGGCTTCATTGTTTTTTTCAGGGAGCTGTAATTTCATTTGAAATGGATAAAAGTGAATAAATTGTATTATGGACGTTAATCAAAATAATCTTTCTATCCAGGGAAAGCACAGTCATCACTGTTGCTCAGCTTAAAACTGTAGGGAAAAGACTGTGACAAAAACATGAACTGTTTTAAAAGAGCAGTGCCACTGCTGTACTTTTACATAGGTTCTTACATCACACTTACCAGCCTGTTATCTCCTCTATGCTAGTAATATGTGCGGTCATCTTTCCCATCCATTTAGCAAGAGTCCTTTCTTATGACATAACTCTTTTTAAGTAAAGGTGGATTTATGATCCTAACCCAGATGGTCACTATTCTCAAAACTGAATAGAGTATTAAGTGCAGAGGTATAATATCATTCTATTTTCATATTAGCCTGAGATACATCAGCTTCAACAGGTTGTTCAGGAAAAAATGTGTATTTGGCATATCCACTGCTTGTTCTAACATTTCAAAGTTTAAAAAGCAAACTATGATGACGTATTTGTTTCAAGCTTCAATAAATGGCATTGCTTATGTCTGATGTCTCTGGTATTTTATGTTTCCAGTCCAAGAAGATTCACAAGATAGAATTCTAAGGAAAAAAGTGCAGAAAGTATCTTTTCTATTCCAGGGGAATCCTTATCATTGAGTATTTGGATACTTGATATTCCAACATAAAAGAGGTCATTAAAAAGGGTGAGGGGGAAAAGTAGCAGAATAAAGCATGGTGCTAAATAAAAATGTACATCAATAGGCTTAGTTATTTCCTGTGAAATGCATGACATCTTACCACTTCTAGTCCAAGCAGATGTGCCTTAACTCCTTGGGAGCAGATGTGTGCATGTCTACTGGGGGATCTGTTTGTTCTCCTGAACGGTTGTATACAATATGATCATGCCCACTCCCACAGCCCCCACCCCTTCCCACTTGAATCTTTTCAATGCTGATGCCTAGAAACTTAATCACACTAACCCTGTTCCTTAATGTGCAGTCCAGGAGCACAAGCATCGCAATTAGGTGTATGCGCTTGGGTAGAGAGCAGCATCAGTTTGCACTCAAACTTCACCCATGCATCCATGTATGGGTTCACCCATGTAACACCCTATGGAAGTTGCAGGAGGTTGCTCCGTCTTACTTCATCAAGTTGGTGTGGATGTCCAGCCCACAGGGGCAGCATCCTGCACAGGTGCTCTAAAGTAGAGGAATGAATTGAATTGAGAAATGAGTTGAAGCGCCCTCCGCTGTGCAAAGGCTTATTGAGCATTGACTGGATGACCTGCTGCGCAACACACAGCTTGATGAGCAGTTTCTGCTGTCTGCTGCGCGGTGTGGCACGGCTCGCTGCACTTCTTTGGCCTGGCCAAACATGCATCACCCACCAAAGGAACTGCCTTTTGGCTGCCTAGCATCAGCTCAAAATGAAAGCAGCATGCAGGGAAAACATTGTGCTTGTGGTTCTAGTGATTCCTCCCATGATTTTAGTAGAAATAGGGTCCCTTGAGTGTGGGTGGATTTGAGCAATCAGTTGTCCATTTTCCCCCCAAGATTTCTGTAGAAAAGTGATTGTCAGTCAGTGGCTGTACCAGATTTATGGAAATACATGAGAATCACTTGATATTATCCATGCTTAAGGAGAATTAAGTGTATGTAGTGTAGATGTAGGCATCCATTGATAGCTCCAGGGAACATTTATTTACTACATTTCATAAGTAATTACTGTCTGCTAATTGTTATATATGCAACTTCCATCTGTCCATTCCACAAGTTATTTTAGAGCAGTTTCAGATCCAGGACACTGCTCAGTAAGACCCTAAATGTTACACATAGTGACAGCGAACTCTACATCGTGTGTGCCTCAAGCTCAGGTGCCATCTTGCAGCTCAGTGACAGGGGGATGTTGGGAATCTTCCTTCTCTCAGCCTTTCTAAGGCTGCTGGCTGCGGTGGGGTGCTGGGTGGTTTGTGTCACCTAGTGACAGCAGCCCTGCTGTGAACCAGCTCTGGGTCAAGCCAAAAGCCAGATGAGTGTCCTCACCATTGACCTGGAATAACTTATTTCTCCATTTCAGTTTCACATAGGGTCTGGTCTCGTGCTCTGCAATCCTAGTGGGCTAGGCAGTGAAATGGGTATAGGTGTGAGTTTCACTAGTACCTAAATGTGGAAATAGCTGTTTTGTGGTATCAAGGCACCATCAGAACTAGACCTTTTCAGCAGGAGATTTCTAGGTGTGCAGGCTTCTCTGCCAGCAGAGATGATCACTTACACAACGATGGGATGAGGCGAGGGAGAAGTAGGGACTTGAGAAGCGGCATTCCAGACAAAGGCACTTAATGCAGCAGCGTTGATAGATTAATTTTGTGGATACAGAAACACAGTACACTGGAGACTTAAGAGAGAGAAATTTCAACCCTATTGAAGTGAATGCTGTAGATGTCTGTGTTCTTAGTGGGTTATCGTGTTCCCCTGGAGGACAGGACTTGTTGCCAGACACCTCTCTCTTCATTGGACTGACTGAGCCACCTCTGTTTACAGGGACTCCTCCTGCTACAGAATGGTGATTAATAAAAAAACGTGATTTATTGCTGCTGCCCAGCACTGCAGCCTCCCAGCCCATATGCCTGCAGGAGGTAAAATACAGGGAGCTCACACACAAGGATATTGCTTATTTCTGTGACTAATTGATCTCAACCTCCTCCTTTCTCTTAATGAACAAATACAAGTATCTCCAGCACAGGAACAAAACCTGGGATATGTTAGCCAAGAAGTACAAGTCTGCCCTACAGACATGGTGGTGGCAGCAGGAAAAGCCCAGAGGATGAGCAATAACTACAGTACCTGCAGAGCGGCTAACCATCTTCTGTAAGCTGAAGTGCCTGTGTTTTGGGAGGAATCTGTGATGAACGGGTGAAAACCAGGAAGTTGTGAAATATCTGAGCTTCCGTTGGATGCTCACTTAAGACACAATCAAATAAAAAAGAAATTTTATCAGGGTTCTTTAGAGCATCTGCTAATTCACCATTACCATTACGATTCATTAGATGTAGTTTTTACTAAACCGAAGCTAAAGTTTGGAACAGGGGAAAATAGTTACTTGGAGGGATTGGGTATTGTACGGAGGCAGTCTTTTGCTAGACCTCTGGAGTTACCTCTATCTCTGTCATGGTACAAGCAGGTGAGAAGATGGTCCTCGGCAGATGTCTGTTCTCCGCTAGGTTCAGTGATTCAGCAGCTTTGGTGGGGGACTGAGACATGACGTATCCCTTTTTGGGGGTCATGAAGGGTAACGAGTTAAAGAGGCCTGCCTCAAAGCCTGGTCTGTGAGATACTGCAGTCTGACTTCCCTCCAGAGCTGAAAGCGAAGGGGTTGAGCCCAGCTTCCTAATAATTGGCCAATACAGTGCCCAAGGCTCTGAGCAAAGGACACGGTGTAAGTCAGTGCTTACTATGCCATAAAGGCAGAACAGAAACCCTGAATTCCCTCTTGTTTATCATGAAGTCTCAATAAATGAAAGGAGGGGTGAACTTTTGATTTTAAACCCTTAAGGATTGTCTTGGATTTGAGTAAACACTATCTGCTAGCAAAAAGAAAACGTGCTCTGCGTGCAGAGGCTGAGGGAAACTGGAAGCAAGAAAAGGCTGCGCGTGGGGTCACGCCAGTTCCTTGCCAACGAGCAGCAGAGTCCCAGGCGCGTGAAGGTCACGGTACATGCGAGCATTTCAAAGCAGCGCGTGGCTTTACTCTGGCAGGAATCCTTGGGATGTGAACAGGCGCCCAGCACTGCCCTCTCGTAATGCCACATCTGTGGTCCCGCTTGCCGGAGTGCCTGGGCAAAGGGCAGGGCTGTTTACTGTAGGGCTGGTGCTGGGGGAAATTCCCACTGGGAACGCTGGCATGCTGGAGTGATGGCAAACATGGCGTTAATGGGAAAGCGCCACACGGGAAGCTTCAGTGTGAGGGAAGCTGATTAATGAGCTAGTGCAGAGGGAATGCTTTATTACAAACCCACGAGGACCCTGCAAACAGTGCAGTGAATTTTCAAGCTCCCTACATGGTTATTTACACAGATGGCAGGCATGCAGAGACTGTTTTCTCTCTAGTCTCCTGCATCTGTTATCTGTTTCGTACAATAGCTGAAGTAATGAAGCTTGAGATTAAATTACCTCTTATCCACTGTGTTCACTTGGAAGTATATTATTTGGTTGTTTGGCTCTGGAAGTAAAAATATATTGTCTTTTTATAATATATGGGAGCCTGAATCAGACTCATAACAAACAGTGCTGGCTTGTAAAATTACTGTCCTTTGCTGCAACGCCTACTATCTGAAAGCTAATTGAATGGCATTTTTCTCCAGAGGAAAACTGCAGATTCTTTTCGATGTGTCCCCATCCCTAGTCCTACCCTTCATGGGACACACAGCCCTGGCCCTGGTAGTCAAAGCAAGTCCCTGGAATAATTCCCGCACTGAAAGACCAGTGAGATTCTGTCCCCAGCTAAAAGCAGGCTGTGCCAGAACCTGCACCCAGCAGCTGTGAACCCAGATGAAAAGTGACTGACTTTACTCCTCCTGCCCACCTGATGTAATGTTGAGCCGGGCTGGTCTTGGCTTCACAGCCATGTAAAATGAAAGTTACTGCCTCTGAGCTGGGGGGAGGCCATGAGCACCCTCGGGCTCCAGCATGCAGCAGGAGTTTGCTGACAGTTCCCTGTTGCTCCCAGGGCACTTCATTTCCATTCATGCCTGTCCTCCAAGTGTGTGTTCAGTCAAGGAGGCAGAGGGGATGCTGCAGCAGCCAGACCCTGCTGGAGTTAATGGAAGCAGAAACGGGTCTTGGTAATTGTTGCAGTTTACAAGTTCAGCTAACCTGATTTCGGCTGAAGCTTCCTGCTGGCTCCTGCTCTTCTCCCACAAGGGACACATGGTCTGATTGACGAGGGTACCCTCATTTATACCGGGTCCCTGCTGGGAGGAAGCAGCGCTGGCGTAAAACCCATGCAAGGATGCTGGAGCTTCTGATCGGCTGCTCCTTTGCCTCTGCAACACCCACTCGCGCTCAGCTTCGGTCCGCTTGACCTGCATTCACCCTCCGAATGAGAAATGTGTCTTTCACCCCTTGCTGGACTCACAAGAGTGGTGAGATGGGGAACACAAAGGCATTCTCTGCCGAGTTCAACAAATCCTTTGAGCAACCCATGTCTCTGGGTTCACCGACTGCTGTTGTTAGAAGCATGTGAGGAGGCAAAAAGTGTCCGCTAATACAAAGGAAGCTTTGTCCAGGGAACTTTTATCCTGCTTCTGTGACTGCCATGGCCATGACCCTTCTTGGGTCTGAAACTGCAGAAAGGTAATCAAAACTGGAGCTGAAATTCTCCATCTGCTACAGCCAGTCACCCTTGCCCTAGGTGCAGAATGAGTTTGTCTGTGTAAATGTGAAGTTTTTGTTAAGCAGCAATGGGGACAAACTACACTAGAAAGTTTAGTTGCTCAAAAGTGGAGTATTGGAGTGTTTGAAACCTTCTGCACTTTAAGTCAGGTTCTGTGAGAAATCATGCATCATGTTAAAATGGATAATTTTGATATTTCTAAAATGAAATGTCTCTGGTGGGGAACGTGGTTGGGTGCTGTTCACAAGACAGAAACTGTATTGAGTGGTTCATCCATCAACTTGCTTGGAGTTGGCCTTTGGAAGTGAACCTAGCCACAACTTGGTGTGAGTGCCTTAAGTGCAGGTTTGTGCAGGATGCCGGAGTGGTCCCTTTCCGGTCCTTCCTCTTGACAGGGGTTTCCACTATATAGTGACAGTTACGGCAGCACAACCAGTATGATGTGGTGTTTAGGACTGTCAGCTAATGACAAGGAGCCGTCCCCTCTATGGCGCACAGGGAGACATCTCAGTTTCATCTTGACCCTAGATGATCTTTTTTTTTAATAAATAATCAGTCAGCTGAGGAAGAAACAGTTACTCAGAAAAGCTATTTATTTTCCAGTGGCCAGACACATTGTGCTGGTTTTATACAGGAAATCTGTTGAGCACAATGCTGAAAGTTGCTGGTTTCACCAGGTGTGCTTTACTAGCCAACGGCCAAGGCACGCTGATGCTGAATTGGTCCAGTTAGCAATTACCAAAGGTCCCCAACAGATTTATAGGGTATGTCTGACTGACTCCCATTGTTTCTGCACACACAGGGCTGTCATGTGCTTGAGCGTTGAAGACCTTTTTATAGGGGAAACAACAAAATAAGTCTCTGAGGAAAGAACATTGTGTATCCTCTGCAATAGCCTGTGCCACCTCTCCCTTTTAGATGGGAGTTGCCAGACAAGATGAAAACATGCCGTACATGGAGCACAAAATCCACTGTCGGTTAGAGTTACACAGACAACAGCTTTATTTCTCCTCTTTCATCATCTTTATTTACTGGTTTCCTT
>VXBL01004445.1:145326-168276 GCA_013400195.1 Aramus guarauna
TACATTTAGTGAATGACTGCAAATATTTAGCCCTAGATTGATGAATTCAGTAAGAGCACTGTTGCATCCTCAACAGTACTTGTTCTGATCAAAGGAAAAGCGTGTTCTTAATTTGAGCCATGCAGAGGTTGTGTCCCAGTGAAATCAAGAAATCTTGTTTGCTCGTAAGCTGGACTGCTAGGATGACCGAAACTCCTGATTAACCTCATGTTTCATTACTACACGTTTTTAAGCTTTTTGCCTTTTGCTAGCTGCAGTTTTTGTACCTTCTCCTTCCAACCTCAGGACTATGCTCTTTCCTTCACTGCCAGGAATAGTTGTAGCCTCCATTAGAAATCTGTTCCACTTTGGTCAGATAGCCTGTCTTCCCTTAAGTGAAATAAATACACAGAGTTTCTTCAGTTATTCCGAGGTGTATTTCATGGACTTCTATTTTTTTGGTTTTGGACCCTCAAAAATTTAACTGTGAAATGCAGATTCATAAACTTGCTACTGTATTGCAAGTCTGGTCTTGTCACTTGCACACAGCATTGGTATTCATTACTTTTTCAGGGTCAAATTTTACTTAATACAGATCTAGCATTAGGTTATAAACATAAACTCAGTGGTCGCTTGCCATTACTGTACTGCTATTTTCCAATGTCATGAACTTGAGCATGTAGCCCCCATCTTATATATGACCTCTCATTTTTGCTTTTAGTTTTTCTTCCTTTATGAAAGCAGATCTTTAAATTCCACTGACTTCAGCAAGTGACCCAGTTCACCCTATCTAACTTATCTCTCTCATTTACTGTCTCGACAATTTTTGTCATCTGCAGATATTCTCAGTGCTGATTTTCTGTTTTCTTCTAGATCACCAGTAAAGATATTTAATGGCAGCAATGTCTCTACAGGAAGGAAAGTGTTTGGTTGATCATTCCCTTATATGTTATTTTTATGATTAATTCTGGATGTGCTTGTGTGTAACATAGTGGTAGTTTACACAATCAAAATATTGCATGGGGCAAACCGAAATTTCTCACAGATATCATTTGTCCGGTCCAACCAAGCTCATTGTCTGTTGGAGGGAAGCTGTGTTAGGGTTGTGGCTTTTACTAGGTTGGTTTGGCAAGAACCTAACCTTTGTCTTACTGAAGTTTCAACTTCAAGGTACACTCAAAACATGCTCAACAACGGCTTTGCAATGTCTTTGATCTCAGCTTTCTGTTAGTGTAACCATTGAGACATCTTTGGGCCAGCTGGCTGGTTGCTATCTTAAAGATCCAAAAGGGGAAGAAAGTAAAATAAGAGACCTGTAGAGACAATCTATTGCATGACATGCTTTTCTGTTGCCTATTGACACTTCTAATTACGCATTTGAATTCGTAGGAATTTTGAAAACTTAAGCAGCTGCTGTTCCAACCAGCTGCAGACCAGTGCATGAGAACAACGAGACATTGGGAATTTGTTACAGCAGAGGAAAAACTTCATCTGGCTTCTCTTCACTAATGGCTGATGCGCTGACCGCAAAGCTTCACCTTTCAGATCCCCTGAAGCTGTCTGCCAGGAACGTGCAGGCCCAGTGTTTACAGCTGGATGAAGCCTGGCTAGGAAAGCACCCCAGCTTTTTAGAGGTGGTACTGACGTGTCCCCAGAGGTTACGCACCTTGTTTCTGTAAACCATCTGCTGAGGCAACCCCTATTGCTTCTGATGTGTGACAGCAGCAACAGGGACCACCAGGGAGTTGTGCGTGCTTGCAGCTTTTCTGGATCCAGGCAGAGCCCAGGATAGGTGGCTTTTTAGCACATCTGAGGGGGTTACGATGTGGGAGATACTGGTTTTGAAAGTCTCGCTGAGCCAATACTTACATGTGCCTGAAGATCTGATCAGCACGGGAGCCTGCAATGGGAGATGCTGTACTCATGTTGGAAAGGTACATCCCAACCCCAGTGCCGACCTGTGATCCCTCCAGATGGATCCCAAAAGCGCAGCCTTAGACTTTTGGTCAGGCAAAATGTCTGCAGACAACTCCAAATGACTGATAAAATGAAGTAAAAATGTGTGCAGTTTTCATAAAAGAAGGAATTTCAATGTCTTCAGTAAAGGGCTTGCCACTTCCCCCTAGTGCCACTACTGTATATGGAATAATTTGGTTCTGAATTGACAATTTTGGGAATGTTTATCTTCCCTGATCTGAGCTTAGTCTCTGCTTAGCCATTTTATGACTGAAAATGCCACCTTCCATATGAAATAATATTAGATATTATTTCAAATGTCAACGGTATCTAGCTTATAAAATAACAGCTGGACTCTGAATCTCTAGACAGTTCAGAACTGAGTTTTTCAGCAGATAAAAAGAAACTTCACGGAAGATATTTTGTTCAACTGTGGGAAGCTCAGAATTAATTTTTAAAATGACATGTTTTAGAATAAATGACATCTTATTAGATGAAGTGATTTTTACTTTTTTTTTTTCCACAGAAAAAAAAAAAGGAATATTGCCATAGCTAACATCTTCATTTCAAAGTAAGGTCTTGGCAAAGTTGTAGTTCTTAGTGGAAAGCTAACAAGCAATCAAAACCTTGACCTGTGTCCATTTGTTTGACCCTGTGTGCAGTCCTAGCAACTGCTGAGAAATAACCCTTAACATGTTTCTGAAATGATGGTGTTAACTCTGACATCCTGTCTAATTTCCTTTCTGTGCCTACATTTCCCCCCTCCCGCCCCGTAAAGATTGGTGGAATACTGCATGGTAACTGATGAGATGTGCTATCATTTATTATTGTTGTTCACTGTTAAATAGCGTTTATATGCTATATATTATATGGCACTGGATGTTATTTATTAACATATGCAACTTCAAGTCATGATTCGTATGAAATTACGATTTCTGAGATCTGAAGAGTGCTAAACTGATGCGTCGAACCTGATTTCTACCTCACATACCAAGTCATCCAGCTTTGAAGAGGCAGATGAATAAAACTGAACAGCAATTCATAAGATTTTGATCAGTAGAAGCTTGCCCTTTCTCCACTTTTTCAATGAGAAACAAAACTGCAATTGCTTTACAACGTATTTTTTCTTGAAATTCAATCCATCTTCACAACAAAGCTTTGGATAATTTTGAATGAAGCTTCAGGTGTTCAGCTAAGTATCCCTTGGATGAGATTTGCATAACTGTTAAGTTCCAAATTTGAAAACTGTTCTGGTAACAATGCAGGGATTTTTTCTGACAAACGTCTGTGTGTGCATCCTTTTACAACATCCTTTTCAGTCTCCAGCTCAACTCCCTCAGCTACCTGCTGCTGATTCTTTTTCCATCACATCTGAAGCAGTTTGTGTGATTTCTCCCTCACAGACTTCCTTCATCATCTTCGTGGCCCTTCCTGGGACTCCCTCCAGTATGTCTGTGTCTCTTCCACTGGGGACCCCAGCACTGGGTGCAGCACTCCGGATGTGTCTCACAGGCTGCGTGGAGAAGAAGGATCACGTCTCTTGGTCTGCTGGCAATGCTCTGCCTAACGCAGCCCAGGACGCTGTTGCCCTTTGTTGCAGGGGCACTTGGCTGGCTCATTCAGCTGATCGACTGCTTTCCAGTCAATCGGCCCCCAGTCTGTACTGGTGCTGGGGGTTATCTGTCCCCCCCTCCAGGTGCAAAACTGCATTTCCCTTTGTCGAACTGCCTGGGGTTCCTGTCAGCCCACTTCTCCAGCCCATCAAGCACCCTCTGAATGGTGGCACAACCCTCTGGTGGATCAGTCACTCCTCCCGCTTTTGTACCATTTGCAAACATGCTGGGGTGCACTCTGTCCCATCATCCAGGTCATTAATGAAGGTGCTGAACAGCACTGGCCTCAGTATTGATCTCTGGGGCATACCGCAGGTCACTGCCCTCCAGCTGGACTTTGTGCTGCTAATCACAACCCTTTTAGCCTGACAGGTCAGCCAGTTCTCAGTCTACCTTGTGCCCACTTATCTAGTCCATCAATTTGTTAATAAGGATGTTACAGAAGACAGTAGCAAAAGCCCTACTAAAGTTGAGATAGACAGCAGGTAGGCTTTCAGGTAGGTGAATTCAAAACACGGATTTGCTGGATTGATGGCAGCCCAGCAGATTTTGCCTGGGGCAGTTAAAGATGTGCTCGCAAAAATCCCTCTGCTGACAGTGCCCACTGTTGCAACCCAAAGCAAAGAGACTGTCAAAAGCAAGTACGGACTAGAAACATATTCAGCAATCTCAGCCCTTTATACAGAGTAGGTAACTGAAACAGCGTCTGTCTTGAGGAAATTCTGTCCTCAGTCTTACCACTCCGCATTTACAAAAGGGTAGCTGACAGCCAAATGTTATTTGCAGCTGAGGTGGAGAAAAGAAAACCAGCTTGTCTTGCACAGAGTTGTATCTGAGGAGGAAAACTATTGGGCTGCAGTTCTTTAATAAGATTTGGGTTTCTGAATTTCTTGTGTGCTGGACTACTGCAGGTAATCCTTGCCGAGGGTTGTGATGCAGCCCTTCCCGCCCAGTGCCTCCCCTCCACCAGCTCTTGCCCTTTCTTGAGCAGCAATGGCTCTTGTCACGTATAAATGCCTTTTTATATGATGCTGCAGAAATCCAATAATAATAAAGAGCTCTATAAATCTCTCTACCTCCACCATGATGACTGAAAACTCTTTGACTGAGGGAGGGAAAAAGTAAATTGCTAGCTATCAGGCTTTTGATGCTTTTGCCTTTTCAAGTGGATAATATAGATCTTCCTGCACACTCCAGAGCTGTGTAGCAATATCTTCATTACTCACACAATCTCTGAAGTTACTTTTATGGAACAGAACAGAATGGAGAAAAAGAGCCGATGATAAATTACAGGGGAAAGGGATCAAGCCTTTGTGAGTGGCTCAGAGAGATCTTCCAGCCACCAAAGTTGGTACCTAAACACTGCACAGGCTTATCTACAGTAATAACCCCAAACCGGGCTACAAAGCCTCAGCACATGTTCAGCTCCCTCTGGAAGGATGCTTGATCATGATGTATGATGAAAACTGCCTTCTTGGTGGGTGTACCAGGTCTGGAGACCCTGCTGATGAACTGTGGGGCAGAAGTAAACAACGGGTTAGATTTTTTTTTGTGTGTCTTTTTTTTTTTTCCCCCAGACTTTGTTATCCACAATAGTTTATGAAGACTGTTGTCTTCTGAAAAACTGAAGACCTTTTACAGATAATAACCATTTAAAGGCACTGGTGATATTTTGAGCACTGAATCAATAACGGACCTGACATACCATAAGACAGAGTAGACCAAAGAAAGACTGATGGACTGATTTTTCCTCTTGCAGATTTTGAGGCAGCACCTCTCTGGGCTCCCGGGGCTCCTGTCGCCATCCGGGCAGCACGGCCCTTGTGAGATTGCTCTTTCCTGCAGACCCTGCGGCAGAGTCCGTACAGTGCGAAGGAACAGGTCGTGCAGAGCTGTACACCGTGGGCAGCACAGACCGGGCTGGGTGGAAAACGCCTGGTCAGCAAGTGTCCAGAGGAGGCAAAGGCTTGATCCTGCTGTCCGCGTTCGCAGAGGTACCACTGCCCCTCGGCACAGCCCCACAGCTTTGCTGAATTGGGCCTCAAAGGGGTACTGTGAATATCCGTAAATGCTGGGCAGCTGCTGGGCCAAGCTAGCGCTTCAAGGCTGGGGGGAAAAAGGCATTAAAGATGTGGGGTGAAGGTGGTCCCACTGAGAACAGCGAGTCTCTGTCTTCATCCTCGAAACGCCTCAGCACCGACCATTGCTGCAGTGACTCGGAGCAGGGCTGTTTATGGCTGCAATTTAAACAGCAGAGAAGCTCCATCCTTTTCAAGACAAAAACGTTTTGACTACGTCTCTTTTCTCTTTCTGTGGCTGGTAGCGTGGTTCACCTGTTGCTCTGATACAAATGGCTGGGTCAATGAGTGCTGGCAGCTGCTAAAAATGAGCGGTGCAAGAAACGGCAATCCCCTCATGCCATGCCTGTTTGCAGTGGCGCAGACAGACTCTGCGAACGTTCGTCTACGCGCATGGTTGCTCTTTCTTCTAACAAACGCAATCTAATTAAAAATGCTACTTGGCAAAGCAAACAGAAGAGACAGTGCAGTGCGGGGAGCAGAGCTCTGGTTTCCAAGTCTGAAGGTCCAGTTCTTCGAGGGGTTTGCAGAGTGACCGGGGGTAAGTCAACACGGCGCTCTGCACTCCTGGTGCCCCCTGTTAATTAAATCGCCAGCTTCTCAGAGCAGAGGCTGCCTCTGTACAGCTTTGAACAATGAGGTTTTGATCTTGTTTGAGGTCCCTTGGCACTGTGTTAATGCTATTATATTAATCATATTATATGATTTACTGTCACATCACTGGGACAGAGTTTAAGAAGGATGACCCTGCAATGAAGGGACAGAGCTGAAGATGGGAAGTTAAAACTTCTAGTCTGGATTTCTGTTACAGTTTTGAGCTTTGCATTTATTCCTTCAACTGACATAAATCCCTGGCTTGCACTGGTTAGCCATCAGTGACCTAAGATTTGTAGAAATTCTATTTAGACTGGGCTGTTGTTGTTGCTATTTATTTTGTCTCTGTGCCACCGATAATCCATTTAAGCTCATGTTATCGTGTTCAAAAAGAGGCTACATAACAAAGGCAATATAAATTATTACTTATAAGCAAATGGTGTTCTCCCAGGGATTTAAAGCTGACAATGAAGAGGCTGCTCAGCCACGGTGGGGAAGGGGGGTAGTTGCAGAGAGGACCCAGTCAGCAGCTCTTGGCACACAGGAGAACAGAGGTATCCCTGTCCCTGCTTTGGATTGACAGATGCAGCTGAACTTCATATCATCACTCCCTTTGTCATCTAAGACGGCATCTGTGCTAGGAGAGCTGGGACAGCACATACCCACCAGCCCGTGAGCCCTGACACTAGCACCTGTGCTCTCCTACCACCCCTGGTATAGCAAGCCCAGAAATTCTTGTCTGAACAAGTGCGACTGATTAGCTGTGGATGTGTGGTAATTAAACCATGCTCAGCCTGTTGGCTGAGGATCTGGTCCGTAATGGCACAATGCCTGCAGGTCACCATATTCTTCAGCACAGCCCAGCGTTAGCCCTCCGCTCAGAGTAGGGCTGGGCAGGTGGAGGACACTGCTGTCAGGAGATGGCATGGACACGGCATCTTTGGCTGGATGAGGGAAAAGAGAATTTTGGCCTTGGAGCCAGACAACAATTCCTGACATATTTTATTTGGTGGTATAGGTGAGGTGGTTGTGGAGGAGGTTCTCTATTAGCCAGGGACTCCAGGTGAAGGCTGGAAGGGAAAATTGCAGCTAGGGTGATTTTCAGAAGTTGCTCAGTAGACCCTGGGTTGTGGTATTGGAAAAGCCTCCCCAGGTCATCCTCACACAGGCCACGGTTGTTTCAGATGGAATTACTGCAGCAGTTTGACAAAGTCCATCTGTGAAAGTGAAGAGGAAAGCAAACCATGCAAATAAATGGCTTCTGAGAGCTTGGTCTCGTACATGGAGCCCTTGCCTTGTGCTGACAGTAAAATGGCACACGAATGTAAACGGGCAGGTGACAGCTCTCCTTCCCCATTCCAGATCTGAGTGTGAAAAAACTCCCTCGTTTGCTGTACCCAGCTGTCTCCTCCATTCCTTGTCCTTCCCTCACACAATTCCTGCAGTCTTTTCCTTTTCTCACCTCATGATCTCAGCTGGAGCCATGATTTAGATACTACATGATTGCCTCCTGATTGCTGTTCAGGAAAAACAAAGCTAAAATGCGCTTTGTTGCAGTTTTCCAGCAGTGGCAGTGCATTATCCTGCTTACAGGAGGGTGGGATAAGAATGGTGTCAACATTTTGACCTTCAACAGGTTCTTCATTTACTGTGATGACTAGTGCTCCATATAAAATACATATTCATACCTCTCTCCATCTTAAGTTTTAATGGGTAGTGCAAGACAGATGTTTCTAAACAATGCAATACTTACTTTTCTTCATTGACATGAAAGGAAAAATTCCATTATTTGGTGTATCTTAATTAATGTGCAGACTGATGTCACAAACTATAGCTGCTACATTCTTCCATTCGCTTGGAAAGTGACAAAGAGTGATAGCTTGCCATAATATCCCTGCAGTATCTTCCATACACAGGGATGATTGAAATTACTTTGTCAGTGGTTTATGAGTTCGTTAATTGGAAGATAGCAGATTGTCCTGCAAACAAAGTATTGC
This sequence comes from Aramus guarauna, assembly GCA_013400195.1. NCBI lineage: Eukaryota > Metazoa > Chordata > Aves > Gruiformes > Aramidae > Aramus > Aramus guarauna. The sequence goes on from VXBL01004445.1 coordinate 153,544, forward strand.
TTTGCAAAGTGTTCTTCTGCTGAGAACACAAAGCCATACACCACATCATTGTACCTTGTGATCTCCCTGCTCTACGTGGAGCATCTTGAAAACTCAGGAGTTAATTGCTGGCAATTCAAGATTCATTAAACCAGAAATAGTAAAGAAAGATCCTCACTTTATGTGCTGGTGGTGAGAAGAGATTGGCTTCTTCTTATAAAGTAGAAATGTGTTTGAAACTCCCAGTAAGAGTCCCAGATCTACCAGGCAGCACATCCAGGCCTTCTTTTGTGTTTTTCCTTACTCTCTTCCCTTCTCTTGTGTCTTTTTTTATATAAGAGAGACCCCAGCCTCACAATATGCTCCTCTTTGGATGTTGGGGATTTGGGCAGAGGAGACAACCAAATGGGGGATGCCACATCTGGTACAGGGACTCAGTACACGGCAAGTGGGTAGTTTTAGGATAAGACATTGCCTCTATATTTTAGGTACTTCAGGGCCAGGCAGCAGCTGGTTGCAGAATCTGTTACAGACTGAGACTGGGCTGTAGTCTCCACCTGCATCCCACTCTAAATGCTGAGATCTTTCTTGAACTGAGTTGCAAGAGTGGAGTGTTTTTAATCTGCTGTTTTTGTCTGCTTCCCAGATCAGTGAGTTGTTGTCCTTTCCAAACCTTTTCCCAGTCCTGCCTAACCAGGGAGGTCCCAGTTGACTGAAGGTTAGCAAATGTGATGCCCATCTACAAGAAGAGCTGGAAGGAGGATCCACAGAATCACAGAGAACCACAGAATGGTAGGGGTGGGAAGGGACCTCTGGAGATCATTTAGTCCAACACTCCCTGCTAAAGCAGGATCACCTACAGCAGGTTGCACAGGATCACATCCAGGCAGGTTTTGAATCTCTGCAGAGAAGGAGACTCCACAACCTCTCTGGGCAGCGTGTCCCAGTGCTCGGTCACCCTCAGAGTGAAGAAGTTTTTCCTTATATTGAGATGGAACTTCCTGTGTTCCAGTTTGTGCCCGTTGCCCCTTTTCCTGTCACTGGGCACCACCGAAAACAGTCTGGCTCCATCCCCTTGACATCTGCCCTTTAAATATTTGTATTTAGATATTTATCCAGGAAACTACAGACCTGTCAGTCTGAGCTCAGTGCCAGAGAAGGTTCTGGGGCAGATCATCTTGAGAGCCATCATGCAGCACAAACAGGACAACCAGGTGATCCGGCCCAGTCGGCACGGGTTTATGAAAAGCAGGTCCTGCCTGAGTAACCTGATCTCCTTCTATGACCAGGTGACCCACTTGGTGGATGAGGGAAAGGCTGTGGATATTGTCTACCCAGACTTTAGTAAAGCCTTTGACCCCGTTTCCCACAGCATTCTCCTGGAGAAACTGGCTGCTCATGGCTTGGACACGTGTACGCTTCACTGGGTAACAAACTGGCTGGATGGCCAGGCCCAAAGAGTTGTGGTGAAGGGAGTTAAATCCAGTTGGCACCTGGTCACAAGCTGTGTTCCTCAGGGCTCAGTACTGGGGCCAGTTCTCTTTAATATNTCTTCCTAATATCTAAGACAAATTTACCCTCTTTTAGTTTGAACCCATTCCCCCTTGTCCTATTACTACACTCCCTGATGAACAGTCCCTCTCCAGCTTTCCTGTAGGCCCCTCCAGGTACTGGAAGGTGCTATAAGGTCTCCCTGGAGCCTTCTCTTTTCCAGGCTGAACAACCCCAGGTCTCTCAGCCTGTCCTCACAGGAGAGGTGCTCCAGCCCTCTGATCATCTTCATGGCCCTCCTCAGGACTCTCTCCAACAGCTCCATGTCCTTCTTGTACTGGGGCCAGAGGGGCAGAATCACCTCCCTCGACCTGCTGGTCACGCTGTTTTGGCAGTGTTAGGTTAATGGTTGGACTTGATGATCTTAAAGGACTTTTCCAACCTAAATGATTCTCCTATTCTAAACCAGCCAGCCTAAATTCTGGATTCCTCTGACAGTCTGTACATTAAATCTGAAGGAGTTATTGAGCTCTAGTTTGAGGGAGCTGAGCCCTGAAAAAAAAGCTCTGAAATGCTTTAAAATAATGTGCTCTTTGTTCCTCCTCAGTTCTAAATTCCCCACCTGCAAATCTAGGACGATACAAGTTCATATAACACACAATGAAATGGAGATTTGTTGTTTGATGGTCATTCCTAGTCAGATCTTGGAAGTCTTATTCTGTGGAAAAAAGTCTTATACTGAAAAAACAAAGCAAGCTTGTAATTGGAAAGTAAAACCCAAACATTCTGAATTTTGTTTTATTTCCCCTCTATGAACAATCTCAGAAATATCTCTGGCAATAAAAGATACGAATAGCTCAGCCTCCTGAAGCTGAGGAGTGTAGGCTATCTGCCTTTCAGTGTGAGAAAGGGGAACCTTGGTAGTAAAGTGGATGTACAATCTGCCCAGGGGGATCTGCTTAAAGACTTACAGTGATTTAAAAATCCTAAAGAAAGAAATCTTCCTCCTAAAGAAAGTCTGTAGTTGATCCCTCTGATTAGAAAGATCTGAAGGTATTTGTACTCCACCTGATCCGTCTGCTGACACCATCTGTCTTGATGTGGAGGCCAGAACTCAGAATACATATGTGTGATTTAATTTCCCATAGCTAAGTGGAGTATTTATGAATTAATGTCATTGTATGATTATTAACTCTCAGCTGGAAATGGCTTCTTGGAAAGGTATGCTTAGTAATAAATCCCATTTTGACATTTCAGTGGCTGCACCAATAAAAGGTGTCTTTCCATATTCATACTCGTGTTCATAGTTAGGAAGTGCATTGCTCAGAACATTCAAAGCTGTTCCAGCGTACAGCACAACATCCTTGTAGATAAGCAGAGGTAGAGATTTCACATCCATATGGGCCTTTATCCCATTAAACAAAAATACAGAGAAATTTTCCTTTTATTGCAAATGTGCTATAGACAGGTTACAGTTTATCCCTGAAATGTGCAATTGAGAACTCACATATTAAAGACAATTAGGGTAATGTCATTGTGCATTTAAGCTCTTGCAGAGTATTAAGTTAACTTGTGCTGATGTTGCCATACAGACTCAATGTACCAGGGTTATTTTTGAGTATTCCCAAAATGAGGAGTCATGTTTCAGGAATATCACAAATTAATAAATGTCTGGTTTATAAGCCTGTTGCTTTCTGTGATGGATAGCAAAATGTGCTTTAAGCGTCAGCCCCAAACTGGTGTGCAGTGAACATACTCTACTTTAATCTAGTGAGATAAACCCATGCTTCAAACTCCAAGGAGCTTAGCTGTACGTTCCATCTGGACATTGGCAAGGAGAGCACTACACGTCTTTGTTCCTTGCTTTCTTGCCTAATCTCTGCTCCCCTCTGCCAACTTTCTTGTCCCTGTTTCTGCTTGTGTCTCTGAGGATCCCAGAGAGGAATTCCAAAGACTTTGGGGAAGGCAAGGCTGTCTCATGATGCAGGATGGATTCGGCTGTTGTGCCTCCATTCTAGTGGTCCTTACTACCTTATCTTTTAGTACAGATAGAAATATACAGTTGCCTTGTGGAAGCCCTATCATGTTTAATTGACATAATTTTATTTTATTTTTTCTGTGTGCTGAACACTTGGTGTCTGGTGTTTTTTCCATTTTCACAGCTGCCTTCTGTGCATCTCAGACCATTTTCCTGTTTGTGGAAGAGCCTTATGATCCAGTTGAAGGCTATTGTTTTGAGAAGGATACAGACATGTTACGTATTGAAAATAATTGTGTAGCCTGGATGATTTACCTTTAATGTCTGAGAACACTACAAAATGTCCCTGGCTGCCCCAGTTTATCAGAGTGCATGTTCTTGGTAGTAATTTATCAGAAGATGTTAATTGCATGCCTTGCCCCAGAGGCTCTCCTATGTGAAAAAAAAAAAAACAAACAACATCATTGCTACAAGTCCAACTGTAACTCGTTCTGCATGAGCATATTCTATCACAGTGGCTAACAAGGCATCAACTGCAACCAGACAACTGTGAAGGAATATTCCTGTCCGAGGCAGGTGGAAAACTCAAGTGTGCAGAAAGTCTGAGTGGTTTTGGAAATACTCTTTAAGCACCAAGCAATATGGGCTGTCTTCTTTTTTTAATAGCAATACTTAACTTTCATAGCATCAGTTTACCATCATCTGATTTGAGGGCCAGTTGCTTAGACCTTTGCCAGAACTGACTGAACAATTAAGAAATGGTGGAGGAGGCTAAGGCAATCATGAAATTGCACAGGACATCAGCTGAAGGCTTGAAGCGAGGTTTCAAAGACCCCTTAATTTTGACCTAGTCTAACATGGGAAAAGTCAGTAAGGTTCAGAGATTTCTTACAGAGGGCTTGCTGTGTTTGCTTTTCTGGAGGGACAGGCATGGACTGGATTTGGATGGATGGAAAAAAAATGTAGTCAGGGCAAAACTGACTGTATAGAAGTGCCTACACCAATTAACAGCTCACCTCACAGCTGGGGTCTCCCCAAAGGTGATGCTTCACTGCTTTTAGAGGAGTTGACATAACATTACTGACTCTGAATATTGAAACGGCATCAGATTGTCCCAGTGATGTAATCGAGGAAGTAGTATCGGCCACTGTGTGAATTTCATCCCAAGATGTGACAGGAAGAGTCTTAGCTGTGGCAGTGTGCTCCTACCACCCCCCCTTAAGCCATAACCACCAGTGGGGGATTGTGATGGCTGCATCTGGCTCAGGCTGGACTTTCAGGGATGGATGGCAACAGGGTAGCCAAGGGCTGTCTGGAACAGCGACCCAGATGTCTTGCTGGTATGCAAATATGACTGTAAGTCAATTGTCTTACTCTATAAATAGCGGACAGCCCAAAGCCCATTGAGCTCTCCTGAAATGACAGCGGGCTGCACACAAGGATCTCCCCTGAGTAGGGACACCTCTCCAGGTTACTCCTTGAGGCTGAGCAATTCCTTGCCGCCAACAGATCCTCAGTAAGTGACTAATAGCATGCTAAACTTTGAAATCTTAGCTAAGTGACAGAAAGGATTGATTGCACATATAAAATCCTTTAAACATAAACCATCGATCAAGTCTGGGACTGGGCCTGGATCCAGCCACACCTAGACTCCGCTCTGAGAAGGTGATTAGAGAGCAAGGGGGCCCTTTCTGAGCCTCATGACTCAACAGGTCTCCCTGACAGTTTTGTCCAAGCCTGCCGGCTATGCAGTAAATAATCAAGCGTACCTTGCTGTTGAACTTGTTAAACCACTGTCACATTTACCATTGCACTTTGTTAACTCACTGCTTTATATCAATATATCGTTGCTTCTCTCGTACGAGTGAAGCGCGACTCCATCCATGCCGTTAATGGAATTACCCTTGGTTGTGGCAGTGTCCAGATGGCTCTGGGCCGGGGAAAAATCTTTTGGGAAAGTTCGCAGAAGTGAGGAGTTTCACAGCAAACTGAAGGCTGGAACAACAATCCCCGCCAGACCTTATTTGTATATACTTGGATGATCTATCAGGTTAGCTATCTTCCCTGTCATCCTGTGTGCCTCCTTCAGTGATTTGCTTTGAAATTTGCTTTAAGGTATGGGCAAACAGAACTTGCTGTGAAGTAAAGCAGAGTTGGAGTTATACCTTGTCACCTACAGCACAAGAAGCGTCCATGGCATGGAGGAGTCTGTGGTAAACACGAGGTGCCTTAAGTGCCCATGATACCTCCCCACGGACGTACAGACTGAAAACTAAGCTGAAAACATTTTCTGTCTCTTGCCTAATACTGGCAGTCAGAGCACAGTCTGAAGAACTGGAGAGGTGGCTTTCAGCCTTCTCAGACCCTGGAAAAAACAACACAAAGGCTTCTCTCCTGCTTGGCAAGTGATCCCACCATTAAGCTATGACACCAAAGTTGCATCCTCCTGCCTTAGGACATGAACATGGTACTTTGTCAGGTTAGTCCTATCAAAGGTGGCAAGCAGTGACCAAAACCCGTTCTTCAGAGGACTTCTGGTTGAAGCAAGAGAAAGATGTGCTGCACGCACCAGGCCAGTTCTGCTTCTGCACACGTCCATGGCTCTGGGCAGCTAGACAGCTTAGTACAGCAGAGAGCAATGAGTTTAGATGGCACTTGATGCAGCGCTACATTGATCACGATTTGGATGTAGACCCCTTGGTTCTGTCCACACCCTGCTGGAGGTACATATTCTACTGGATTGTACCCTTAGATGTTGTTTCAAGTCACATATTAATATATGTACATATATATAGTTATATAAGTATTTAAAAGCATGATCTAAGTACATGAGGTTTCCGTAGAAGAACAATTTGTCCAAGACTGACATCTACTGAGCCATACACAGTAGTGCCTGGTGTTTCACAGCATCAGTATCTCACTACAGCGCTACAGCAGTTTCATGCTAGTGTGCCTAGGGAACCCTGAAAAACAAAAGGCAGAGGTCTGTCAGAATGATCAAGTACACCAGCCTAGTGCAAAGCTGGTTTGAGTCATGACTCCTAGAAACAGAGCTAGTGCCACCTTTTCCCTGGGGGACCGGTATCTACTCTGGTTTTGCTTCAGCATTTCATGAAGCCCTTCTGCCTCGGGGACAGCCGACATCTGATTCCACTGTTTTGTACAAACATCACTCACTTCACAGCCAAGTAAACAAGATGCAAAATACAGAAAATAAGATTGAGGTATTTTAAACTCACTTAATCCTCACGAAAATAATTTTGAAAGCAGCAACGCAGTGGGAAGCCAATTACCCTTTTTTTTTTCTCCACAGCAGTTAGATGGAGCATATAGCCTGAATGAACCAGAGGAGGAAACAGATTTTGCTAAAAGTCACTGGGGTTGTGGTCCAGTGAGACTGAATTCACAATGGGTTCAAGTGCTGATATAATGTTACCATCACCCCTAAGAAAGATAGGTGAGAAAATGCTAGATGAAAGGCTTCTGCCCAGGTAATAAAGGAAATGGTGAGACAGGATGGTTCAAACCTGTCCTCAGATTTGTCTGATCTTTGCTAAGGCTGTAGCAATAGCCTTCTTTTTAAAGGAAGTTATCAACCACCTTTGGAAGCTGTTCAGGTTAGTTTCAATTAACAAAAAAAAAAAGCCCCAAACCCAAGAAACCTCAGACCATGATTTTATTTTTTGTCAGTGACAGACATTTGCCTCTTGCCAGCCAGTTGTGGGAAAAAACCCAAAAAATCCAACCCAGAAAAACCTAAAACAAATTAACAAGGTCCCTCAAATGTGTTAGGGAAGCTAATTAGCCCCCGAGGGGGGGCTGCTAATTGAGTATGTGATGCCCTGTACTAGAGGCTTGGGAAGGAAGGGTTTCACTGAAGGGGACTGTACCAATTAAATTGAAAAATAGCATTTAAAAAAACAATCCTTATCCTTTTAAGTTCAGTACATTCTTGTTTCTGCTGTGACATACACACCTTTACTGAAAGGACAGCTCAGGAACAGGAGTACAAACACACTCTGTTCCCAAGAATCCTGGTTTTCTTAGCGGCTGCTTTGGCCCTGCTATGTGCTACCACTTCCATACAGTCTTATCCCCCTCCTACAAGGACCTTACCCGTAGAGCCAGCACATTTCAGATCCTGCCTTTGGACATGACTATAGCTGGCTCTGGTCAGCAGCTCGGTGCCTATGGCAGGCAGCCCCACGTCAGGAGCGTCACACAGTGAGAGCTGACACACTGCCAGAGGCTACGGAAGAACTCTATTCATTGTCCCATTCATGCGATGGGACACAGAGTCGATATATTTAATTGGTATAAAATCAGCAGACAAGACTGCAACATAGCACTTTCCTTGCTAAAGGATACACTCCAAAAGCAGCTGCAGTGCATGGTTATTAAGTGGCTTCTCAAGCCTGAGGTCTTTTGTTTTAAATTTCATGAAAAACATTTGTTATCAAAATGTATTTTATTCTTAACAGCGCAGTTAAAATGCTATGGGTATCTCTGATTATCATTTCCATTTTCCCTTGCAGACACAGAAAGTTGTTTCATCTTGCTTCCTCTGTCATTGGTCAGAGGCCAGAAAATTTTACTTCAAGGTGTGTGAAAAATTGATTTTTATAAAAAAAAAAAGAGAGATTTATGCCTAAAGAAAAATGTCTGCTAAAATGAGCAAGAGGTCCAAAGTGAAATAAATTTCAAATCTGGTTCAGCACAAAAATTCTGTGGTTAACTGAATTAGGAAAACTAGGAAATTTTTTTATGCCAACTAGACCAGATGGTATTAAAACTCCTCTTCAGCTTGTCTGGAGCGAGAGCATTTCAGTTCCAGCAGTCTCTTCACAGTGTCTGCAATTGTACGCTCACCATGCACCTTGTTATCTCGGGTGCGGATGTTAACTGTTCCACTTGCCTTCTCCTTTTCACCAACAACTAAAACCAACCAAGATGCAAAGGAATGAATTTAACATTTAGCAAGCTCTTTTTTTCCCCTCATTCCCTTAAAACTTAGGCATACTAAACAAGAATTCTAAAAAGCTTACAAATCAACACATGAAATCCTTCTTTGCCCTCCTCCCAGCTCCCCCCACTTAGATCTGCAACAATCATCACCCTTACTTAATCTTGTATCATCTAATACATTTTAATAGGTTATGAACAGCATCTTAGCAAAATATGGGTAAAGAGAAAAGTAAATGTAGTAAGTCCAGCTTGACTCACTTCTTATTAGAGACAACCACAAAGTCAAAATGAGAAATAAACGTGAAGTACTCCACAGGCAAAGATTAGAAAGACAACTTGATTGTAAATAACAAATAGCTATTTGTTTTCTGTACAGGGACAGCAAGACAGTTTAGTGGAAAATCCCAAAGCTATTTTACTTAAACATTAAGATACAGATACCAAGATAACAATGTATGTTTCACTACTAATAAAAATGTTACATAATACACTTGGGAGGTGCTATAGGAAATTTTATATCTCTGGTACCCAATCTATATTCAGTGGTACAACTTTTTGAAACAACATCTGAATGTAAATTTGGTGAGAGGTTTTTTCCCCTGATAAGCTGACCATTTGTTTGTGGTCTTGAAGGTAAAATGTGGTTGTGTCTTATCTGTATCATATGCTAAAAGTTTTAAAGAACCAAAAAACTTTATTCATGAGTCTATCAATAACTCTGCAGGTAGAGTTTCTCTCTCAAAGGCTCCTTCTACTGTAATGGATCCCAGATAGTTTTAGGGTTAATGCTAGAGTCTCAGTTTACATGACATGACCACCATGGTACTTCAAATCACATACTTCAGGGGCAGTTTCTAACTGTCCCTGCATCACCCTCTTGTGGAAGAGTCTTCTCCTATGCATGCACGTACAGCTCAGAAGTGCACTACAGCTAAATGCAGTGAAAATATGGTACTTCTTTTGTTACACTTGAAAGAAGAGCATAAATTATTGGGGGGGGAGGAATCGCTTAACAATCTGACTGACAAAGGGCAAGAGGTTTCATGTATGTCTCCATATTACTGACTAGAAGACCACAATAACCTTCTTCTAAAGCAGCAGTAATGCTTTGGGCCAGTGATCTCCCTTCAGTGACAGATACACAAGCCAGGAATGCCTATCATGCAGGCAGGAGAGGTTCTCTGGAATGGATACTCTCAGGAGCAAAATGACCTAAAACACTTACTACCTCTCTCTGCCATGCTCACTGAAGAAAGATCAAATCCTATAACCTATGCAAGAAAGGGTAAGGTAACAAATGCACTATACATTACCCAGAATAAAGTTGTACTGTGCAAGCTGAGCATTTCTGATCTTCTTGTTCAATGTGCACCCAGGATCTACATCAACATCTGCCATTAATCCAGCATCGTGGAAGTGCTGCCTGACCTAGGAGGAAAAAGTACTGAAACTGTCACTATAGGATATTCATGACAATGAACTATTTATGACTTGTAGACTTAAGCCAGTCAAGCTTATCTGACCCTTAAAACAAAGGCACTGTCATTGGTTCAGGTGCTGCAGATGAGCCCAGTTCAATAAACAAAAACAGGTCAGCTACATGCAAGTATATACACACTAAATAACTAAGCAGTGATGTGAATATCTAATGTTTTGGACTGAATAGTGATTTGAGTTTGATACTGTGAAAGGCAGCAGGATGGTGGAGCTTTCTGATCAGAAGATTTTTTATTTTTATTTTTCATACTTATTTATGTATAATGTGCTTGACAAATACAGGAGAAGGTCTGGGATGCTAAATATGCAAAGACCAATCTTCATCTCTCTTACTTTTTGCAAGATGCACATGGCCATAGGAGACTAGAACCTGAAGAGTAAGACAGCTTTGGAGCTAGAGACAGAAAACCTAAGTTTTCCAAAAATAAAGGCCTCACAAAGATCAGCAGTTTTTGCTTAGATATCCAAAATCTATTTCAGGTCCTCTTTAAGATACATCTACAACTTCAGCAGCTAATTGTCATTGTAATATAAAAATGATACAATGCAATATACAAAGACTGACAACATTTATCTGCATAAATACTATTAATCATTAATAACCAAGTATCTCAACTAAACACAATGTAATGGAAAAAAAGCCCCCAAACCACATACGTCACCTTTTGAGCATACTCATCACACGTTGGTCCCACCGGTACCACCATTACCTGCTGTGGGGACAGCCAGAGGGGCCTTCAATAAACAAACAAAACAAGTTTATATAGCTATCAGCGTTTTTTTTTAAGTATGAAAAATCCTCTTAACAGATAGGATTCTACCCAACACAATCATAAAGGTAGCTGCTTAGATTGGGTTCAGAGGTGATGACAGCCCCATACTTATTAGAATTTATCTCCCAAAAAGAACTAAGTGTATAAAAGAATTGCAGAGTGGACAAAAGCACTTTTTGACCTGAAGATTCAAGTTGTGTTTTACAACAGACAAAAAATCATAACTGAGTTGTTCAGCTTATTACTAACTAATCATGGGAAAACATTTACTTTTAAGTCTGGTTATAATTAGAGAGGTCATCCCCATCAGGTATTACACTGCAGCAGGTAAAGGAGATGACCTATATAAATGACTTGTTGCAAGGCAGCCCAGCTGCAAGAGCAAAGTTGAGACACACACACCCACCCCTTCAGCAGACAAGCTGTATGCTGCACCTGCATGAGTTGTATCATGTAGAGACTACTATATTGTACTGTGTTTGTGTGGCCAGGTTTTGGTAGCAGGGNGGGCAAGAGGTTTCATGTATGTCTCCATATTACTGACTAGAAGACCACAATAACCTTCTTCTAAAGCAGCAGTAATGCTTTGGGCCAGTGATCTCCCTTCAGTGACAGATACACAAGCCAGGAATGCCTATCATGCAGGCAGGAGAGGTTCTCTGGAATGGATACTCTCAGGAGCAAAATGACCTAAAACACTTACTACCTCTCTCTGCCATGCTCACTGAAGAAAGATCAAATCCTATAACCTATGCAAGAAAGGGTAAGGTAACAAATGCACTATACATTACCCAGAATAAAGTTGTACTGTGCAAGCTGAGCATTTCTGATCTTCTTGTTCAATGTGCACCCAGGATCTACATCAACATCTGCCATTAATCCAGCATCGTGGAAGTGCTGCCTGACCTAGGAGGAAAAAGTACTGAAACTGTCACTATAGGATATTCATGACAATGAACTATTTATGACTTGTAGACTTAAGCCAGTCAAGCTTATCTGACCCTTAAAACAAAGGCACTGTCATTGGTTCAGGTGCTGCAGATGAGCCCAGTTCAATAAACAAAAACAGGTCAGCTACATGCAAGTATATACACACTAAATAACTAAGCAGTGATGTGAATATCTAATGTTTTGGACTGAATAGTGATTTGAGTTTGATACTGTGAAAGGCAGCAGGATGGTGGAGCTTTCTGATCAGAAGATTTTTTATTTTTATTTTTCATACTTATTTATGTATAATGTGCTTGACAAATACAGGAGAAGGTCTGGGATGCTAAATATGCAAAGACCAATCTTCATCTCTCTTACTTTTTGCAAGATGCACATGGCCATAGGAGACTAGAACCTGAAGAGTAAGACAGCTTTGGAGCTAGAGACAGAAAACCTAAGTTTTCCAAAAATAAAGGCCTCACAAAGATCAGCAGTTTTTGCTTAGATATCCAAAATCTATTTCAGGTCCTCTTTAAGATACATCTACAACTTCAGCAGCTAATTGTCATTGTAATATAAAAATGATACAATGCAATATACAAAGACTGACAACATTTATCTGCATAAATACTATTAATCATTAATAACCAAGTATCTCAACTAAACACAATGTAATGGAAAAAAAGCCCCCAAACCACATACGTCACCTTTTGAGCATACTCATCACACGTTGGTCCCACCGGTACCACCATTACCTGCTGTGGGGACAGCCAGAGGGGCCTTCAATAAACAAACAAAACAAGTTTATATAGCTATCAGCGTTTTTTTTTAAGTATGAAAAATCCTCTTAACAGATAGGATTCTACCCAACACAATCATAAAGGTAGCTGCTTAGATTGGGTTCAGAGGTGATGACAGCCCCATACTTATTAGAATTTATCTCCCAAAAAGAACTAAGTGTATAAAAGAATTGCAGAGTGGACAAAAGCACTTTTTGACCTGAAGATTCAAGTTGTGTTTTACAACAGACAAAAAATCATAACTGAGTTGTTCAGCTTATTACTAACTAATCATGGGAAAACATTTACTTTTAAGTCTGGTTATAATTAGAGAGGTCATCCCCATCAGGTATTACACTGCAGCAGGTAAAGGAGATGACCTATATAAATGACTTGTTGCAAGGCAGCCCAGCTGCAAGAGCAAAGTTGAGACACACACACCCACCCCTTCAGCAGACAAGCTGTATGCTGCACCTGCATGAGTTGTATCATGTAGAGACTACTATATTGTACTGTGTTTGTGTGGCCAGGTTTTGGTAGCAGGGGGGCTACAGGGGTGGATTCTGCGAGAAGCTGCTAGAAGCTGCCCCCATGTCCCACAGAGCCAATGCCAGCTGTCTCCAAGATGGACCCACCATTGGCCAAGGCCAGTGACAGCAGTAGCACCTCTGGGATAACATAGTTAAAGGGGGGAAAAAAAGCCTGCACAACACCAAGAGCAATTGCAGCCAGAGAGAGGAGTGAGAAGATGTGAGAGGAACAACTGTGCAGGCCAGGGTCAGTGAAAGAGGAGGGGTAGGAGGTGCTCCAGGCACCAGAGCAGAGATTCCCCTGTAGCCCATGGAAAAGACCATGGTGAGGCAGGCTGTCCACCTGCAGCCCGTGGAGGTTGGCAGTGGAGCAGATATCCACCTGCAGCCCATGGAGGACCCCATGCTGGAGCAGGTGGATGCACCTGAAGGAGGCTACGACCCCATGGGAAGCCCACTCTGGAGCAGGTTCCTGGCAGGACTTGTGGCCCCATGGAGAGAGGAGTCCACACTGGAGCAGGTTTGCTGGCAGGACTTGTGACCCCGTGGGGGACCCACGCTGGAACAGTCTGTTCCTGAAGGACTGCAGCCCGTGGAAGGGACCCATGCTGGAGCAGTTCAAGGAGGACTGTCTCCCATGGGAGGGATGCCACACCGGAGCAGGGGAAGAGTGTGAGGAATCCTCCCCCTGAGGAGGAAGGAGCAGCAGAGGCAACGTGTGATGAACTGACCCCAACCCCCATTCCTCCTCCTGCGGGGGAGGAGGTAGAGAATCTGGAGTGAAGTTGAGCCCAGGAAGAAGGGAGGGGTGGGGGGAAGGTGTTTTTTAGATTTGGGTTTATTTTGCATTATCCTACTCTGATTTGATTGGCAATAAATTAATTTTCCCCAAGTTGAGTCTGTTTTGCCCATGACGTCATTGGTGAGTGATCTCTCCCAGTCCTTACCTCAACCCATGAACCTTTCATCCTATTTTCTCTCCCCTGTCCAGCTGAGGAGGGGAGTGATAGAAGCGGCTTTGGTGGGTGCCTGGTCTCCAGCCAGGGTCAACCCACCACACATACCTAGAATTATTTAACATCTAAGGAATATGGTTCAGAAGGTATTGCCCTGTGGTACACCTACGACATGTCCCTATGGCAAGCAAGTAGAACAAACCCTCTTGATTCTTGCATGCTAGGCTAATTTCTCTCCTACGTAAAGTATTTGCTCAAACTGAAATAATAAATTTCCTTTTCAACATTACCATTTGCCTCCATAGTTTTCAGTTAGAATGGCGATCATTCTCTCCACAGATCCCAAGATAGCCCGGTGAATGATAACTGGTCTTGTCTTGTCATTACCATCATTGCTGTGAAGAAAGATTTGGGTTCATTTAAATGTAAGGGGTTTTTTGTTGATATAAACTTATGACTGTGACAGGAAAGTTAGATTACACAGCAATTAAACCCACCAGTCTCTGTGCTTACCTGACAAAGGTGAGGTTAAATCTGACTGGCAGCTGAAAGTCAAGCTGGATTGTAGCACATTGGTGGTAGCGGCCAATAGCATCTTTAATCTGAATGTCAATCTTAAAAACAAAAAGTCAGACTTTTACTACAGTTTAAGATACAAGCATGCCCCTCTGAAAGCAAACTCACTGTTTTAAGACGGGAAGTTTCACTCAATGCAGAGGAACTATATGCAGTTTTCAGACAATATACTTCAGCCTACATTAGGACTGAAATGATTTGCAGGTTCTGATGCAAAAAACATTAGAGCTAAGAACAGGGTGAGCAAGTAGGGACACATTACTTCGGGGGGGGGGGGGG
>VXBL01004447.1:0-11907 GCA_013400195.1 Aramus guarauna
AAGCAGAGCCCTACTTTTGTGGGCCACCAGGGTCCAAGGTGCCAATTATTTACAAGGTTCCAATTATTTATAGCTCATTGGGCCCATGACACCTCAGGTCATCAAGGAAGGGATGAAACATATACATGGGCTCGTGCTTAAAGGGTGGACATAACCATGGATGCTATTGCACAAGTCATCCATGAATGTGAAAGATGAGCTGCGATGAAACAAGCCAAGCAGTTAAAGCCTCTGTGGTGTGAACGACGATGGCTGAAATATAAAAATGGGGAGGCCTGGCAGATTGATTACATCACACTCCCACAAACCCACCAAGGTAAACGCTATGTACTTACAATGGTGGAAGCAACCACTGGATGGCTGGAAACATATTCAGTGCCGCATGCCACCACCCAGAATACTATCCTAGGCCTTGAAAAGCAAGTCCTATGGCGACATAGCACCCCAGAAAGAATTGAGTCAGACAACGGGACTCATTTCCAAAGCAACCTCACAGACATCTGGGCCAAAGAGCCCAGGTAGAAGTGATGAAACCAGAACTGGCTTCAGCCATGAGTACCCAGCAACTTCCTCGAGACACTTCTTCAACTCACAAACCATGAGCATGGACCACGTCAGATACATCAGCTACGAGCTCCAGATGCAGCATGCAAGAATCCAGCATCGCACACCATCTCCCCTGCCTTGAGAGACTGTTATGACAGATGGAGCCCAAAAGTCATGGACTAAATGAATTCAATGGACATTTTAGAGGGATGGCCCATAGACTCAGGGAATGATATCTGTGTATGCATATCAAAAGACAGGAAAAGTGATGGTGATTAATTGGAACGTGTTGGGAAGTATAGGACCTGGGCATGACGTAGATGGTATGGAATAAAGGGTGGATAATGTCCTGGTTTTGGCTGAGATACAGTTAATTTTCTTTCTAGTAGCTGGTATAGTGCTGTGTTTTGGATTTAGTATGAGAATAATGTTGATAACACACTGATGTTTTTAGCTGTTGCTAGGCGGTTGTAGTGTCTACACTAAGTCAAGGACTTTTTAGCTTCTCATGCCCTGCCAGGTGCACAAGAAGCTGGGAGAGCACAGCCAGGACAGCTGACCCAGACTGGCCAAACTATGAATAAAGATGGTAGCAGGTACAATGGGGCTTTGGACAACCTGATGCAGTAAAGGGTGTCCCTGCCCATGGCAGGGGGGTTGGNCATGAGTACCCAGCAACTTCCTCGAGACACTTCTTCAACTCACAAACCATGAGCATGGACCACGTCAGATACATCAGCTACGAGCTCCAGATGCAGCATGCAAGAATCCAGCATCGCACACCATCTCCCCTGCCTTGAGAGACTGTTATGACAGATGGAGCCCAAAAGTCATGGACTAAATGAATTCAATGGACATTTTAGAGGGATGGCCCATAGACTCAGGGAATGATATCTGTGTATGCATATCAAAAGACAGGAAAAGTGATGGTGATTAATTGGAACGTGTTGGGAAGTATAGGACCTGGGCATGACGTAGATGGTATGGAATAAAGGGTGGATAATGTCCTGGTTTTGGCTGAGATACAGTTAATTTTCTTTCTAGTAGCTGGTATAGTGCTGTGTTTTGGATTTAGTATGAGAATAATGTTGATAACACACTGATGTTTTTAGCTGTTGCTAGGCGGTTGTAGTGTCTACACTAAGTCAAGGACTTTTTAGCTTCTCATGCCCTGCCAGGTGCACAAGAAGCTGGGAGAGCACAGCCAGGACAGCTGACCCAGACTGGCCAAACTATGAATAAAGATGGTAGCAGGTACAATGGGGCTTTGGACAACCTGATGCAGTAAAGGGTGTCCCTGCCCATGGCAGGGGGGTTGGAACTAGATTATCTTTAAGGTCCCTTCCAACCCAAACCATCTGTGATTCTATGAAAATAACCCAAGTGACTAAGGAGGTATCATAACTCAGTGACTCCACTGAAGTCAAACAGAGCTACAGAACTTTACAGTATCTATGGACTTGTGGGTTTTGGCTGTTTGCTTTTTTCCTTTTCCAGTTTTTCTAATAAATATAATAACAAATTACACACTCAGAGGAAGAGACACCCTGTTGGCCTCTCCCAGGGCCAACTCTCTCCAAGGAGAGCATCAGCACCATGGTCCAGGTGTGGAATCCATCCAGATGAGTCAATGCTGGAGCACCTTTCAGAACGATGGGGAGTTGTTGCCTAGGGATATGGGACACATTATGGGGAAAAACATTTTGGGATTGCACAGGACATATTATGGGATGTTTAGGGGAGGAACAAAAGGCAGGAAAAGGAAGGGGTTTAGGTGATTTGGGGAGGAACATGTGTAGGAAAATAGAGGGTACAGAGATAAAATGGGCCAGTCACATGTAAACAGTGGCTGGTCAGTACACTTGTCTGGCCATGCCCTGTACCTGATCAGTGCAGTTTGTGTTATCTTATTAAATTCCATTTCTAA
This sequence comes from Aramus guarauna, assembly GCA_013400195.1. Lineage (NCBI taxonomy): Eukaryota > Metazoa > Chordata > Aves > Gruiformes > Aramidae > Aramus > Aramus guarauna. The sequence goes on from VXBL01004447.1 coordinate 2,474, forward strand.
CTGTTTCCCTGGGTGAGGAACTCTATTCTGTGTACATGTGTGTGTATGGAGATCTGAGTGCCAGTGACTGTAATCAGACCACAGGTCACAGGGGCTCATGTGCCTGGGTGCCTGCTGTGGTTTAGCACCAGCCAGCAGCTAAGTACCAGGCTGCTTGCTCACCCCTCCCCCCCAGTGGGATGGGGACAATAATCGGAAGACAAAGGTAAAACTTGTGGGTTAGGATAAGGACAGTTTCCTAGGACAGCAAAGGAAGAGGAAAATAACAACAGTACTTAGAATATACAAAACGGGTGATACACAATGCAACTTCTCACGGTACACTCAGACCACTCCTCCCTGGCTAGTCCCTTTTATATGCTGAGCATGACATCATATTGTATGGAATACCCCTTTGGCTAGTTTGGGTCACCTGTCCTGGTTGTGTCCCCTCCCAGCTTGTTGTGAAAGTTAACTCTGTCCTAGCAGGAAACCAGGACAGTGCCAGCAACTAGAGAGTGAGTGAAATCAAGTGCCGGCCACTAGAGTAGGACCAAGGGCCAGAGCACCTGTGTGCCCATAGTGTCAGCAACTGGAGCGAGTATGCTGGTTGTACAAGTGACTGTGTGATTGCTAGCAAATATCAAGACGGCCTAGCCAGCGTGTACGTGAAGTGACCTGGAAGCCAGGAATGTGTGTGCATCTCTAAGGGCAAGACTGGCTATTGGGGGACCAGAGGAGCCCTGGCCACTGCACCAGCAACTGGAGTGGGCCTGCAGCATCAAGGGCTCTTATGTCTCGGTGCCAGCAACTGGAGAGACTGGGATCCAGGGGCCAACTACTGGTCAGACTGAGTATCTGAGCCCTGCTGCTGAAGGCATCCACATTAAACATATAAACATGTATTTGCACTAGTGGACCTTTATCCTGCTCAGTCTGATTTCCCCTAACAAATTTAACAGGTTGACCCCTACTTTGAGTGGCAAGGTGGACCAGACATCCAGACCCTTAAAGGTACCTTCCAACTTAAAGTATTTTGTGATTCTACATTTCCTTTTCTGCTCATTTAAGAGTATATTCAGACAAATATTCATAATCCAACAAGATAGGTCCTTGAGGGTAGTGCCTATATATCACTGATGGTGTGGTCAAATTTATACTGAAGCTAGGAATGCAGTTGGTGCACCATGAGCTTCAGCTCTGCCTGGTACCCACAGCAGGCTGTACAGTTCCACGTGAAAACCTGTGCTGGCATGGTTTTGCTACTAGCAGAACCCAAATCAGCTTGATTTATACCTACATGGGCTGTAGGTAATCCTTTAAGTGCACTGTAGACAAATCTTAAATCACTGTCTAAACCAAAGCCTCCAACAGGGCCAGATTTAAAGTTACAATAAATAAAGGTATATTTGATTAGACTGAGATTATTTACAATACTCTCCACATCTGAGAATAGCTTTCATAAACACGTTGCTCAAAAAGTAAATCACAAAACAAAACTTTATGTGTCAACTGCTGAAAATAACAAAACTCATGAGGAAAAAAAAAAAGATCTGTCTTGTCAATAAATGCCTTCTCTGGGTTCCTAAACTATAAAAATGAAGTTTCATTTTCTGGTACATAAATATAATAGGCTAGGTGGGATTTAAGAAATATCATCAGAAGTTTTCAGGAGAATGTTAAATTTAGTAATTGTGTTGGGTTTGCATGGCAAGGTTTTGGTAGCGGGGGGTCTACAGGGGTGGCTTCTGTGAGAAGCTGCTAGAAGCTTCCCCTGTGTCTGATAGAGCCAATGCCAGCTGGCTCCAAGATGGACCCGCCACTGGCCAAGGCTAAGCCAATTGGCACCTCCGTGATAACATATTTAAGAAGGGGAAAAAAAAAACAGTTAGAGAGAGCTTTTGCAGATGGAGAGAGGAGTGAGAAGATGTAAGAAACTCCACTAGACACCAAGGTCAGTGCAGATGACTGAATTACTTAGGTTGTTGCACTGCTGAGGAAGCCCTAAGATTTCTCAGCCTTTCATATATGCATAACAGAATCAATGTCAATTGGGTTTGGCTTTTTGAGACTTCCTACATCAATGACTAATAAGGGTTCCGCTCAAATGGTGCTTCTGTTAAGCATGCCAAAGATCAATGATTCTGTTGAGTCTGTTTACCACAAAGCATGCAAGGAGTATATCCGGATTTTAATCACCCTGAAAAATTTGGTTTTGACCTGTAACCAAGACAGCAAAGAATATCATGGAATGACATAATAGTTGTCCTGGTCTCAGCTGAGATAATTTTTCTTTCTAGTAGCCAGTATAGTGCTGCATTTTGCATTTAGTATGAGAATAATATTGATAACACACTGATGGTTTTAGCTGTTGCTAGGTACTTGTTGTGTCTACGCTAAGTCAAGGACTTTTCAGCTTCTCATGCCCTGCCAGGTGCACAAGAAGCTGGGAGAGCACAGCCAGGACAGCTGACCCAGACTGGCCAAAGGGATATTCCCTACCATATAACGTCATGCTCTGTATATAACTGGGGAAGCTAGTCAGGGGGCAGATTTGCTGCTTGGAAACAGACTGGGTGTCGGATTTTCTTTTCCTTTTGCATGTGATGAGCAATCGCATTTGTGCATCACTTGTATTATTATTACTATTGTTGTTGCTGCTGTTGTTGTTATTCTCTTCCTTTGTTATCCTATTAAACTGTCTTTACCTCAACCCACAACTTTGTTTTTCCATTCTCCTCCCCATTCCCTTGGTGGGAGAGGAGTGAGCAAGCGACTGTGTGGTGCTTAGCTGCTGGCTGGGGCAAAACCACAACAATAGTATAGTCCCATTTTAAAATTAATTATAAGGTATATCTTAAGAGCATTTTTCTAAATAGGAAATCCCTGCTTTCAGGACAGTTCTATAGCTTCTACTCTCAAATAAGGGAGGTAGCAAATACATTTTTCAGTGGAAGATTAGAATTTGTGTTCCCATACTAACCCTGTGATAACGTCTTTATTTTAAATATTAAAATGTACCTAGATATTAAAATGTATCTAGGTATACAGAAATAGAAAATATTGCACTGTATCAAAGGACTGCTCATTTGACTTTTTTGGTTTTGGCTTGCATGACATCTTGCATTAGATATACACCTTTATATAGGCAATTACTGGGTTTCCACTGGCAAGAAAGGTATTTACTACCATGAAGAACAGTTAAACAAAAATACCTTGGGATGTTTTACTAAGTAATGGAAAATCTATGTATCCTTAATTTCCTATAAATGTCTCTATTCTAATTACAGATTTTTAAATAATGATGAGTTTACTACTGGAATGGACACATTGAAGGGAAACTTTTCTATAATTTTTTTTATTCTAGAAAACATTTTATTTTAAATACAGTTTAAATGTAAGGCCATAACAGCACATATGGAAAGCTACCAGAAATCTCCATCTGCATTATTTCTTCATGATGTAACAAGGAGGAGATATTATGTAAAGCTGAAAGGTAGGATAATAGCAATTACTTGAACACAAGTTTTACATACATTTCTACTTACATCTTCAGCTTTTGAACCTTGCTCCTGCAAAGACTTCTGTAGTTCTTCAACCTGGGACTGTACTTCTAGCAGTCTCTGATTTACCAGCCTAGGAAATAGATAAAACCTTACTTTTCAGAAGCAATGAATTACAACAAGATGTTTAGTGTCCGGCATTATCAAGGCATCTATGCAAGAGATGCAACACTATTTCTTTATTCAAAATTGCATTGAGTTTATGTGACAAGGTTTTGGTAGTGGAGGGGGGGGGGCGGCAAGGGTGACATCTGTGAGGAGAAGCCAAGGGTTGTCCTGTGCTGGGCACGGCTGGTTCCAGCTGGCTCTGCAACAGATCCACCACTGGTCAAAGCTGAGTCAATCAGAGAAGCTGGTGGCATCTCTGAGAAAACATATTTAATAAAGGGCAAAACATTTCCTGGGAGTGAGGAGTGAGGAAAAAACTGTGAGAAACAATCCTACAGACACCAAGGTCAGAGAAGAAGGAGGGAGAGGAGGTTCTCCAAGTGTCGGAGCAGGGATTCCCCTGCAGCTAGTGGAAAGGACCACAGTGGACCAGGTATTCCCTGCAGCCTGTGGAGAGGACAATGCCAGAGCAGATATCCATGCTGCAGCCCATAGAGGACCCCATGCCAGAGCAGGTGGATATTCCCTGAAGGACCTGTGGCACAGGAGACATAGGGAATGCAGGGTTGCCGTCAGTCCATAACTTCCTCTCTGCCACTCCTTCCTCCTGACACTTTTTCCCTGCTCCAGCATGAGTCCTTCCACAGGCTGCAGTCCTTCAGGAAAAATCTGCTCCAGCATGGGTTCTCCATGGGTTGCAATTCCTTCAGGAAATATCCAACTGCTCCAGCATGAGGTCCTCCATGGGCTGCAGGGGAATCTCTGCTCCGATGCCTGGAACACCTCTTCCTTCTCTGACCTTGAGGTTCACACTGCTGTTTCTCACTCTTTTTTCTCTTTTCCTCTGCATGTCAAGTGTTTTTGCCCTTTCTTAAATATGTTTTCGCAGAGGTACCACCAACTTTGCTGATTGGCTCAGCTTTGGCCTGTGGTGGGTCTGCTGCAGAGCCAACTGGAACTGGCTGTGACTAGTCTAAGATTCTTTCTGCTGACTTCATCCTCACTGATCACAGTATTCTGTGGATGAAACAAGACAGCTAAAACATATTGAATGCTACAGTAAGAGAAAATTCAGTACATAAAATCATGGAAAAGTTTTTATCACCCTAAACTTTCATAAAATACTCAGTTTTACAAAGTCTAGATCATCTTGACAGCAGCTCTAACACCTGTGAACATACTTTTAAAGAACAAAATAGGAAACAGAAGGCAAGATGGAAAATGTACAGGGAATTAATGGGTAGTAGGGAGGATAAGGGGTTCTTTTTGTTACACTTGCTTTACAGAAGGAGAAGCTGAAGTAATACATGGTCCCTTTTGTGAGCCTTTGCATCATTCCAATTGCAATCTATTACAGAATTGTTCAGCCCACACTGCAGGCTCCAGATCCTGGAACAGCATTGAATGACTGAGTAGACTCACAGGCTGATTGAAATACTTTTTGATAGGGCTAGCCACATTTTTTTACATAAGGAACTTGGCCCTGAAAACAGTCTGCTAAGACAGAAGTGTACAGCATTGTTAGGAAAGTCACTGGAATAGAGAACAATACTTCCTTACCTGTTCTCTGTCTCCAATTCATTCTTCCGTAAATTTGTTCCATCGAGCAAGCTCTGCAACAAGGTGATCTTTTCATTGTCAAAACCTGCTTGGTTCAGCTTTAACATCTTGTTCTCATGCTGAAGGCGAATGAGTTTCTCCCTAAACAAATAAAAGCTACTAGAAGAAGCTTGCCATTCTCTATAAAGAATAAAACAGTTTACCACAGGATGTGTAAAGATAACATAAAGATCTTTACCAGTTTTAGAAATAGATGAAACTACAATTGACTCTTGATCTCCAAATTCAAACTTGATTAAAGAAGCTGCAATTTTACAAAACACAGAAGAGGAACATTGCCTGAGGGACCAGATTAGATCTGAGAACAAGGTCAGACAGACTGATGGGTAGTAAGCAGAGCTGGGTATCAGAGTATCAAAGGATACAGGTTGTAAACTTAGCTATCAATAAACTACTGCATGAACCTGGGCAAGTGACTGCCCTCCTCTTGGTCTTCCCCCCTGCAGTCCCCATGAATGTCACTGTATTGAGTCTGGTCAGGATGGAGTTAACTTTCTTCATACAAGCCCATATGGTGCTGTGTTTTGGATCTGCAGCTAAAACAGTGTTGATAACACATTAATATTTTGGCTATTGCTGGACAGTGCTTGCACAGAGTCAAGGTTTTCTTTTTTTCCCACTCTGCTCCAGCCCAGCAAGTAAGCTGGGAGTGGGCAAGAGGTTGGGAGAGGACACAGCTGGGACAGTTGACCTGAATTGGACAAATGGATATTCCATACCATATAACATCATGATCAGCAATAAAAACTGGGATAGAGGAAGAAGGGGGTGGGTTGGTTGGGTTTTTTTTTGCTTCCAAGGTGGCCATTGTTCAGAGACTGGCTGTGCATTGGTCTGCTTGTGGAAGGTGGTGAGTGATTGCCTTTGCACCACTTGGGGTTTTTTTTCCTTCCTTCCTTCACCTATTAAATTGTCATTATCTTGATCCATGATTTTTCTTGCTTTTGCTCTTCCTATACTCTCCTCTGTCCCTTTGGGGCAGGGCAGGGGAGAGTGAGTGAGCGGCTATGTGGGTGCTGCTGCCTGGGATCAACCCACAACAGTCACTTAACATGTTTATTTAGAAAAAATCCAACCAACAGCCCATAGACTGAATCTACCTTATGAAAGAAACACTTTCACCCAGTCTGCAGTTTTTCTCTATGGGATGGGAAAAGATGGTTGAACAGAAAATCTTATCTGAATGGCCAGATACTCTTTTTGCTGGCTTACAGTGGAGAGACTCAAACTCTGTTGTCATGGAGATGATAGATAGGAGAGCAGCAGTAGCTGTTCCTATGGGTGGGAGCCCCCTCCCACCAGCAACAGAGACCTCCTGCAATCTTCACACTTCATTGGAGGCAGTGACAGAAGCCCAGCTCTGTAGATAAGGAAGAAGCAGTCTTCCCAGCTCAACCACTGCAACTGTCCATCTTTCTGAAGTAAACAAGGAGGCCAAGTTTAGCACCTCCAGACAGCCAGCATAGATGTATGTTAGTCTGAAACCCAGCTTCTGGAGCTGCTGAAGGTAAAGAGGCAGTGAACTCTACATGGCTGTGCCTGGGTATTTACAGCATTTAGGATCCTGTTGTCTCCTATGCAAATCATTTGAATGTTCATGCAATAACCCCTACTTTCGTAATACTGCCTCAAAGCATTACTCTCCTTCTCTGCGGCTAGAGAACAAAACTGATAGAAACTACTCTTGTAGCGATGCACAGCAATGCAGCTGGAAGAGAAACAACTTGTTTCTGTTACTACTTACCTAGCAAGATATCTTTTAACTACTCTAAAAAATTTCTTAAACCCATATGAAGCTTTCCAAATGTTGAAATAGTTGTACCAACATTTGCAGAGGAAAAAATGAGCTCCTAAAGAGTTTGCAGATTTCTGAGATGTGCATGGCCCTTAATGACTTCAAGTTACAGTGATACCAGCCACTCTGGCAAGGCTAAACACAGACTGCATTATCTTAAACCATAGTGATTTTCAGTCCTGTCCCTTCTCTTTCTTTCTAATAGTGCATGGCTGTTCTAATGCCGTGATGCAAATGCATTTTAAAATCTGTTCTTCATTTTGACAGTTTTAATGTTTTTTCCTCATACAAAACTAATATAGCCCATTGTTACAAATATTTTTGTCTGTTAAAGCACACAAGAAGTTGCAATTGTATGAATTCTTTGCAGGAAGAGAAACCCAACTTGAGGATGAAGGGTTTCTTTGTTTCTCCTTTTGAAACAAGACAAACTTGAGAAAGGTCAAGTGAATCTTGTCTATAAGCATAAAGGATGCTGTTTTATGGAAATCCAAAGGGAAGGAGAAGAACAAACACAAATCATAGAATTTTTCAAACTCTGAAAACCAGATGGGAATGGTCATTTATGTGCACATTCTAAGGCTTAGGCAGAATAAAAATATTGCTAACTTACTTAATTTCAGGAGTAACAATTTCCACTGCTAGACTGTCTGAAGGTTCATGGCTTCCTAGGGGCATCAGTGCTGTGTCAGGAAAAGAAAGAGATATAAAGTTTACCAGGAAGAACAGTAACTTTCTTTTAAAAGACCAGGAATAAACTTTGTTCTACAAGTTGATAGATTTACAGTAATGCTCTTGAGTAATTGGGAAATAATACAAAGGTCAGACCTCTAGCAAGAAGGAAAGACAAGCACAACACACTTTGGAGAACAATCACTGTTCCTATTGTCACCCATTCTGGAGAAGTGATTTTATGGTGGATGGTGTACTGATTGGTTTATATAAGAATTAAAAAGCTGTGCAATGTAACACATGGAAATAAATTGCAGCATATGAATAATCATGTAGGCATCAGGAAATTGTTGCATAATATTCTTTGGAGATAAGAGAGATGTGAAGCATGACTATTCAGAAATCACATTCTTGGGGTAGGGGGAAACATTTTCTAAACCCACCATATTTGGGAAGAGACTAAAATGAAAAATTTCAGTCAAACTGAAAGTTTCATGAGTTCATAAGCATTTGAAAACAAAGTAATATCAGAAGTGGGTTTTGAGTTTAGCTGAATTTTAGGTTTATTATCTGCTAAATAAAGACATATCCAGTATTCTCCAGAAGACCTCTGTCTGTGCACTTTAGAAAAGATATATTTAATGTCCTTTTTTGTCTCTTACCTGTAGTGGCGAGTTGACCCTCCTGTGCTTGTACACACCGGAGCTCTTCAATAGTTTCTTTTAAAGAATCTCTTTCTGCTCTTAGTCTCTGAATAATAGGAACAACAATAATATTAGTCTTGGCATTACAAATCCATCCTTAACACTAAGCAGATTGCCACAAGGCGGAGCATCAATACTTAAAAAAAGGATCTACATGCAACTAAAAGAGATGATTTCATGTCAAGGCATTTCAACTTATTTCAGAATAGAATAAAGACCAAATACTTCCTTGAAACAGCAATTCTTTAAGAAGGTTTGATGCTGCATATTACACTTGTTGGGCTAAAGATATTAGAATAGCTTACAAAATAACAGAATCACAGAATCATAGAATGATTCAGTTTGGAAGGGACCTCTGGAGGTCATCTGGTCCAATGCCCCCGATCAAGCAGGGCCACTTCAAGCCGGCTACCCAGGACCATATCCAGATGGCTTTTGAACATCTCCAAGTATGGAGATTACACAACCTCTCTGGGCAACTTCACAAATGAAGTCTTGTCCCCAACCTTTGACTATTCATGTGTGAGGTAGGTCTGTGAAGTGAAGGGACCCCACGCTGGAGCAGGGGAAGAGTGTGAGGAGTCCTCCCTCTGAGGAGGAAGGAGAGGCAGAAGCGACGTGTGATCAACTGACCGTAAACCCCATTCCCTGTCCNGGTTCTATAGCTTTTGTTTCACGGCCTCTATTCTACGGTTGCAAAAGCATCACCATTTTTAAGTTCATGACTCTCCTTTATCTATTGGGATGAATAGTCTGTTAAATTCTTGAACTTTTCTTCAGAGAGTAACTGAGTTTAACTTTCAGCAGCTCTCATTTTGACTATGCTGGAGTTCATAATTTGTCCTTGAATATCAGTATAGTGCTTCCTAATTTATTTTCTGCTGTGCGTTCTCATATCTGGCGGCCGGTCACAAAAGGTGTTCCCCAGGGCTCATTCTTGGGGCCAGTCTTGTTTAATATCTTTATCAATGATCTGGATGAGGGGATTGAGTG
>VXBL01004457.1:3693-172976 GCA_013400195.1 Aramus guarauna
GGCTGCTCTCAATCCATTCCTTGCCCAGCCTATAGTTGTGCTTGGGATTGCGCCGACCCACGTGCAGGACCTTGCACTTGGCCTTGCTGAACTTCATGCAGTTCACACGGGTCCACCTCTCAAGCCTGTCAAGGTCCCACTGGATGGCATCCCTTCCCTCCGGCATGTCAGCCACACCACACAGCTTGGTGTCGTTGGCAAACTTGCTGAGGGTGCACTCGATCCCGCTGTCCATGTCACAAAAGATGTTGAACAGTGCCGGTCCCAGTACCGACCCCTGAGGAACACCACTTGTCACAGTTCTGCTCTTTGACATTGAGCCGTTGACCACAACTCTTCGAGTGCGACCATACAGCCAGTAGAGCGACCATGCATCCAGTAATATAAAAATAGTTGTATAAAATACAGATTTCCTTGTGTACTGTAGGTATTCAGCATTGAAGGTGCTTTTTTCAAATGCCTGATATTTATGGCTCCAAATTTGAAAATGTGATCCTTTTAAAAAAAAGCACAGAAGTCTTATAAGATTATTCTTCTGTGACTTTACGGTAAGTGTAGTCTTTGGTTGCAGTGGCTCCTTACTGCTGTTGCCTTTTGTCTTCAGCTGTGAGTGTTGCTAGTGGAAGGTGCAAACTTCTGTGAACCAAATTTTTACAGCAGGTCATGATGAATTGAAAAGACTTGACTTCTCTTAGGGGTGTCTGCCAGAGAAAAATTGATCAGTGAAGGAGTTAAACGCATAGTGCCTGTAGCAGGTGTAGTCTGAATTTCTAGAAAGTATAAAATACCAAAAGTCTTTACAAAAATGTTATCTAACAGAAAGCAATCCACTGGTCAGATCAAAGCCACCAACATACCAAAACAGACCAACAGCAGGAATGCCACACCAGTTTCAACTGACTAGGCATGTTAAGACTTCTGTTTACTTTATAAGACCCTCACAAGAGAGAATCTAAGAACCTTTCAGTGATAATTTTGTGCATTTCTCTTCACAGTGCATCCGTGTTGTAGTGAGGTACTATTTTTGTAAGTGAACCTGCAAGAGGCCCTGAAAGCCTAAATATCTTATTTTTTAGACCTAAAGATGAAGGCAAGTAGACAGGGAGATTTCCCAAAGAACAGAGGTTCCAAGCCCCTCTTGCTTTAAACAGAAGTCAGGTATGCATGTGCTGTTAAAAATGCTACCTGAATTTTGATTTGCAAGTTGAAATAGATAAATTTCTTTTCAAAAGCCTGCACGAGCTGATTTGCTCCCTCTCACTTGTTTGCTTACTAGCTCTACAGGATTTGCTCAGGGAAAAAAAAAATAGAGAAACCTCAAGCACTGAAAGCATTTGGAAAAATACCGTGAGTCAGAGGAGAAATGTATTATGTTCGTTAACAAGTGATGTACTGGTAGATGGAGGCAGCACAGAGAATGGTACATGTTGAAGTAACACATAATTGTCTCCTCACCTGAACCATAGCACACTCCCAGCTGGACAGAGATGGGCAGGGAGCTGGTATTTAAAATCATAGGCTTTTTAATACTGAATATAGCAGCAGGATCTGCTCGCTGTCTGTATGTTTAAATGTTGATGAAAAGCAAATATTTATGAACTGAAAACACCACAGGCTGTGCAGAGATTACTAGAGGCAGAAACGTGTTTCAGGGGAGACTCAGCTCCTTTGTGAATTGAGATTGTTCTCCGTTCTGTGGCTGTCAGTGAACTGGCCATGTTTTCTGACCCCCATTTTAGCCAGCAATTACTGGGAGTTTAAGGGAAGCAATTGCCAGCAGAAGTTGAATGTAGACAGAGTACAGAGGAATAGCTTGGACAAGGCACCTTAGCTTCATGCTGCTAAAATGAAGTGATGTAAATCCCACCACCCCTGCCCAGCAATGAACCTGCTCAAGCCCTGTACCTCTCCCACCCCATTCTAGCTCTGGGAAATGGGATCAAAGCCAGGAGTGGGAAAAGACGTTCCTCTGCAGAACAGGATAGATACTGTTGGCCTGTGAAGCTATGCCTCCTTTTCCTTTTCATGAGCAGCTTGAAGCCTTCTCCACTTGGTTATGAACTCTGTCTCCAGTGCTGGGTCTAGCACAGTCAGACAAGAAAAGAGTGACATCTGCACAGCTGTTAAATATGTCCAGGGAAGGAATTTTGTTTGAAATGGAAGAAGCTGAAAAATTATACTTACCTCAGAAAAATACTAAGTTTCTGCATTAGTTATGTTAAATATTAATATTCTGATTAGTAATATTATTGCATTAATACTAATATTATTTTCTGTATTTTAAAAGACATTAAAAAGTTGCTCAATTATTGTTACACAGTAATCACAGATTCTACTGCAATTACTTCGTAATATTGTAATCTTCATAGGTATTGAGTAGTGAGTATTTTAGCTATGAAAACCTGAGGAGTCCAAACCCCATTACAGCTAAATTGTGTAGCAATCACGGCCTTTTTAAATAAAGGCTGATGTCTGTCTTTGTTACTTCCTCAGCCCTTTCATTTCTATCACTAAAAAGCAATGAAAGTCGCCATATACAGTTTCTTTTTCCCTTCTCTCAATTTTCTTTGGTCTTTCTTTAATACCCTGTCCTCCGATGTTGGCTTTTTTTTCACAGGTTTTAATCTGAAACTTTTAAAAAGACCAAATAACATTTCCTGTGAAGAAAACCCAAACATCAAAACTGTTGTTGCTGGACATTTCTCATTGATTTTCTGGATATTTTTCATTCCCAAACATTTCCTTTCTGATATTTTATTTTTCTTATGGAATTTGGTATTAGTTTTCTGCACTTTTATTCACTTGTATTTCTCTTTTCCGGTTATCAGTGTCTTTCTTTTTACTGCCTCTTATCCTCCCAAACTTCCTTTACCTCTATCTTCTGCATGCTATTTCCCAGGAGCTTTACCTTTGAGAATCATGAATGATACCACTCAAAACATGACAGAAAATGTTCAGGTCAACTTCAAAGACTGAAAGACAATTCTTGAAACACAAAAAAGAGAAAATATCATTGGTGAAGGCTAGGCTCAGGGGATAGTTTCAATTGATCAAAATTTCTTTGATCTTGGAGAACCTCAAATGGAAGATAAGCATTATACAAAATGTAATGGATGTGCTTATTGATGCCTTTGGTGAATCAGGCTAATACCCATAGCTGCATTTTACAGTTAAACAGACACAAAAAAAATTCCTATTCCTAGACTTAGATTTGTTATTCATTTAGGCTCTATATGCTTATGTAAGATTTGTCACAGCAAATTTCATTGAAGCAAACAGAGAATGAGGTTTACAAAGCTGAATTTCTAATTGTACTCAGCTATATGTCAATGTAGTAACCTACAAGAAAAACAGCAGGCTGATTTTTCAGAGATATGGAGAACCCCACAGCCTTTGCACAGTTTAAACGCAGCAACCAGACTCAGTGGCTCTGGTAAACAGGCCAACTTTATTAGAATAGCTAAAGTTAGGCAATCAGTTTTGAAATGTTCATCTGCAAGAGTTTGCTACAAGTTACATAGAAAACCTCAGAGAGCAGTCTTGAAATCTGGGATTTCCAGCCTTCAACTCTGTTCGTTAATCATGGGTCAGTCTTGGTTTTTTTAATCTCATCTAGTGCAGTGGCACTATGGATAGCTTTACAAGATACAATCAGGAAAATAATTTTAAATGCGACATCCCCAAATTTTCATAGGGTGTCTCCATTGTAAGCTCTGTTTCAGCTTGTGTTCCTGCAGAGGTGTCATTACAGAAGCTAAAGCAACGTGGCAGAGGCCAACAAGGATGTGGCTGGGCCTGTTTTCAGTTTTGCTCCATATCATTTGAAAGCTAGATTAAATTTATGCATACCCAATGACCTCTGTTGTCATTGCCTATAACTGGCACCAATAACTTCTTCGAATTCCTTCCCAGATCTCAAAAATACAGTGAAAAGACTACGTCTATTTAGGAATGGCAGAAACGAGGTCCAGAGAAGTGGGGTTGTTGGCTTAGGCCAGGAGAGGCAGGAGAGTTCACCTCCAAGGTTGTAATCTTGCTGCTCAGCTATGACCTCTTTGTTAGGCTGTAGCAGAGGTGGAGTGAACAGCAGCAGCAGGTACAACCTGAGCTGGTTAAGCTGTTCTGGAGGATTGGGATTGCAAGAGATGAGAGTGAAAAAAAAAGACTAACAAGTCAGAATAGCACCCTTTTAATTTGAATCATCTTTCTAATCAGACTCACTGTAGAGCAGGAAGAACAAATTTACTGCTTGGGATTACCTTAAATCAATTCAAGTAATGCTTAGAAAATGCTACAAAAGATGCTCAAAGAAATGGAATTATTCACTTGTAAGATACCTGTCTGGTTTTAGCTCTTACAGTGATTGCTGCACTTGCTGTGATTTAGTAATGGGAAATTATTAGAATAAGCTATATGTGATCCATCAGCTATGAGGATAAACCTGATATCTGTTCTCGGGTGCTTGTTTTTTCTGGCAGGAGTATTTTGTAATGACCCAAGTAACCCAAGCAGGGCAGATGCCGAGGATGCTATCACGCCTAGGCAACGCAGGGCGGGCTGTGATTGCCAGACTCATACTGCAGCGACAAATACGGTGCTGGCAAGGGATAAATCAAACCTGAACTCCTCCAGGCAGTGCTCAGCTCCGGCACAGTACATCACAGCAGGACCAGCTCAGGGAAGAGCAATTTGCTTGCAGCTCCAAGCCCCAGCAAGTTTTAGTCCATGTGTTAGACATCATGGTTTGGTCCTTCTCTTTGGAATGTTACAAATAGAAACAGAAATAATGTTAGAAATAAAAGCTAACACAGAAATACCAAGATCCTAAAGATTTTATAAATATATATATATGTCTCCGTGTTTCATACAATTTTTCATTAGCGTTTGTGTCCCCACAAAGACACGCTACAGCTTACTGGGAAGGCCACAGCTGGCTTCTTCAGGACGCAAGCCCAGATTGATCTGTTCTTGGCTGTTTCCACATAGATATTAACATTTCAGTGAGGTCATGTTTCAAAAGGAATGCAAACAAACCTTTTCCCTTCCCTTCTCTTCCTTTCCCATCCCCTCCCCTGCCCTGCCCAGCTGCTGCTTTTGCTTCACAGCACACATGGTGCTACATCCCCAGTTGCTAATGGCAAGTCAAATGACCATTTTTAATGAGGTGGAACAACCCACAGGCATTAACCTAGACTGTCTCCAAATTTCTGTGCCCCATAGGAGTACTTGAGACATTGGCAGTGTCTTAGGTCCAGCTACGTGTCAGCTTTTTCAGACGTGTAGTGTTTCTAGTTCAAGTTGGCTAAGCAGAAGAGATAGCACTGACATCCGTGGTGATGGCTATCTATTACAGGCGACAATCTGGTATACACATCTATTTTATTAGATCTGGGAAGCTCCTTAAAGAGCCCAGGGAGAGGGGAGGTTTGCCAAATTTTCTAGCAAAATGATTCTCATTCTTGAGGTGTTGCTAAATCTCACACTGACCTTTCCCGTTTCCCAGTTCTAATGGTGCATGCTATAACAAGCTATGAAGCTGATTCTAAAAAAAAAACCAAACTCAAAAACACATTCGTAAAGCAGAGAACAAGTTAATGCTTAAACAATTTAAATAAATGCCAGGTTAAATAAGCAATTTCAGCTCTCATTTTCATGGATTTTTTTTTTTTTTTTAAATGCAGTGAAACTACAATGTTATCTCACCGAGTAATAATTCACTTTGGTAATTCTTAGTATGGAAAATCTTTTGGACGTAAGTGTGTCTTCCTACACTTCTAAAAAAATATACATAAAACCAAAGAGAGAAAAAAATCCCACACTATACAACCCTCAAGCTCTCCAATAAAAAAGAAATTTTTATCTTTACCACACAAAGACTTTGAAATACATTTGCTTAGCAAATGATATAGTTTATTCATCCAGTCTATTACAGAAGTCAGGTAAGTCCAGTCCTTGATATGCTGAGTGCACAGAAGGTGCTAAAAGAAATGAACATGCCCCAATTTGAGTATAACAAAAGTTCTTGCTGGTCACACTATGCATCATAGAGCCCTCAATTCCTTAAATTTCTTCCCAGGTACTCTAGAAATTGCTACATTTGTATTTTAGTTGCATTTGGGAAGAGAAAATGAAACTATTAATTTTAATTTTTGCAATAAATTTGTTCCAGAATCATGGCTCCTTAAGTTTATATAACACAACTGTCTGCACAGTTATTAAGTAAAAAAAACTGTGCAAAAACTTTTAATATATTGATTTTACTGTTAGCAAAATAGTTATTTTGAAATATAAAATTTTGACATCTTTTAAGCTAAAACCAAACCAAACCTGTCATCATCAGCGTCATTATTTTAAAGAGAACGCATTCGTGCAACCTGAAGATCATTAGCTGTTGACTGCAGCACCTTGAACCAGATGGAAATCCTCTGTGGTGCACACCTGGGTACCAGCAATCTTCTTTCTTTGTCTCACTTCCCAGACACCGACGCAGGAAGGGAAGCAACTGGAAATGTTCTGGTGAAAATAATAGACTAAAAGTTTTCCTGTTGGCATGGAGATAGGAGTGAATCAAAGTCACTACACTTTAAAATGCTGTCAAAAAATATACCTTGTTAAAAAATCATGAGCCAGTGCTCCACTAAAGCAACAAGGTTTGGGGAAGAATAATTTCCAGTTTCCTTACTTCACATTTGCTTGTCATTTCATTTCAGTCATAATTTAAAATACAAACACAAGGAAATGGAAGTAGTTAGTTCAGGTATGTGTCCATCCAGCCCCTGGATGAAGAAGGTACTGGCTGCTTCGGTGGGAATATTCTGTTCTGAAATTTGCTGGCTGTGGGCAGGACTGGCTCTGCAGACATCCCTTCACTGTCTCCTCCTGAAGTCAATTCTGTCTGGAGACCTGTCCTCTACAACTGTTAGGCAGCTGTAATAGGTCTTCCTCGCCATCACTTCATGTTCCTTCCTATCTGGAAAAACCTGCTTTTGGTTTTATGCTAACTAAGATGTGAGCTTTTCCCCCCGATTATCCAGAATAATTAATTCTCAGTAATAGGTTTGAGTAAAATTGAAAAAAAAAAAACAAAAAAACAAAACCACAACAAAACCCCAACTTTGAGTAGCACTCCTGACATGAGAATTGCCTCTTAGGATGCTGTGTAAAATAAAAGTAAATTATCAGTATTATTTAATAAACAAATGTAAAAACTACCTATAGGATGGTTATTTTCCAGTCTAGATGCAGGACAAGACTATGGTATTTTTCACACAGAGGCACGGATATGTGTATATGTGTATTTATCCATTACAAATTTTTTGAAGTATTTTTAAGTCCATATGTCAAAAAGAATAGAAGATAAAAGAATAGGAAAACAATCAGCAGTGAAAGGCAAACATGGGCTGACTTGCAGCTCTTTCTTCTAATAGTAAGCTGTCAATCAGATACAAATAATGTATCTGTATTTTGCAATATGCACTTTCACAGAGGAATGTAGGAGATTTTGTGGTTTAATTCCCTCAGAGCATAATCTCCATGCAGATCTACTCAGGGTACGTGAATCTACCTTACGTAAATACAGAGTAAAATGAGATTTTTTTTTTTTTTTTTTAATTGCATAGGGATACCCTGGAAGTACATTATTAAATTTCTCCTTCTGTGATAAAAGGAATAATGAAGTCTTTTCTCTCCTTGGGTTAATTCATTGGCCTGGCAACAGGTAGCAAGAGCTGCTCCTCCTACAAGTACTCTGCGCAGCAAATGTTTGCCTTCCGAATGAAGCTGTGTCAGTGCCAGGTGTTTCCAGCTCATCATGTGCTGCAGGGGACAAGCAGAAAATCCAAGCCACAGGCCATTCTGCAACACTCTTCCAACTTCCCTTGCTTCACTGACACATGCTAGAAGCTTTCCAATATACTTGTTTGCAAAATGGCAATCTCTTTTTGGTTACACTCATCTGGAAGAAATAAACAGTTTTCCAAACCCACAGGAAACAGTTTTCCAAACCCACCTTCCTCTGGGAGGAATCCAGGGCTGGGTGAGACATCAGAGACATTATGCTGGAGTCTCTTGCTTGTGCTGGCAACTCATTGTCACTTTATCATGCCACACTATGTTTAACTGTAGTTTACAGATGCAGACGGAGCAACAATCCCTACAACTACCTTAGCACAGGACCATACTGTATAATGAGAAACAGATTGGATCGGCAGCAGCTTAAGTGTAGTCTGGTTTGAATGAAGCACTAGCACTGACGCAAAGTACTTGCTTAAGTATTCCTAACAACTTTAAAAATAAAACTCAGCTGTGTAAAGAAAACCGAAAGTCTGTGGGTAATCTTTTTCAACTGGGAAAGACTTGCCTGTGTTGTAACTTCTTTTGGGGCAAAAGCTGGTTTAGATGGTCTGTAATGGGAATATTGCAGTCTCCAGAACAGTGTCCTGCAAAGTCATTTTTTCATTGCTGGTGAAGATGACACGTTGCTTTTGGTTAGGAGATCAGTGGCTTATAAGTAATTGGCTGAAATTGTCCATTCTTTGTCCAAGTTTTATATTTATGTATTTTTATATATGCATGTGCACACATACACACATGTTCACACACATGTATACACACATCTACGTGTATATATATATACGTATATGCAGACACACACAATACATATACATATATATATATAAGCATTTAGAGAGAGAGATCATTTTAGTTTTAGTCAAAATATTTAAGCCATTTTTTTAGAATGGAAATAGAAATACTCTGCTTTGGTCACATGTCAGAATTATGGTGACTTTTACTTTGAGATCTCTGGGTCAATATCCATCCACTACACACCCTGCCCTCTTCAAGTCCCTGTAGTTTGGACATCAGTTAGCAAGAAAGCGTCTTACCTGGCTTGCCAGTTTAATACATGAACTAGGGAATATACGTAAGGTGCAATGCCTCTCTCAATTGTACTGCACTGGCAGGATTTGGTGTGTTTAGGCAAGCCTAGCCTATCTAGTCCTGCAAGCAGCATGCACAGCCCTTTACCTCCCACGGGATTTTGGCCCCAATATGCTGCTGAACAACTCCATGATGTTGCAGTACAAGTGGCTGTACAGTTTAGGACCAGAAGCCAAGCTGACGAGAAAACCTCATGGGTTGCCATTCAGGCATTAATGGAGATGAGGCATGCTGCAGATTAGCTCAAAGTTGTCTGAGTGCCAGGAGCACCTCCTGAATAAACTAGCAACCTTGTAAAAATACTGCACAACTGCTTGCTTCCTTTCAGTAGCTCTTTATCATCAACCATGGGCTAATGTAACTTATTAAGCCTACCACACATTAGACAAATAGCCATCAGGTTGTGGTTTAAATACCGTGGTACTTGCCCAGGAGGTTCTCTGATGCATTGTATGTGAAGTTTACGTAAGTCACAGAGAGGATGTACACTGTTCACAACCTTTTCGGAAATTTCTTCAAATTGAACAGTAGCAACCACCTAATTCCTTCTACGCCCGTCCATCTTTTCAACCCCAAAGGAACAATTTGCATGGAAGTTATCTTAAGAGAACAGACCAAAGAAGCAGCACTCCCAGCCAATTGATAAAATCAGGACACAATATCCTTGTGATTCCTGAAAGGCAGAAAGCAAGTTACTTTTGTGCTTTAGATCTTCTTTTCAAAATCTTTTATTTCATTTTCACTCACAACCCATTCCCACGGTAAAGCATTGAGGGGATGAGCTTTGTGCGAAGGCTCCCACTGCTTGTGTTGTGACAGTGCATGTGGTTCCTGTACCTTTCCTGAAGTCAATTCAGCCAGAAGAGAAAAGCACTTGAATTTTCAGAAAGCCTGGCCCAGTAAAAGAAGGGGTATTTAGCAGAAAGCACAATGAAAACCAGTAGATTCTATACATTTCTGAACATTTCTAATACAGGCAACTGTTAAGGAAATATTAAAAGAGATTAAATATATCTATAATGTAATCTATAGTATGCAATATATACACATTATGTAATATGTACTATTATGTATATGTAATATATGGCATATAATATGAAGCTATATATGATATATTATATATCTAAAAATACATTTTTAATAACAGAATTGGTCCTGATTTACCCAGTGGACATACCACTCCTGTCCAAGTCCGAATTTTCCTGGCAATGTTTATAAGTTTCTATAATGACTGCTCAAAGTTTTTGAAGCAATACGGAAGAATTAAGCTGTGCATTTGTAATGAACAACAGCAGGAAAATTTCTGTTGCTAATATTTTCAGTAATAAAAAAAATACTTCTAATTAAACTTTAATGCTAATCTCACATGTCTGTATTAGTGGCACAACTGGCAAAAGAAAACCCACCCCAAAGACAGTTAAAAGTATTTGGGGATGATCAGGTGCATATGTGAAAGCTAATACAAGTATTTTTTCTTCAGCTTATTAACTGTTCATCTGTAGTTTATGCTACTTGCTTTTAATGTTTTGAATGCCTTTTTTTTTTTTTTTTAATCTCCAACTAGCACTTAACCTCCATCCTTTAAATTCTCTTAATTCTTCCAGCGTAGAGGGAAAGTCATTTGAATGAGAGAAGCATGGCACCCTTAAAAGCCATTCTTAGGTAAAAGCTGCAGGGGAAATAATTGAATTTAACAGGAGCTACAGTTTCTAAATTATTGTGTGGTAAATCACAGAAAGGTCATTCACCCATGATAACTGCTCAATAATTCATTCTTCAGCTCCATCCATGTAGCACACGAAATATTTGGTTCATGAGATGGCAACAATATCTCATGAGCTTTATACAAATACAATCTAAACTTGCATAATGTGAAATAATTTACAAACTCTGGAAATTTGGTATTGCAGAATAACTACATTACAGATTAAAAAAGAAAAAATTAATCTGTACAGATGCCCATTTTGAGTTTAATCTCAAATCCCTCCCACTTCTGTGTATGTTCCCCTGAGTCCCAGGTAGCATAACTAGCCAGCCAGTGGTGATATTACTTGTAACACAAACTGTGAGTTCTGGATGACTGTAAAGCTTTGATACACTCTAGAACTATTAAATTATCATAGTTATTAAATTATTACAATGCTTTTATGGAGGCTGATGTGTATTTACCTTTTGCCATGTGGATGTTTTTAACTCTCAGTACTGTATACTTAGTCAAGGACGCTGAACCCTGACTGCATTCTTACCATGCTTTTTGTTGCTAATAGCCACGCTCTGGACCAAAATAAGCCCTCAGCTACGCCCAAACACCTTTGCTCTCTGTGTTAGGTTTGCACACACCCTGGCTGAACCTGTACTTGGGCAATTGCTTGCAATTTTTCTGAGAAGCCGCAGGAGAAAGTTACTGTCTAGCTTAGCTTTGCCATTAAAAGCAGTAGATATGCTTGAATGCACTCTAAGAGCAGAACAGCTGCTGAAAAAGGGCTCATTTTACATGGTCAAACACAGGATAAATCCACTCTTTTGGACCAATTTTCGGCATTACCGTAATCAGTTCTCACCGCTCCGCTTATGTAAAGCAGCCATTGCAACCAGTTCAACCAGTCCCTTGAGAAATCCCATTACATAGAGAAGAGAGGAGCTGTTGGTGCATTTCCACATCACTTAGTTAAATAATGCTGTGGTCGGTCTCACAGGTTACCTGTCGTGGCTCTCACCTACCACAGATGCTTCACTGTCCAACCTTGCTAGGGTAAAACGAGGTTCATTTAAAATTGAACTGAAACTGCAGCTTCGTAGTACTATGCAAGTCAACCACATAAAGCATAACCTCTCCTTTCCATAGCCACCAGAGTATTTGGGGATTTGCTTGCTTGCTGTGTAATTTTGCCCAAGTTTCTCTGATTACTGGAGAGAAAAGATAATAAGCATATTTTGTGTTTGGTGACCTGCTTGGCGAGATGGATTTGAAACTCAAACTTCCCTATGCCGGAGGTGGGAGCAGGGTGGGTTGGGGGCTGAGGCAGCACTGCAAATACTTTATATCATTTGATGGCTGGGGAGGATAAGCTGAACTTGATATTTCTTTAAAACTTCCTAAGATAGCAGTGTGTTAGAGGGTGTAGGGATGAATACAAGAAAAAGAAAAAAAAAAGGAAAGAAAAGGGAAAGAAAAAGGAAAGGAACTTGAGCACATGCTGGACCTGACTGTGGCTGATGCTTTGAACATGAAGACTCATTGGCACAGGTGCCAGTGGTTTGTACAAGCACGTATTTATTGTCAAGCAAATATTTAGTGTCATGCTGGGGACATCGCTCAGGCTGGGGACAGTGTGTGTCATGACAGCTTGGGAGTTCAGGCTGGGTGATTTCATAATTCCCTGAAAAACGTCATGGGGATGTGCCCTATGCCTTGACTGCCAGCTGTTAACCAGTTTATCTGTGCTGATAGCTGGCTTAGTTATGTCTGCACATAGTGCCCTGAGGGTAAAAGGGAGAATAGGAAGGATAAGGATAGGAAGAGGAAGAAGAGAGCTAGAAGTAGCAGAAAATCGACTGAGAAGAGATGGGTTTTTTTGTGGATTTATGATTTCAGAAACCTTCACTAATGATGTGAGAGATTGAATATTCCCATCATGCTGTTGCCATTTGCTCCTAGTCACTTGCTGGGAGCATTTTTGTTTCCCATAGGCACCCAAAAGGCTTGAGTCTTCTAGTTGCACTAATTTATATCAACTATCTTGGACATTTTTACTTTTCATGTAATTTACTTTTCATTTAGCTTTCTAGAGCAAAAGAACTCATCCCCTTAAAGCTTAACATAACATAAATCCCCGGTCTCACAGAAAAATCTAAAATGGCAATTGGCAGGAAAGCATTGTATAAAAGCCACTTAGATTGGATTATCTTCCTGTTTATGTTTTACCCAATGGAAGAAGTTAAAACTGATGGGTGTACTATTTAAAAGAAGTATTTTCGAACTGAAAATAGCTTTTTGGCCTCTGAAAAAAATGCAGGTAGCTATATACTTTGTATTTGTATTTTCAAATACAAATAACCTAGTCTTACAGAAAATTTTAGTTACTTTCTTTTTTCTAAAATGATGTTAAACATTAATAATTCCATACGAGAAAACCAGCCAGCCTTTCCTAAGAATCATATATGTGTTGTGACCAACCTGTAGTTTCTATCCCTATCTTCTTGACTCTCTGACTTGACTTGGGATCCCCTGTCTTTGGTGACATACTTGCTGTTTGTCCCCTTTGTCGTATTGCTCTTCTGAAGGTTACTACCCCTCACACCTTCCATCAGTCTTTTATCCAGGCCTTCTCTTCCATCCTTATGCCTGCCCTGCTTGCTATTTTTGAGTGCTATATAATTTTTTGTTGTGGCCTGGCACAAAAGCATTGACAGAGGTAAAGACTAGGACTCTTCTACAGTAAGCTGGTCACCTTGCAATAGCCTGGTCTCAGCTGAGTCAGGGAAAACCAGTCTGATGGATTCAGGTCAAGCAGTGATAGTCATGACTTCTGTGTATTTGTGAGATGGCACAAAATAGTTTTAAATCAGTGATGCTATTTTCAGACTATATCTAGAGGAACCTAATTTGTGTGTTCATCTCCATGGCCCATCAGGGCAAGTCAAGAGAGAGTCAGCTATACCACTGATTTTCTGGGGGTTATTGGTTTGATGAAGTCAAAGACAACAGGCCCTGCAATGAGGAGGCGGGAAGGATGTCTTTCTGAGCCAAAACAAGCAAGTAAAGCTTTAGCTCCCTCAGGATAGCTGAAAGCAATCCAAATCTACATGTTGTGATAAACATCCCGCAGCTCAATCCCTGTGTGTGCAGGATAGTGGTCAAGGGTTCATCTGTCATTTGTAGACGGTTCATAGGATGGTTTGCTTCCTTGTGGGGTCCCTCTTCTGCTTTACCACCTTGCAGGCTTCCTTCTGTGACTCAGACATCAAATGCCTTTGGGACTGGTGGCCTCTGGCCAGCTTTGTGGCGCTGCAAGTGGTGCATACAAAATGCCAAATTATCCCCTCAGAAGATACTGTCTGAGGGGCACAGGATTCCTCTCCCCATCCAGGCTGGTTTTTCTCCTGTTGAAGCCAGCTCCCACCACCTGAACCACTTGAGTCAAGCTTGTACAGAATGCATGGCTTAGGCTGATGCTTTCCCATAACTGTGTGTCAATGTACCATAAACAAGAAAACAATGCTTGGTGCTGCAGGGGATAATTGTGAGAATGAATCATCATGGGGCAATCGTGTGGGGGACTGTTTTCACCTTTTCAAATTTTGGGTGTTGTGGGTGCAAGCAGAAAAAACCCAAAACCCTAACAACCCACCGCCACAATCTTCCACATACTTCTCCATACATAAATGCTGAGTTTCTGTAAACTGTCAACTTCCCAAAAAGCTCTTGCAGCTTTATGACAAACTGAATTGTCTGTCTTCAGGGGACCTCCTCAGGTGGCTTTAATGGGAAAGGGAAAAAAATCCCTTTGCCTTGCTAGAAAAGTCTTAAATTCCCCTGGAGTTTAGAGTTGAGTGTAGTTTGTTGTGTTTTATCATGCCTTATTACATGTTTTGGTGAAAGATTTTCTCTCCCCATCAGAGGCACGGCAATCTGCTGCTTGCCAGCTTCTAGGTTTGTCCCAGCAGCCCTGAAGGTGTTGCAGGAGGAGGGGACAAGCTGTGTTGGTGCTTCCACGTGCTTCTATCAGGAAAGCAGCTTATGGGCAGGTTCAGTGGGAAGGCCCTGGGGGCAAGTGTCTGTCTGTCCTTTCACCCAACACCAACACCCCACCCAACACACCAGGCAAGCGTGGTTGCAAGGGACTGCAAGCATGTCTGGAAACCAGGATGGGGACATTTGACTCAGAAAGTGGATCTTCATCTTACTTTCCTGTAAACAAGCCTTCTGTACATACAACCACACCATCAGAGATCCTGCTCTTGGTGCTGCTCCCGTTTTGTCAAGCTTTTTGTTGCCATTCACTTCAGCCTGTAACTATACAGAAATTTCTGACTAATGTCTCATTTTTTGGGTACACAGTGCCACCTAGTCCCTGACCAAACAGGCTACAGAGGGATTTTGTGTTCCTGAAATGCTGAAGTGCTTTATTTTACAGGAAAAGCTGCAGGAACAGCTTCTGTTTAGGCCAGCATTCAAGCCTCGCTGCACTTTCCTCCTGTCCTTATCTCATCTACATCCCATCATCTGCTGGCTTGACTACTACTTCTTGCAGACGACTACTTGCAGAGGACTAAAGGTCTTTTGGCCAAAACTAGCCATTTCACCTGCTTGGATGCCCCTTCCTTCCTGACTTTACACTTGCTCCTTTTTATCCTCCTCATAGGACCATAACTGATTTACTCCACAGAATAACCTGGCATGCTCCAGTGGCTGGCCAGCCACAAGCTGTAATAAGCAAACAACTTGAAGCCCATTATATTGCTGAAAAATTATAGACCATGTCTTCTCAGCATACAGCAGATAATCATCAGGGTGCTGGCCTGTGACCTTGTCATGGCGTGGAGCTGAATATATGTCCTGTGAACTGAAGTAAGAAACCAAGAGAAAAGGCAAAGGAGGGTCTTGTGACCTGCTGCCATCCCTCCTATGCCTTCCTCAGGTAAAGTAGGAGAGCCACCATTCAGCAGAGATGCTCGTGTTTCCTGTGTGGTCTTTGTGCCCATCTTGGGGGCCTTCCCTACAGAGCCCCACTGCTCTGGTGGAGTCCCTAGGGTTGGAGAAGCTCCACTTCTCAGTGGAGAAGCAGCCTTGGTTGCTGCAAGCCCAGGGAGACCTGCCCTGCTGAGCACCTGAAGAAGTTTTCATTAGCATGACAAAAAATCTAGTGAAGTTTTGTATTCCTGTGCGGATGATTGTGGACTTTTTTTACATTTTTCCTCCAGAGGCTTTCAGTGGCAAAAGTTCAAAACATTGATTGGAAATGGAGCCTTCTCAAGGAAATGCTATTTTGAATGAAGCCTATTTTCTAGGAAAACATTTTAAATGCCAAATGCTGTCAAACTCTAAAAAAGTTTCCTTTCTGCCATTCTTTGGTAAAGAATGTAGCTAGCATCAGTATCTGAAACACTATTAATTCTTGAATTAATATGTATTGAGATGTATTGGGCAGTTCACACATCTTAGCTGATTTATTAAGGTTCTGGGAAAAAAATCAGGCCTGCTCTATCTACTAGCTAATCATGCTAATGAGTGCTAGTGCTGGTTAATAGCTCCACTCAGGCACTACTTCCTACACTCCCTCCACCTCCCCAGCCAGATGCTCCTTGCACAGAAAAGCAGCTTTGGAGAAGGTTGCTACACACGAGAGGCTCTGGGCCACGCGCAATGTCTTGTTTATTGCTCAAATCAATAAACTTTAATCTGGATACTCGCTAGATTTTCTAGGACTTGATACATGTAAGAGTAGCAGAGAGACTGATGTGTTTCCAAAATGGAGCATCCCTATTGCACATACAATGCATTCAGGCCTGAACGGACCAGTTATCCTTTACGAATAAATGTACTATCCATCTTACAGTATCATGTTCTTTAGGATGGCAGGACCGAGATAAGGTGGTTATTTATGTTCTTCAAAATCATGGAAAGAAAGACAACATCTGAGTGTTGGTGTTTTGACAATGATATTTTAGGAACTGTAACTTAATAAAGCTAGAGTCATAATGATTCAGTAATACCAATATACTGGCATTTAGTTTAGTTTTCAATGATTGCTAATCTAAGAGCAACTATATGAAGTCTAGTTTGCCCACAGAAGCCATTTCATCGAACAGAGGACACATGCTGATTTAATACACAATGATCCAAGCTTTCCAGTTAGGGGGATACTGAACATTTTAAGATCCCACTTTGGGGTATTTTCCTCAGGCAGCATACAAAGATTGCCTTCTCTTTACTGGAGGTGTATGACAGCAACTCCCTGCTTATATGTGGATGTAGAGTATGTCACATGTGTAGCACATGATCTCGTACCATCACAGTTGCAATGGAGATGTCTAACAACTACTTCAGGTATCCTAGGGCCAGCTGAAAAGTCACTCAGTGCCCAGCTTGAACTATTCCGTAAAAAGCCCAGCCCACAGAAAGCCACTCAGACTACTGATATCATATGAGATGCGTTTATACATGTCTTAATTTGTTATTTGCATACAGGGAGCACCAGCTTTAGTGAAGCACTCTGGAAACCCCAGTAGCTGTTTTCCCAGCCAAGAGAATTTACAAAGAGGCGTAATGGTCCTATGACAAGCTTCAGAGCTGTGAGTGACCAAGGAAGAATAATGGGGGCATAGAAGCAATTTATGTTTTTTTTGCGCTTGATTACAGCCTGCTATTTGAGCAGCATACCAAGCAGCAATGCTGAGGTCTTCCCTCTTGCATCCATGCTTTCAGTCGGCCAACTGTTGGATGGTGTAGGTGTACAGTCACAGGAGATGCATCAGTGCCAGTTCAGGCTTGTCTTGAGATGATAGACTGATGACTAACCTGTGAACGAGAAAATAAATCCTTTTCAACGTTGTTGAGAGGAGAACTGTGGCACTGCTGGGACTGCTGGCCCCTGCAGCCAGTCTCCCAGCTTTGGGTTAGTCCCAAGAAGGAACTACAATGGTCTAAGATACCTGAAGTCCTCATACCATAAAACCAGCTTCATGCAGGAAACCACATCCAGCACCCAACTTTGCTGTGCCTACACGTGCGACTTGCTCTTATGAGCAGTAGATGGCAGTCTTTAGATTAACTTGCTCTAAGCAATTTTTATATTAATAGAAACCGGCACATGTACACACAGAGAAATATTTGGTTCTCGGCAAAATATATAAACCAGAAAAATCTGTTTATCTGAAATTTTACTTTAGACACCATTAAAAAAAAAAAAAAAAAAAGCAAAGCTAAGAAACAGAGAGCAAGGATAAAGTCTAATTTAGAGTTCCCAGGATTTTGTGATTGCACTGCACTATTCAATGTTCCCATTCCTCTTTTTATCTCTTTAGTGTAAATAGGTGCTTGGTCTCTCCACCTTGCCCTCCAACAGCACCTTTCAAGACTGCTAAATGACCTACACAGATGAACACCCAGTGCCAACATGACAACTAGCCTTTCTCACAGGTTTTCTCCAATGTGTTCCCAATATAATAATGGGATGGGATGATAAATTTTCTCCTATACTTTTTCTAAAGTGGGAAAAAACCAAACTCACACAAGGATTGTCTGCACCAAGCCTGTACCTCTGCTTGGCCTCTGCTTTCCCGTTCCCCTTTCTTCTCTGGCTTCTCCAGTGAGCTCCACAGAGACCTTGCTGGTACTTTTTGTTTTGCTTAGGTCCAGGGATGCTCTAAAATTCAGTCCTTGCTCTCAGCAGCTCATACAGAAACTCTGCATTTGTTGGAATTCACACCTCAGCTGGGAAAGTAAAACACGTGCTGCTTTTGCCTGGCTTTCTTGGGTTTTGCTTTGTTGTTTGTTTTGGTGGGGGGTTTTTTGTTTGGTTTTTCGTTTGTTTGTTTAAATTTTCATCTGTGACATTCTCTTTCAAGGAGGTTTTCTGGATTTGCAGCAAGCTGGAGGGGCTGTCATCTCCACCTGTGGGACCTCCTGCCTTTTGACTCTGCCTTTTGTCCTTGCCATGCTGAGATGCTTAGCCGGTGCACTGTGACAGCTCCTAGCAAATCCAGAGACCAGATGGCCAGCTCAATTAATTTTCTTCTGTAGTCGAAACTGTGGAACTTCTCTAGGAGCTGCTGCACAGTAATGTAGTGATTGAATGTTTGTGTGACAGGGTTAAGGAAAACCAACAGCTTGTTGATCCCATAATCTGACAGTACAGCAAATCCTTTATGCACATCAGATCAAGTCGGTGATGCCAGGGTGCCAGCCACACCATGCCTTTACTGGGGAGGCAGAATTGTCACCTGAGTTCACAGAATATCTAACTCTGTGTCTCATTTCACTCACACCTACACTGGGGGCTTATGGCCACAGACCCTCAGAATTGGGTGTTCTGTTGTACGGCAGGAAATATTCTGGAAGAAAATGATTCACGGAGCTTATTTAGAAGCAAAGAGTATGCTTTGAGGCTCTGCTGGCAGTTTGAATCCACTGCTTTTAGTTCTGCAGTGTGAATTTACAAAGAGGTAAAACAACTGAAAATGGAAGTTGGCCAGTATGATTTACACACCAGGATTTCCCTCTTTTCTCCTTACTGACTCTTGCAGGAGGTGGGAGGGAAGAAGAATTTGTCAGTAGTCAGTCAGTGCACAAAAGATGATAGTCAGTTGCTGTTAGCGTATTCATTTCTGACGGTTATCTCATTACTGTAAGCTTTTAAAATTTATTTTCAATTTAGATTTAAAAGAAAAAAAAAGAACAGATTTAATTAGTTATTTTTATCCCCAAAATTATCTTCAGCTTGCAGTAACAAAATGCAATTCCTGACAGAAGTCCAAAATGCCATTGCTGTACAGCCATAAATCTCAAGGGCATCCTCTGCAGCAAATGGAAGAAGTGAAATGGAGAGAGCAAGTAGATAATGTTTATTGAGGCGAAGTCCCTAGTGATAGTATCTAGCATTAGCACTAGAAATGCTACTGTTCGGAGGATATGTGGTGTCCAGTGGCACCCAAAACTCCTAAACTGACTCCAGAAATTTTGTCATTTCTGTTTTATCCTCCCCTGTCCTTTTTCGACCTTCCTTATTGCTTGTTGTATCACAGTGAGTGCTCCTCCTGAAACTGGATTATACCTTACACTGCCATCCACAGCAACCTCTTTAAGCAGGAAAATGGTTGCAGTTACATTCTCCCATCCTCACTGCCCTTAGAAATGAAATAGTGCTCACATCTTCAGGGGTACGCAAGCTCACCCGGCCTTCCATCCCTGTCTCACTTGTGGCCACAAGCTGCCAGCCATGCTTCCTGTGATGGGTGCCACTTTTCCATCCTCTGCACTGCCTTCCCTTCACTCCCCTGCCTCTGCCTGCCTGCCACCATTGATTACACTTGCGACAGGTCATGATAATGTCACGCTGCTTTCCCCCATTCTTTTCCCTCAAATGCTTGCCTGTGTCTCCTTGGTGAGCCCGGGACTGAATGGCTATAAAAGCAGGTCAGGTGCATATGGAGAAGGAAGCTGTAATGGACCTTTGGAGAATACTTTCTTAGGGTGAGGGACAAAACCATACCAAATTATGTACAGATGCAAGCATTTAACAAAAGAGAAGATTGGAGATGTGAAAGAAGATAGGGTTTGAATGGTGTTACCTGATTTATGGTTCCCAGGTGAGACTCACTCTTGCCTGATGCAGCCCTGATGACAGAAAAATGATGGGTGCTCCTGGTGTACAATCAATTCATTCATAATTTTTTACCCAACCCATTTCCCCTAGGTAATTTGGTCCCTGCTGTGACACTATGAGTGAACTGTGATTGCGTGCTTGGTCCTAAAATCAATTGCACAAGAAGCAGAAGAGGGGAAAAAAAAGAGGGGGGAAAAAAAAGTCAATGCAATTTATTGCAACTTACTACAAAGCAGAAGAGTAATTCTTCTTCTGTCAGCATGAAAGAGTCCATGTGGACTTAACAAATGGGAGAAAGCTAGGAAGGTGGAAGGGGAGCAGTGAGAAATTTGTTCTGGACTGTAACAAAGCATCTTGTTAGAAAGCCCTAACACCATTCAAAGAATTTGCTTTAACAGGGGCTCATGAAACTCACTGCCCTTCTGCCTGTTGCAGACAGGGTGCAGTGCCCAGTGTTAACCAGGGCTAAACCAGCTCTAGCCTTAGCTACTGTGGTGGTGTGACCCCCCCTCCCTTGAGCCGCTCGGTACTTGGTGCCATTTCTACCCCCTTTTCTGGGCCGCATACCTGGGCAGCAGACCAGGGTGTTAAGGCACCCCCTTAATGTGCCCGGTTCTTGCTTCCTCAGTAACAGCAATGGCCTGGGACGTCTGTGCTTGAACCGTGACTGTCTTGCTCCCTTATTGCTTGGGAACAATAGTGACAATCGATCGCCTCCTGACAGCCTGGGGCACCTGTACATGGGCCGTGGCCCAAGAACGGAGGGATGCCAGAAAAGTTCTGAATCTGCGCAGCTGGTGGAAAGTACCAGAATATTTCGCCATCTGAGCTGGGCTGCAGTGGAAAAGTACTTGACAAAAGTCAATTGTCTCAGACAGCGATTCTAAGCGAGACCCTTAGAGCTCTCCTGGATCGCAGCAGGCTGTGACCAGCATCTCCCCCGAGCTGGGATGCCTCTCAGGCACAAACCACTCAAGAATCGCCTGCTGACAGGAGGCCAGGGCAAAGTCAACCTCAAGTCTCAGTATTGCCCGCTGAGGGATGCCGATGCCTTGTGAGTGTTTGCTCCAAACTTGAAGAGGGAAATTTTCACTATAAGCTAGCTTCTTCCATCCACCTCCCTACTTACATACGTGTTTAAATACACACATTTGCCTTTATGAGTGTGGGTGGCATGTATTGCTGAGCCCAAATATTTCTGTCTGTCTGTGTGTGTGTTCCTGTATGTTTTATGTTTATCTATCCATCTGTCTATCTATCTGTATGTATATAGTTTGATTTAAGATACCTTATAGTAAGTTAGCGTGAAACTTGTCATCTTTGAATCTGTAATTAAATCGCTGTTTTGATCATAATATATTTTACTGAATGACTTGTAGATCTTTAAAATTAGTCAATCATTAAGTCCTGCTAAAGTTTAACCCTTGATTTACCTTATGCTATTAATAAATTCTGAACTGACTAAATTGTAACTGTGTCAAACACCTTCATCCACGACAGCTGCTCCGGGAGAGGATCTGATTGCACCCTCAGCTGCACAGAGATGTGCATGCAGCCGCTGCAGTTCATCCACTGCTGGATGGGGTGTGGGTAGCCAGCCAGCTAAAAACTCAATCCTGTTCCCTGAGGCATACCTGCGGGGTGGAAAAGCAGTCCTGGAGAGCTGGCACCCTCACCAGGGCTGAGTTAAAATCAGCATCGACTGAACAAGGGATTGTGTCTGCAGGCTGAGCGTGCCCTGCAGGTCCTGAGCATGCCCACTCACACTCCTTTTGCACCATTATCATTGCACACCTGCAAACCCTCCTTTGGGTGGCAGCAGGAGTCAGCAAGGTTTTGGCCTATTTGCTTGGTTGCCCACCTGCAAGGACAGCCCCATTTAAAGTTTCCGTGGTGCTCCTGCTGTGGTGGGAACGGTGAGTTCATGTCTGATGGTAACTCTCAAAGCACTTTACTCCCCATGTCCAAGTTTCTGTGTCATGACGCACAGCTTCACCTTTTTCACAGCTCCCTGCACACAGGGGACTACCACAGAGCAGCTCTACACAACACAATGCTTGGTGTGAAGACTGGTGGCTGGGACAGTGTAGATGGCCAGCCATGGCACTGCAAGCACCCTCAGGAAGTTTCTTACAGCTGGTCTTGGTGGATCACCAGATTAATCGGCAACAAACCAGGAATGTGCCTTAACCTGAGCAATGCTTGCCCTAGGGAAGGGTGCTGGCAGCCAGACCAGGGCATGTGAGAAGGCTTCCAGAAACCATGCTCTCTTCTGCTCATTTCTCCCTCAACTATCTAAGGGACTGCTCTTTCCCTGTCTTAAAAAAAAAAATAAAAAATCTAACTTAATAATTAAGCCTTACAATTTGAATCCCTGCCCTTTAAGCCTTCTTTCAAAACAGTAAAAAGTATTCCCCCACAAATCCCTTACACACAGAAATAGTACTTTTACTTCATTTCTTATCCAGCTAAATAAACATGCACAGGCATCTAGAAATGGAGAAAGGCCAGTAATGCTAACCTGCCTCCCACATCCCGTCATGAAACAACTGAAGGATCTGGAGATGAACAGGCTTACCCAGCAGAACTCTGCAAAGGGAAATCCTGTCTCATTGACTTCTGATGCTTAGTGTTCAATAAGATTTAAAATGCATCTTTACCTTCGCCCCTATAAATTAAGTCAAGCTGCTAAACCCCTTGCTTCTACCCTCCCCTTCACCATATCCTGCTATGATACTTAGCAATTTGAAACTGCTGTATCTATGCAGTTCTTTGCCTCATCTTAGTTATCAAACCATCAGCAATGAGAGGGTACACGGACCCTTTCTCCAGCTAGTGAAGGTTCTCTTCCTGATACTCCTGGGGAAAAAGTGTCAAAAAGACCTGGCCTCATTAGATGAGCAGACACCACAAGGATGCATTTTCAGCATCAGTGAATTTCACACCTGTTGGAAGGGAGAGGAGTAGCTGAAACTCTTCAGAGTCTTCAGGGCTTTCAACTGAAGACAGAAGCTGAAGTGTGTTGGCCACAGTTTGGGGACAAACAGTGTTTCATCTGCATGTGTGCTTAAGGATACTAACAAAATGGAGACGTACAAAAAGCTGTGTGTGGTGTGAAGGAGTAGCACAAAGGCTGGTGGAAGAACTGAAGCCGTAAGAGTAGCTATCTTTTCTTTCCTCCAGTGGCTTTTGAGTCTATGGGGAGAGCAGCTCTGCCAGGAGCTCTGCCAGCCACAAACCTCTGTAGGGTGCTGCCACACTGGTGGGATTCAGACAGGACCAGTCATCAAGGTGAGGTAAAACCCTCCCCTGGGAAGAGATTTCTGCTGGAATACATCATGAAACACCACAGAGGTAATTCAAAGTAAACAGGAATGGAGAGGTTTGGAGAGGTCAGACATCTCTGTTTTTTCTTGGTTTACCTGGGATCAGGATCCATAGTCAGTCAGAACAGAAATAAAGCAGATCTTTCCCTCACCTCCACTGCCTTTCCTTGCCCTCAGTTCAAACAATTTTCCAGGCCCTCCTAGGTTGCAACAAACTTGACAAAGACTCTTTCAGTGCCTTAGGAAAAAAAATCTCTTACTGCCATCCCTGAAGCCTGTTGTCTTCCTGTCTTCTCCAGGAAGCCTCCCAGCCCCTGTCTATGCTGCTCTTCCTGCTTTGCACCCACACAATACCCCAGCGGGTCCCCTGTGCTTTTGGGGCACAGGGAACCTGCTTCTCTACCCAAAAGCTGTGGCCATTCAGATTGAAGCTGGTGGGGTAGGCTGCCTGACTTTAAATGGGGATAACAGCAGTCAGCTCCAAAAAGCAAAGCATCTGTCTGCCTGTCATGCAAAAGACATGAGTATCCATGAACACTGGTAGTTGAGGTAGTCATGGATAAAAAAATAATTCTTATGTAAACACGCAACATGGGGTCAAGCTGCAGGTCTTGTTAGGAGATGACAGGGAGTGTCCGTCAGAAGTCATTTCACACAGGGCTTGCAGATTTATCTGGGTATCAGGACTATGCAATTTGTCCTCCATGTATCATAAAATGCAGTGATCTTTATGGGCACATACAGAAATGTAATTGGGACCCTGCAAATTACATTCGAGAAATTTCTTTTGCATCTGTGCTTTAAGACATGGTAAGGTTGTTTCATTAGCAAGCAGAGATAAAGAAAAAACTCCCCTTCTTGCTCTGTTGCTACCTGGTTTTATACATTAAATAGCCCAGAAATTTGCTGTTTTGAAATGACTGGAGTGGTGAGGAGACACCACTTGTTCTGCACAAGCACATGGCAAGTAGGGGTGAAAAAGGTGACTAAACATATAAAAACACCTTTGTCCCAAAAGGTCCTTAAACTGCACATGGTTGGCAGCCAAGAGGCTCTTCTGAGGAAGTATCACAAGTATACTGCACTATGGACTTATCTCGTTATTGTTGTCTGTAGGCATCTGCTTTTGGGCACGACAAAATCAGGCTATGGCATGAGATGCACCTTTGATCTGACTTACCCTGGGTGTTTCTGCATCACTCAAAGGCTCCTGAGATTCAATTAACAAACCAGAGGGCTGACAGAAATGAGATTGCCCCCTCAAATGCCCGGGCAGCCCTTTTTTGCTCTTGCTGAATGACAGGGAAGGGCTCACATACTGACGTGAGGGAGGGAGAGTTGCCTGCAATAAGCAGCCAGCTAAAGTCTTTTACTAGAAGAAAAAAAACCCCTTGCTCAAAAATTGGCAGCAGGTCATTGCATCGGTGCAAGGACCCAGCACTTCATGAGTACAGGAGCATGGTTTTCTGTCCCACGGGCAGCACTGACATGTCTTCAATACCCACAGGTGTCAGCTAGGCTGTGTGCAGAGGGAGAGCTGGCAGGAGAAGCAGGAGTCCTAGTCCACTGTGTACCACAAAGCTGTTGTTGGCCTGCACGGGGGCCAGGCAAGAGGGTGCCTGCAAGAAGAGCAGCCTCTAGGATGTCTCTCCCCATAACAAGTAACCTCATGAGCAATACTAGTAATTTCTCAAATGCAGGGGGTGCCTTTGGGCAGGAATGATACACTCCATCCTACCAGGACAGATGTGTACGAGGTGTGTGGGGAAAGAGCCGAGCTACCGCAGCTTGTGGCACACTAGCTCTTGCTCTGAAAGCGCCTAATGCTTCTCTAGATCTTTTCCCCATCAAATAAACATCAGTTGGATGTGCAGTGGCAGCATTAGCTTGAATTCTTACTATTAATTACTTTTATAAAATCCTCTTTTAAAAGTCTCCAGCCAGTTGGTGGCACTATCAAACAAAATTGGAATCAAATTATTCAGAAAAACAGATTCACCTGTCCCCTCCCTGGAGCCACTGTACACAGAAATCTGACAAGCACTCTGCATGTCATCTCAGGCACTTATACACACAGCTTGTGGAGCTTTTTTTTGTTAAATGAAGATTTCAAATATTCAAAAGCAACTGCACATGCACACACACACACACAAAAAAAATACCAGTCCTCATCTGGCAAGGCTCTTTTAATGTTGTACTTTTACCAAACCACAGTACATACTTCAAATAAGGCCTAACAGATTATACTCTTTATAAATTTACAAACAGTTTATTCTCCTTAAAGAGATCATATTACTTTTATCAGTCTTGTGTATTTCAATGAATTATATGTTTATTCAAGCATAACATAGCAAATGTAGCCATAAATCTGTAGACTAAATGTCTATAACAGAGGAATCTCAGATACACTATACTTTCAGATTAGGATTTTTTTTTTTTTTTTTAATATACACATTTTTGTTTAAATAGGGTAACCGTCATATCCTGGTTATGCCTCCCGTGGGAAAATTGTGCTCAAGAAAGAAACCTGTGGACTAGAATAACTGCAAACAGACAAGGTCTTGGTTCACCTGCCAGGAAACTGGGCCAGCTTTGTAGGCACATAACCCTGGGATTGGATTTCAACCTGGTTTGGAGGGAAGGGGTAAGAGGCTGGTTTCGCTTTCCTAATAGCTAATGGCCCTGGTCCTTTCCTGGGTACAGACTGCTCCACAGCAGCAGCAGGAACGAGATTGATAGGAAAGCACGGCTGCATTTCTACCTCT
This sequence comes from Aramus guarauna, assembly GCA_013400195.1. Taxonomy (NCBI): domain Eukaryota; kingdom Metazoa; phylum Chordata; class Aves; order Gruiformes; family Aramidae; genus Aramus; species Aramus guarauna. The sequence continues at coordinate 30,052 of VXBL01004457.1, forward strand.
AACCTAGAGCCCAGGTTATTGAGAACTGGCTGGCTGGTAGAGATGCATTACTCAGACATGGCATACAAACAGAGAGCATTTTAAAAAAAGGAATAAAAGAGATGAGGAAATAAAATGACCTGCCTCAGCAGCAATTCTGACAGTCTTTTGCTACTGCTATGTTTATGAATCTACTTCTGAACCGTTGTTCATGTCCTAGTCCCTGCTGACCTTTTTTCCTGCTCATGAGGCTATACCCATAGCCCAGCTGTTGCCAGCTTGCTAGCTTGCCAAGCAAAGATAGAGAAACAGGACCACCTCACTAAACTGTGAAAACCCCAACAGCTTGCTAAAGAAACCATGTTTAGAGGCCCTCACACCGACCAACATCACGGCCTGTGCAAGGCAGGTGTTTCTGAAGTGTTATATGGCACTGATGGCTTCAATCCAACTTTCAAAGGCTGAGAAATAAGTTCCTGCTTGAGCCCAATGTGTCCCTGCCAGAGAACCAATGAGGAAGGAAAGAAAAAAAAAAAAAAAAAACCAAACAAACAAACAAAAAAAAGACACCAAGACAAAACCCAAATCCAAACCATGCAAATTATAGCCGAATAATAAAAATCAAAATCCAAGCCCGCACCCCAAGTCTCCCTTGCAACAGAGACAGCTGGTTGCTTTCCAAAGACTGCAGAACCCGCCACTCTGCAGCTCCTAAATACTGAGAGTTTGGCAATAATTACCATGCACAAAGTAAAGGCCACTTATAAAACATCTCCATAAAAATATCTATTTATCTCTATATCTCTATTTATATATGTCAGTAAGAAGCTTCAGACTGAGCACAGCCCAAGCACTCTGTAGTGTGTGTGTGGGGAAATCTACTTAATCCCCATGAAATGAAGTGCTCTTAGTTAAGGTTGGCATCCAAATGTAGGATTAAGTCAGTATAGATAATTTCCAGCAGGCTTCTGTTAATTAGCACTAGTCAAATGGGGTAGCAGGGTTGTCAAGGAGCTGAAGCCTTTCAAGAATATTGTGCCAAATCATGCTGTTGTATCAGAGCAACTCCCTGGACTTGGGCTGCTCGACACATGGTTCCGTAAACTAGGACTGAAGATATTTTATGTGTCACCTGCCCAGCCCACTGATGGGTCTTGATCCACTGAAGAGCAGAGAAAAAGAAAAGATCCTCCTTATTAGTGTATGAGTGAGATCGACCACACAAAAGAGATTTGTGGAAAGCCAGTTCCCTGGGCTTCAAAGAGTTAATGGGAATCAAGCGATGCCTTAGCCTTCTTTATTCAAGTGACTCTGATCTGGTATCTTAAGTAGTTGGAACTTCAAAAGATCAGACACAATGCAGGATTTGTAACTGGGTCAGTATAGTATCTCAGGTACTCCAAATACAGAAGTGTTAATTTTTCTCCCTGAGATACCAATGAAAATAAAATTAATGGCCATATTGAGAATTTTCTTGGATGTGCCAATAACTGAAATCTGTAAGAGTGCTGACTTGTTGCCCCTATCGAGATGAGCCTTTAAAACTCCACGAGACTAAAACCACTAGAAGCTTTTATAATGTCACTCTTTTTGTGTCTTCCTTTGGAGGCTACCAGTGGCCTTGTATATGTGCCACAAAAGCACAAGGAAAAGGGATAGCTGAGGGTTAATTCTGACATCTTGTGGCTCTCAGGAAAATAGAAGGTGGCTTTTGCTAGACATTTATTTTAGTATTGGTATCTCTTGGGAAAACTTGAACCAAGCAAAATAAAGTGACTATGCTTAATGGAACGAGGTGCATCTGCCTCATTTTCAGACTTTTTTTTCCAGACAGTGCTGTGATTTTGGAACAAATACAAACAAGTTATAAAATAATGCTGCAGATGGCAGAAACCAAACTTTTGCTTTCAGTCACTGAGTACTATAAACAGATAAAAACCAGCTGCAAATATAACAGATGACAGGAATTTAGTGGCATACAACTCTCCCACTACAATAGTCACATTTTAGGAAAGCGAGAGTCTTCACCTTGATCAAAATAGCAAGCATTGCTGGGAAGGAGTTTAAGGATGTCAGGAAAGGTGATGAATTTATCAGTGAGAGGGATACATTTCTAAAGTATGGGAAAAAACCCACAACTCTCAGCCAATTTCTTTCCATGCTGGCCTTGGAGTGGTGGGTGAGGGGGTTTGGAAAGAAGGAGGTATTAGACATGTACAGAGATCTTACACTTGTACCAGGAACTGTGTAACAAAAGGGACTTTATGTTGTGTCTCAGGGTGTGCAGCACAGGAAATTTCTCTTTACTACCTTGCCCTGTTGCAGTAGTGTTTCAGGGATAAAGGTGTTGTTAGTACAAATTACACAAGAAAACTCTGTAGAAAGACCTTGATTTTATAACAGAAATAAATTCCAACTAGCTACTGATACTTTGTCCAGTGCTTTATGATGGTAAACTACAGATTTATTTTTAAACATTTACACAACAGAAATTTTTAAAACAAAGCAGTACAGGACTGTTGGGCCAGCTTGTGAACGATTTATTTACTGCCTGTGCCAAGGTCAAGCTCCTTCAGTGACACGTGAACTGTAATCATGAGGATGCACAGTTTAGAGAATAAACATTAGCATACAGGGGACGGCTACCTTGTCTTTATTCAGCCAAGTTTATTGATCTCATATATCTCCACATGGATTTAAAAAAATAATACATAGACTTGGCTGGTTGCTCCATTGCTAACCAAAGCCATGACTAAACATGAGAGCTGTTAGGCTGGAAATTTTCCAGATGAAGCCTGCTTCCACCTGACATGAGTCATCTAAAGTTACTACTTTCTGGCTGATTCAAGAGTCTGTTGACTTGCTCCAGTGACTCTTACAGTCTGTCTTAAACAAGAGCCTGTTGATAGCCTACAGCTCTGAGAATGCAGCCAGTGGGGAAAAAAACATGACTGGATAGGATGCTAGATAATCTCATCTAGGCTCCCCTTCCCATGACAGGTTGGACCAGAAGGTCTTTTGAGGTCCCTTCCAACCTAGGCTTTCTGTGGTTCTGTAAGATGGGGGAAAGGGGACGATGGACAGGGACAGGCAGCAATGCATCTCAGAATTGTCTTCTGAGCAAGGACAGACCAGCAGGTAGAAAAGCTTGGAACTTGCAATTCTGTGCTCTCACCAGCAGCCTAGAGCAACTTACTTAAGTTTCCTATCTTCAGTGGTATTCTTGCAACAGCCTGTTTTAAAGCATGTGAAAGATGGGAGAAACGCAAATATTTTGCCCAAAAAAGCAATGCACACATGGTGGTATATGACTATATACCGCATCATTGTACCTAACCCAAATCCCTAACTGGAGGGCAAGAAGAAACTTGTTTTGGTATAGCTTATTGATCAGCATGCTAAACATTCCCTCAAATGGTTTCTGCTCCAGTGTCATTCCAGTAATTTACTTTTCTTACTTGTCAGAAAATGTCATCTACCCTCCCTGACATGGATTTCAATAAATAAGAATTTCTTAGAGCAGCTCTTTGCTAGAATCCAGAATGCCAGTTGTTTAAATACCTCTAGGTTCTAATAATTAATATGGTGATAGTACATCTCTGACCCTTGGAGACAGCAGAATTAATGCTATGAAATGTAAGGAAATAACCATTTGCTATTTCCTATTACATACCAAGGAAGAAAATTAATCTATGGTAAAACAAAAGGTACATACTGTTTTCTTATGCTTGTTATTTAATCCAGATGTTTTTCCATTAAGGAAAAAGAAGTGGGAGCATAAGTAGATATTATTGGAAGCTGCTGCATCACAGAGATTCACTAAATTTGTTACTTGATTCTATGTATACTTGCAGAGTGTATCTTACCCCCTTTTCACAGAAAAAGTTCTGGTTGTGCTTTATATCACATGGAATAATTGCTTAACTTTTCTTATAGGATGTTTTGAAAATAGAAAACTAGTCAAAAGAAACAATTGTCTCCAATAGAACCTGTTGATACCAAATTTTTCTTTTTTACATTAAATGACTTCTTAAAAAACCTTCTTTTGTAAAGAAGCCACAAATCATCCATTTTCCTTCCTCATTCTTAAGTTGTTGGCATAATTGGGGTTTTGAGCACAGTGCTTCCCGAAGTCTGCTTGTATGTGAAAGTCAGAGTCAAATAGGGTGTTAAAAGAACTGTGTCACAGATTGTTAAATAAATGCTTTTCCGTTACCAGGTCCAAGTCTGCTTTCATTTGAGGCACCATATGTGCTTACTACTGTAGGGGAAAGTCTGAGTTTATCTCCAAAATTGCACTTAATTTCAAGAGTGAGTGATTTTGCTAGCACTACAGGCTCATAGATCTGATGCAAGTTTAGGACCTTACCCACCATATATCCACATTATGGCAATAGTTACCCAAGAGCTGTAGATATCGCATCCTGACTAGCCTTAGATTTCAGAGGTGCACATGCACACCCACAGACTTCTGGCTGCAGCAAAACCCATGTGGTGACAGCAAGAAGCAAAGACTCTTTGTGTCACAGTGTACAAGCATGAGAAGAGCTTTAAACTTGAGCTTTCACTCCCATCCCTCTGTTCTAGAGCTTTCCTATATAAGTGAAAAATACTCCTGTAGAAAGCATGACTCTTCTTCTAGGGGTTACAACAGTCAGTACAAATGAACAGTCAAAATGTGGTCACAAGGCATCACAACAAGACTTTGCCACTGTTATAGTTCACAAAATAAGTTAAGGTCTTGGATGGGGCCAGGACTTTGGGTTGGTGGTTAAGGCAATTCACACTGTAGACAGAGCAACAGGTTGGGACAAGCACGGTCCCTCTGACTTGGGTGGCTGTTGCACTGATGCTTCTTTGCCTGGATTTCACACTCTCCCACTCAAGTGCACTAACATAGTTCTTTTACAAAATGCTTCACATCATAAAAACTTTTTAAAGCCTGATAAGGTAGTTTATTAAAAGGAACAGACACAAGTCTGTCAAGCTGGGCATACATTTTCTTGATTTCAGTAACAGGCTCACATTCATAAAGGAGAGGACAGAGCTACAGTAGGAAAGGAAGGCAAACAACCCACACTCAGCCATTTGTAGTGTGTAACTCCTGTGACTCTGGCAATGCCACAGAGCCTGCAATAACAAACGTGAGCAGAACTGATAGCAGACTGCTTGCTGCTATCTGCAAAGTGATCAGAAAGGAAAAAACCTCAGAAAGGCAGTTATTTCATTTCTACTAAAACCCTACGCTCAGATCCTTAGCCCACCTCAACAAGTACAGATTTACATCGCCTGAGATTCTCCTCTGTAACAGATAATCAGGGCTGCCTGATGCAGGAGGAACATACTTGCACTTCAGTAAATGTTCCCTTGTTTTAGCACCCTCTCTTCTCATGTATAACTGCATTCTGAAGTCCCTTTTTTATGTACTGTGGGTCTTTTCTTAAGAGGCCTTTCCAACTTCTGTCCTTTCCAAATTGATTTTCTGGTACTAGAGAAGGAAAAAGATACGGACAATGATCAGAACATACAAAACATGAGGAAACAGCTGTTAAGGTAATTATAACTATTTAGAACTTCTATCATTTGTGTTTTTTTTTTTTTTTTAATTTATTTACCAATATGGTTTCTAATAGAACTTTAGTTGAAAGACATTCACAGAAGATTTTAGGCATATATACATGTTGTCCTCCTTTCATTCTAGTTTACATGCTGCTGCTTTTAGAAGCCAAGGTTTCCATTTCATTTCTCTGGGATGGATAATGAAATCGGATTAACAGAATTTAGGTTCCACTTTTCAAAAATGACAACCTTTCCGGATCACCATGCTTGCTGGAATGTAAAATTGTTCAAGGGAGAAACCATATTAAAAGCTTTTGCTTGTCAAACTGAGATAGCTTCACATTTCAACAGATACCCTGGAAATTAGATGCATCCGCTATCAAAATGTAATTAGTTACTAGACTCTTAAACTGAATTCTTGTCACTACAATAAACTTGCACATATACACCACTGGTTTGGCAGTCTTACTAAAATATTTATGTTGACCATCCTTTCACATACATCATGCTACCTAAAGCATGATATTAAAAAGCTGCCGTACCTTAGAAGTGGTAACTGCTAGAAGAGATATAAAAGGTATAGGTAACGTTTAAGACATGAAAAATACAAAGCAGAAATGCTCCAGTACCAGTTAAAGATACATATTTCTATTTAATACATCTGAATTTTCTATCAATCAATATGGAATAAGCACTGTGTGAAAGACTTGATTCAAAACCATTGTAGATTTCCCCTCAAGGCTGGGTTGACATCAGAATTAGTTTTCCACCATTTTGGCTCTTTGGAGCTCCAGAACTCATTGCCTTGTGCTCTGCATGTGCTGTGAATGAGGATCTGAAATATTGCTTACATTATTTCACTGAGAGTGCAAGTCTCCAGCCCAGTCTTGCCCTCCCCACCACTGGTGGCAGTTTTGCCATCAATTCCCATGGAATCAGGAACGAGCCTTTTAGAAACAGAACTGGGACACTTTGTTTCCCCAACCAGTACAAGATGCTACATTTTCCTGCACAGTTCAAATAGGTGAAGCAGCTAAAAAGAGGGGATAAGAGACTGATTATTTTAATATTCCTTAGGGAAAGTAGAGAGTTTTATAAAAGCATGATTCACTCTCCCCTCCAACAGATCTTCCCACCACAGGCATATGGATAGTACCTGGCAAACAACGTGGATTTTTGGCACAAATAAGAGTGGGTAAAGTAAACCATGGATGTTGCTCCCAGCTCCGTAATAGGCCTGCTGAAGAAGAAATCCTCAGAATAGACACAGTGCTAGCAAAATATACATGCTACTTCTCCAAGCCTGCTCCTGCTTCACTGCAAGGCTGCTGAATGACCACTGCATGTAATAAACATATGCCAGTCTCAAAAATTAAATACAAAGCAGACAGGCAGGAATTCACCTACAGTCACCAAATGCCCATACAGAGACCAGCTGCTAGTCTGCAATATCATGCTTATGGTCCAGTTTAAGAAGAAATAAGAGTTCTAATAACTAAAAGAATTTCTAGAGTTATGAAAATGACTGTCACAAAAATAATAAGATTGAAGATTATCAACATTTTAACACAGCACTAATGAACTTCACATAAATAGATCCATGGTGTCGAGTCAGTGGACAGATGCAGATGCTTGCATCTTGATTTCAGAAATTTAAAACCTGTTTTTCAAATTTAAGACACTAATTTACAACTATTGCTTGTGCAATGGTCAAAGGTTGTTTTCCAGATATTCTTGCTTACAGGGTTGTGGGAGATTAGCTGGTAATCTTTTAGAAAATCAGTGAGTAGATAACACAGGCCTTGCTACCATAACCCAGACAACTGTCCCTAGCTTTGCCAAGGACTTGGTTAGGCACAGAGACCGAGACATCTTTGCCCTTAGGTGCCACGCTGAGGCTTTTGACAAATTTGCACTGTGGCTGCTACGTCTTTCTCTCCCACATGAAGCAGTGGAAGACTCCAGTCTCTTAAGATACATAAATCTGATCCTCCTCCCAGATATTAAATTCAGATTAGTGAGTTACTTTTTGCTGCAAACAAAATCCCAATCTGTGCGAACGATGCTATAGTCATTTCTCTTGGTAACTTGAAGTTACAGGCAAGGATACTTTTCAGAGTGGACTAAAAGACCATTAAAATCAAATTAAACTTAAAATAATATAGAGAAGAGAATGCCTATTCAATCCTACAAAGACATCCATGATTACTATGTATTTTGCTGAATAGTTACTGGTGCAGCCTAGATCCATTCCATGCTGATACTCTCCAAGGGGTGGAGACTTATCTTACACACATGTAAATAAGAATAAGGACTTATCTGCTTGATTAAACACAAGAGAGGGAGAGGTTAATACTGGAGGCAAGGCAAAAGACTGCAGAGCACAAGAGTGACAGAGGTGATTTTTATGCCTACCCGAACCCCTCTGCCACATAACGTTACCTGAGAAACAGTAATTTATTTTGAAACTGGCAACTTTTTTGTTGTGATAATTCCAAATCCAGAAACAGAAGAAATAAATGTGTTTGATTTGCTCTGATACCTATGTTCAATGAATCCAGAAGCGGCTTTTAGGACACTGTTCTTAAGACCCAAACTGTCTGGCCTTGTCTGTCTGACAAATTATTCTGGTAAGACTCCGATATTTTCTTCCTTCTCCGCGATTTTTTTTTTCATTTTAAAGCATTGTCTAGAATAATGAAAGATACAACCCAAAAGATAAGTAAATTAAAGATGCCGGCACTGCTCAGTAGTAGATTGTAGATTTGGGTGAAAAATAAATCTTTCTTGAACAGAAAAATTATTAAATCTATGCATACTAAACCCAGCAATGTTAAAGATAAAGCAAACCTAAGACTGTCACGAGCATGAATACTTTTAAAGGGAAATTCTTGATATTGTTGCTCTTCTTTTAGCACACAGCAAATGTCCTGCAATACATTCCTGCATTCTGTTCCACTGCAAAAACTGTCCCTTAAGGCCTCAAATTCCTATCAAATCAGAGCACTGGAGAAACACGCTCCTCTGCAGAGAGCAAGCTAAAGCTATGTTATTGCCATCAGAGGACATTTAGGTCTTCAGGCTGCCCCTTCGCCTTTCCTACAAACTGCCTTCCTGCTTCTCAGGCGACACCTACAACTTCCCTGGCCTGAGAGGGAACATGGGGTGCAATGCTGCACTTTGCATTGGCCTTGCTATTCTTAAAAATGCCTTACAAAGACAGCAAAATAGTTCCGGTAAATCTCTGTATTATATTCTCCAATGTGCCCTGTGTGTTTCTCACATGCTCTCTGGGCAAAGTTTCCAAGCCTCCTTTGCCTCACCTTCCTGCCTGTGCAAACACTGCCAACGGAGGCTTTCCTTACAAAGGGACTGAAACAAAGGATTTAAAGAATAAATTGCTATGCGAGAGTTGAAAAAAAGTATTATGTGAAGCCCGTGGGTTCAAATGCATTGACTACAGCTGTACAAATATTTCTGTGACAGCCTATAAAAAAGAAACAGAAGCAAACAAAGCCTAATTCCCTACTACAATGCTTACGCCTAAGTACAGTATATGCCAATATGCCACAGGTAGAGCTGAGTTTAAACTGGCACATGCCTTGGGTCACCAGTGCCATAGCCAAAGACACAGGAACAAACTAGGTCTACAGACTCACACAGCATCATCCTCCCTCAGAGACCAACAAAATAATAATAATAAGAAAAAAAACCCCAAAGCTTCCTGTGCTTTATGATCATCCTCTCTGGTGGTAGTAGTAGTAGTAGTCATAATAACAGTATTTTTACATTGCTGATTAGAATTGTATGCAATCAACAAAGTGCCTGGGTCAAGAAGATGGATCCTGCCAGGGTTGGCACAGGCTGATGACACGCTGCAAAATGGGTGAGTATGACTTGCATAAATCCTCACCCCCCCTGTCCCACCCCCAGCCCTGAACCCCTGGTTCAATGCCACCAAGATGAACGGTGATACGGTCAAGGTGCAGGGCTGAGGGCAGCCTGTGGGGAAGTGGCCAGCCATGAAGGAACACAACGCCGGGAAGAAAAGTCTGCCACTTGTTCTCAGGACAGAACTACCCATGTTTTAAACAGCTTTTAAAAAATGTAAAAAACCAGCCCCATTTCTCATTACCTCTAAACACACACATAAATAGACAGGTATTACTGAAAATTTTAACCAATGGTGAAGCTGCAACACTGCTCTTTGTTGTCGTTGTTTGGATACAGAAGGGACAATTCGCTGTAAATAAATATTAAAAAGTATTTTTTCTTAAATGCTTGAGATATTCTTTTTTTTTCCTCCAGTCTCAGTGGTATTTTCCTGTCACTTGCTCCTCCAGTTGTGCTGATCTTTTTACCGTACGTGTGCTCAAGTGTCTGACGCAGAGTGTTCTCTCCCCACCGTAAGAGTCATCCCAGTTCCACCCTGGCCCAGCTCATATCCCACCCCAGGCCCATCCCTGTAGGCTTAGATAAGCCATTCCTTCTTGCTCTCGTCGATGGTCTCCGTGAAGTTGGGGTCATTGTTCATGATGGCAGCGTCGGCGCTCTCGGCTGACTCTGCCCCTTTGGCCTCGTTGGTGTGGTAGGTTCCCTTGTGGCGAAACATGTAGCGGATCAGGAACACCAATGTGCAGAGGATGGTGAAGATCACCACTGCGATGACACCTACGCAGAGGAGGAAAGAAAAGATGCCACTAGCAAGGAGAGCACCAGATTTTGACACAAAGAAAGGATACCACAACTCCTTAGCTGAGCCAAAGCTACCTGGGCCGTTAAACACCACTATAGTTACTTGGTTTCCACTGCTGTAATATTTATACACAGTTTTCACTATATACGAAATGTGACCAAGTAGGGCTATATAGAGCTATCATAGCTCCTCAACATGTCCTTGAAAATTTGTTTGGCTCACTCCACCCACTAGTCACTGGCTCCACATAGTTACAGATGTCACTACTTTATCATCATACCTATCCTTAATTGCTCCCTCTGCAATGGTCTGTTTGTGGTTCAGCCCTGTCAGGGAGGAAGTCTCGTATATCTTACCCTCTTAGGCATAGGTAACTATGTGCTAAAACAGCACAGTTCCTTTTTTGGCCCTTCTCCTCAGGCATGAGGATCTTCCAGGATGAAGAAATCATACAATTCTCAGGTTAAAAAAATCTTGTAATCAGCCAGAATTATGTTATGCCACTTTTGTGTTAGACAAGCCACGCTGCTCAGGTATGGCCTGAATTTTTCTGAGTGATGTAATGCTATCCTTATAGTATTTTAAAGTTTCAAAGCATTAAGGAAAAGTTGAAAGTAGTAATAAAAACAAAAATTAAAAAGGAATAGTAGCATATCAAATCAAAACTAAAGCAACTAATCTAAACCTGGATATGGAAACATAGACCCTTGCAGGGGCAGGCAAAAGAAACAGGAAATTCCATTAGACTGCTTTTCAGCAGTGTTGCTTTACATGACAAAACCCACCATCAGTATGCCATTTGATACTAATTTAGAACTGACTGAAAGCTATTAGGCCAATTTTTACAATTTTTTTTTTCATATGCCTCCAGAATTTGATGCAGTGGCAAATTTATCCCAGAAGAGTTATGGTGCAACACTTCCATACTATGGGACAGGGCAGAGAAAACTGCATGTGTGTGTAAAATTAATCAGGATCCTTATTTCTGGAGGCAGCTGGCCAGAACATCTTCAACTGAATGCTAATTCAAAGTTCCAATTCTGGTGTTACTTAACATCACCTATCACACTGAATGGGATTCTCCAGCACGTAAGTTACAGCAGAACTTGGCCCTAAAAAGCAAGGCAGGATCACGAGGGATTTTTTTGTCAAGAGCAAATAGTGTCTGACAGATTCATGTTGAATCTGCTGTAACTGGAAATGTGTCCTTGCCATTTCATATGAATGAATCACTCTGTTAACAGAACTACTGCAAAATAGCTCCCCACGTGGATGCTTTGTTATGGATTATGAATATCAGTATTTTGCATTTGGTTAAAACTGAATCTGAGGGGACAAACTAGGTGAGAACAAATCATTTCACTAGGACAATGTTCCTGAATGGAATTACACAAATTTCTATTTAACTTTGTTCAGGTCTAGTTTTCCCACATAGTCAGCTCTTAGCAAATAGCTTGAATATGTTACCAATTGCAATTCAGCTGTCACTGTCATATTGCAAAGTATCTTAGAAAAGTTGATGGTTTTCCTACCTCCAATAATGGCAGAGTTTCTGTTAACTCCATCTCCTATAGCTTGACCATTGTACGGGAAATCAGCACTGGCTGTAAATAAGGAATTAAAGATTCATGTTGCTATAGCAGTGAAACTTCACACAGTAGTTCAGAAATACATCCAAAATCCTCAGATACAATTTAAAGAAAATGGTGATCCCTAGATATTTATCTGAAGAAAAGAAAAAATCTTTCACTATTATCTAATCCCTCAGAACTCCTTGCTTTCTCCTTTTAACAAAGATTAAAAAAAAATTAAAGGAAGTTACCCTTGGTAAGCACTGCTGTTAATACAAGAGGTCATTTTGTTACTCCAGTAACATAAATCCAGTAAGTTTCTTTAACAAAAAACCAAACAAAAACCTTTCTTTCAAACGCATGTGGTCATATATATTATTATGGAGATTTTTGCCTTTGTTACTGCTATCCATGAAAGGCTTCAGAAGTTTCCAGGATTTAGTGACCACGTACAACTGCAAGCTCTTTGAAGAAAAACTGATATCCCTTTTGCTACTGCACAGCCTAAGGTAAGTAAGTGGTGGCATTTTCTGTCGGTCAGAGCTGTAGAGGAGTTACCCAAACGTGCCAACACTTTCGCTACTCTAGGAAAAAGTCCAATGTGGTAGCTTAGCCGCTGCTGCAGGTGCTTTGGAGCTAAAATGCAAGACTGTGAGTTGGAGGAGCTGAGGCACGGCAGGCAGGAGAGCCCACGGGAGAGGAGAGCCTAGCCTCCAGCAGACAGGTGAGGAGAGGAAGCACAGCCAGATGTGCTAGCACTCACCTGCCAGCGACCTAAAAAGGAGACACTCCCTGTGGCAGAGCTGGATGAAGGAATCAGTACAGGTTTGAAGTAGAATTTGGATGGTGGTCTTGTTTTTAAACTCCAGAAAACGTCACAGAGGCTTTTCAAAGGCAATCCCATCAATTAAACCTATCATCAACCTTTTCTTTATAGTCAGACATAGCAACTAGACACTGCAGTGACTAAGCAAGCCCAGGGAGCTTAGGTGAGTGGTTGCAATCATTCCCTTCTTTGCCACTGGACGATGGCATTGATTTTGAAACAGAGAAAATGTTGTTAGAAGTATTTAACTGGAGACAGTTAAAATAATCAAAGATATTAATCACTTCTTAGGTCAGTATTTAAAACCCAGCTGTATTTCCCTTGCTTGGTGAGTTAGGCGATATTGTATTAAAGAAATCAGTTGCCTTTACAGGCCAGTGATGCATTCACTATACTCAAAAACTGGCTAAGGGAATTCAATTTGCTTTCTTTTAGCATGGAGTAAAATCCATAATAAAGTTCCTTTTGTATCATGAGGCAGCTGCACAAAGGAATGAATGGCTTCAGCTCACCACGTGGCCTGAAAAGAAGTTTGGGGCTAGAGTAGCCTTCTGTGTGCCTACTCTGGGGGACAGTCAAACCAGCTGTGTGTTGAGCAGCTAGTTTTTGGCTGGTTGCCTGTGGGATAAACAAGAGCATTTCTCAGTGCTCAGCGGAGGTGGCCTGGCCAGCAGTTTTTGCCAACAGCACTTGTGCCTTTGACAGTTGTTGGTGCTCTGGCTTCTGAAAACAGCATTTCTGCACCTCTCTGAAACAAACCAGGCTAAAAAATGTAAAAGACAAATAAATACCTGATTCTGTATCAGTGGATTTTGCTTCAAAGAAGAACATTACTGTGCAGGACCATGAATGTTTCTTACAGAGATATTTTGGCACAGGGTCCATAACATTATCCTTCCAGCACTGAAAGGGAAGGGCTGGCAGTAGGAAAATAAACCCTAACTTTAAACCTTCCTTCCCTGCACTTCAAGGAAAATCCTAAAGCCAAGTAACACTATGTAGAAAAGCATCAATTTACCAAATTGGAAAGAAATTGCTTTCTGCTATTCTAACCCACAAGGAGGTCCCTTGCCATAGGAGCAGCAGCACTACAGGCAGTTAACAAGTCCCACCACTTGCCACTTGGTTTTGAGTTGCTCTCCTGTGTCCCCACACAAGAAATCTTAAAATCAGCAATGGTCACAGTTCCTCATTCCCTTACAACTGAATAGTATATTTTATCTTCTTTTAAAAGGTTGTTTTGAGGACCACAGCACTAATGAAGTGTGTAGAAAGATGAAGGTTGCTGTTCATTTCAGCATGATCCCTCCCAAGCTGCCACATCACAACGGCTGTGCTACAAGGGATTCCTGGCAGATGGAAGACCACGGCTTATGATGTTCAACAGCCACTGAAGTACACCGCAGGATAATGAATAACGTGAAGCATGATGTGAAGCTTGATCTTGTCTGAGAGCTGCTGCTAGGACTGGCCCTGATGCCTCCATCCAAACTTGCTTTCCATTGCATCTAGTCATTATACACACTCAGGAGGAGACGTCCATTGGATCAACAAGCAGATGTGACTCCCTCTGAGAATCTCATATCTGAGAAAGAGGAAACAGGAACATGTGTCTGGGGGCGGGGGACAACCTATTTCAACAAGAGTTCACCATCAGATTGTGCCCTGCTGCAACTGCTGGAGAACCAGGAGCGCTATAGTGAAAAAAGGAGCTTAGATGTTCCTGAATCTTTTTTTTAAAGCACCTACATCAGTGTTGTCAGGTATTATCACCATAATTCATGAATTCCTATTCTGTTACTCTTGTGTCAGCAGGAGACAAGAGGGGCTTTTTGACTGAAAAATTATACCTAAAATGCCAGCCAAATGTGGGGTTATAGAATACCTTTTGCTGCAGAAGTGACTACACCAGTTTTTTAACTATTTACTATCTGTATTACTACAGATGGACAGAAAGGAAGAAAAGAACTCATTACTTTTTTTTAGGTGGAAGTTCCCTTGAAATTCTTCTGGGCAGAAGTAGCTTCTTAAATGATCAGAAACAGCTACACACCAAGGGTCTAAGAACTGCAAATGGTTAACTCCCATCACAGCATTTAGGCAGACAAGGATGTATGAGGGCACATTCTTTGACCCTCCAATGTGAGCTTAACAACAGAGCACTGTCACCAACAGGTACCAAGTGCAGGTATTTCAAATAGCAGTTATGTCATTCAAATATGTGGTGATTCGTTCTGACCTTACTACGGTCACATTCTTTACATTAAGCAACTTTGTCAAGAAGACAGCTAATGAGATTCTTTCCTCCATTGCTGCTGAAATTCAGGAACTAAACATTTTCAGGAAAGAACATGTCAGAGCAGGCTGACAAAGGGGCAACAGTAATACTGATGCTCTGGTAAAAGCACAGAAGCCTATAGAGTGCCATTCACAGGTTGTAAAGAGTAACTTCTAAAATGTTTTAAAATGACTGGTCAGATAAAATTAATATTGCTACTTGTGACTCTCGTGTTTCATGGCAATGTAAATCACAGTAGTATAATAACTAGCTTACATGGCTATAATATGCAGAGAAATACAGGGTGAGTTGCTAATGGACAAGCATGTGCCTTCATTTCTCTGTCGCAGCTGGGAACGCCTCTTTCCTGTTCAGATTCTTCCATTATCACTGTGACATTAATTTTAACTACATGTCTCAGCAAGCCCTTTCGCACTGCCTGATACTTGTACCTTGACAGCTTCAAATCATGACTTGCCCACAGCAAATAGGTCCCACAGAGCTGCAGTTACTCTATGCAGTAACCCTGCAAAGCCCACATGGACAGCAAGTGGGTTGTGAATATAATGTAAGGTGGGTGTGGTGAGGATGCTGCAGAAGTTCTGGTCTACATACTGTGCTACCTAATTGTTAGCTGATGCTACGAATGGGGCTACTCAGTTTTCCTTTATTTCCTGGTCTACAAAGGTTGCTTTCAAACAGCTGATTCCCATCTGGTTTGGGGACTGTACTGGAAACGTTTACTTACCTTAGGAACTTTTTCTGAATCTTCCCTAGGTTTTTCTGAGCAGCCAGGGTCTCACTTGTGTGAATCAAAATATGAAGAACAGAGCAAAGAGTTTTTATTCTGACCTGGAGAACAGTTGCATATTGGCCCAAGAGAAGTGCTGCCAGTTCCCTGAAATCCTCTGCTCATGCAGCTGTGGCACAGAGCCAACGGTTTGCTGTCAGGACGCACCAAAGACGTTTTCCTAAAACCTACAGCTTGTGTAGGGATGGATTGAACTGTACCAGGAAATGCTAAGCTCATCTGTGGCTTATGCACATCACTTCATCTGGTTCCCTTCCAGAGTCCAAGCTGGGCAATGCTGTCCTTTGCACTCTGTCTTCCTGCAGCAGCCCATCAGGTTTACTTCAAATGCCATCATCCTGAAGCTAACTTAGTTAAAAGGACACAGCATACTTTGCTTTCTCTTTCTTTTATGGGCTGCTGTTTATGAGATCATAGTTTCAATAACAATCTACAGAGTCTGAACTTAGGTTTTGCACCTCTCAACTTTCTATTATTAGTCTCAGGGTAAATGGGGTTAAAGGAACTTTGCAGCACCTAAAAGGGTGATTAAAGACCAACTGCAGGCAAAATCCATGTTTTGGCCATCATTTTAATGACATTTGAAATTTCAGATGACCACAAAAATGCAGTAGAAGATGTACCATCATTCGGCAAGCTCAGCGTGGTCATTGCCACAGCCAGCTGCAATACAGCAGCACTCACTGAATGGAAAAGGGACACGGGACTGGGTAAACAGATCATAATTAGGATTAGACATTAAAGATGACAGATGTGGTTGATTTAACACAGTGAATGATAATTTTGCTTCATTATAGTAGGAATGATTTTGCATCTGCCATTTTCAGAGGAAGAGTTTTTACAATGGATCCCAGATAAAAGCCTTCTGCAAATTCACAAAATTGAAATGCAAAATGACCCTGTTAAAGTAGAAAAGTAGTCCAGAAAGTGAGTGTGGGCAGGGAAATGAGCAAAAGGCTATTCAGTAAAGGCAAGGGGAAAACCAACACCAAATGGGGACACTTTTCAGCTACAGAGCACTACTGGGAATTACAAAGTAAAAGGCAAATCTCATTCTGACATACACTACCAGGACTGTTACGTATAAACCACTGGAAGCGATTTTTTTAATTGAACTTTTTTACTGAGTGGGCAGTCTTAGTTAAAATACACAGTGCTACAAAGGAAGACACAGTTTAGATTTGCTCCAAAAAAGGAAGGGGGGTAGTGATCACAGGTCTAAATCAAACAATGGATGAAACCTGGGAAATGCTAGAAACTGAGTTTGTTCAGCTTAGAACTAACACATGTTGCAAGGCTGCTGTGACCTTTCAGCTTTACAGATGTCCACAATTTTGAGAGGTATTCGCCCATTATTAAGACCAGCTGTGTTTTCACATAAATATGAACTAAAGAAGCAATGGGAACAACTGGATCTGGTGCTCAAAAGGTACATAAAAATCCCCAGCAATTAACACAAGGTATAAAAAATCCCCAGCAATTAAAAGTAGAACAGCGAGAGAACAAAATAAAAGCAAAGATGAAAACTATCATTCCTTGTTTCTAATTCTGTTTTGCAACCAGGCATCCAAGAATTGAGCTTGCAAAGAGAGTAAACACTCACTGACACCTTAGGATTTTGAGAAAGCATTTGACACTAGATCCATTCAGTAATACGTTTCTCCACAGGACCATAACACAGAGGAAAAGAAAAGAAAAGCAAGCTCTCTGGCTGTGTTTTGCCAAATTATGTCAACTCCGCCGGTCAGGTGAGACTGCACTGCTGCGTTTTTAAATTACAGAGCACTCTTTATTACAGATTGTAAGTACAGAAACTAATCGCTCGACTCTTGATAGTAGAAACTAACGTGCAGTCACAGTTGAATTCCCCTTCCTGGAGGGACTGGATTACAGTCTCTGAACACAGGCACAGAAACAGGACAGATTAGGAGTAAACAGCTGCATTACACAGCCCTACATCAAAGGTGAACATTACAGCCTGCAGACTGCAGTCGCCCTTTCTCGCTCATCCCACTGCCCATACCCATCCCACCCACCACTCTCCTCCTAAGTGGGGCTCTGTGAAGAGATCCCATGACAAGTAAACTATAGCAATTCAGAAAAAAAAAAAAGAATAAAAATCTGAAGCAGTATTAATAATGCTGTGTCTTTTTATGCTGCTAGCACAAATTTTGTATTGATTTTTTTTAAAATAAATTAATACATCTTTTTTTTGTTCCCTACTTCTCTGAAATGGAGCAAGGAGAAAAATTACCCCCACTCCTGCTTTTCTAGGCATTCTGAGGGAGGACTGCTTACTATTAAACTCTGTTAACAGAGTTTACTTAAAGTCCCACTGACATCAGCTTAAGTATAGAACTAAGAATTTAGCTTAAGTTATTTAACTGTTTAATATTAATATTTAATAGTTAGTGAATATTAAACACAAAAAAAAAACCCTATACTTCCCCAACCACAAAATATTTAAAAGATATTATTAACCATATTGTTTGTAAGGTCATTTTCATTCTAGCATGTTATATGGGGTCAATCATTACTCCCTGAATTTTTAGTGATGCCTCAACTGTAGTGTTAAAGGGTTACAAGTATATTCCTGATATGAACCATTTTTCTGCCTTTATGAAATTAGAAGTCTTCACAGTCACAGCCTTATTTTTTTTTTTTTTTTGTGCAAGTTACAGTATATTGGAAAAAGTAGACCCACATAGCAATTCTGAAACTACCAGAATAGACATGCAGCTTAGAGGAAAAATTAAGGCTTTTCACTTTAAAAATGCCATCTTCTTCTCTCTGTTGCCAATAATGCAAATTATTTGGAACATGAAAATCTCAATGTTGGATCAAAATCCACTAATTTCTTCAATTCTTTGCAATGTTCTTGGCTGGGAGGAATAGGGAGGAAACAAAACCAGAAAAAACTCTTCATAATGAGAAAAAAAGTCCTCCAATGCATTAGTGCTATTTGGACCAATTATTTAAGTTTTGTCAGGTATATTCTGTTAAAACAAAAACTTTTTGAAGGGCTGCATTTTTTTTCCTAAGCATTTTTTACTGAATCTCAAGTGCTTTTACTGACAATTACTGGTGAGTTCTGCTGAGAAAGAGACATGCAGAGAGATGATAAAAACCACAAACCCTGTGTTTTTACAATTTTGGTGTGAAGGTTCTCCATTTATGTCTTTTTAGTCCAATGAGAAATGAGTATAAATTAAAAAATCCTCTGAAATGATGGCTTACTGGAAACATTGTCCTCTGAACAGCCCTTCTGTATGCAAACACCTGGGACAGTGGGGGAAAGTAGGTAGGGATTATAGAAGAAAGAGTAATTGGATGTTTCTGTTACAAAAAGCATGAATTTTGGAGTGAACAACGGAAATGCCAACAATGAACAATGGCAGCTTTGGGGGAAAATTGACTGAATTCACTTGCTCCATGGTCAATGAACTCAGACTATGCAGATTCTCACCACTACACACTGCAGTCGACAACCCAATCAAGTCAAGACAGTTGTTTCTGAATCAGCTGTGCTATTAGCCCTTGAATTTCCTTCTGCAGGTGAACTTTGCTGTCCATGCTCTTAAGCAGAGGAGAAAATGGATTTTTATGAATGGCTTGCTCTGAGAGGGCAGTATAATATTCTTTCTTTTGGTCTTAAAAAGCAATCTTCCTAGCAAAGGGACAGAAAAAATTATGCCATATTAGGAGACCCATCCTTGCAGCTTAAACTGCCCCAAATCAATCCAGGATGAAATATGAAACAGGGAACACATTCTTGCACTGTCAGTTGGGAGGGGTTAGATGATCCTCCCCTGCTTTGCCTTCTGTATGGTCATTTCCTAATAGTAACTTCTACACTTTCTTTTGCACAGAAGCAAGTAATTGTACGAAGTAGTGGGAAGGCAAGACCAAAACACTTTTTAATATTAGTAACTGGTACTTGTATACTACAGAATTTTCTTCCTTATTTTAAAAGGAGAGCAGATATTTAGGATTACTTTTGGACTGTGTTTATCTGCAGTTTGAACTTCACCAAGTTCTGTCTCAGAAGTAGCATTCTGAACATTTGCTCTGCCAAATTTCCAATTGATTCACAGCACATTAGAGTACCTCCATCCATCAAAGACCTAAAATAATTTATCTTTTAATTCCTGGTAGTAATGTCTGCCTGACACTGGGTTTCACTATGACTCCAGGCAAGAACTGCTATCGTATAAGTCATGCTGGCCTAAGCTATCACTTTGATGAAAATTTTATGAGCAGTGCCTATATTTCACCTGTTAAGGAAGACAAACAAATACTTCCTTTTATAATTAATGTAGAATATGAAACACTTTGGTGCTCTCAATGGAACAGTAGAGTTAAGTGCTGATCAAAGCTTAGCTGTATATAGCTAATCGCTGATAATGGACCCACAGGGAATACTTGAAAGAAACAAAAAAACAAAAATAAAAAATCCAACCCAATGAACAAGAATACCAAACAAGCCTGTAAAGTTATGACAGCTACAAAAGAGGATTAAAAAAAAGATAGACTCTATTTATTGAGGTAATTGGAAGAAAGGGCTTCTCACAGCCAAAATATGAACAAGAAGATCAAGTTCTGCACTTTTAACGTTCATCCACTTATGAAAAAAGGCAGGCTTGGATTGGGGATGAGGAATGGGTCAGACTGGGGAGTTTAAATCTGAAATAAACATTAATAGTTATAATGACCTGCCTTTAGTCTCAAATAACCTCTTACACAGGAAGTGTGTAAGCTTTGCAGCCTTAAGGAAAGGAAAAAGAAGGCAGTCACACGAAGTGTTCAGGCATCTAAATTCTTCCTTCTCTACTACATTTATGCCATCCCTATGTTCCTAGTTAAAGTTCGTACTTGTGGAAAAAATATAGTCTTTGCAGAGGATGGAAAACACTCTCTTTTTAATATTACCACCTTCTTGTCTTGATTTTAGGTAG
This sequence comes from Aramus guarauna, assembly GCA_013400195.1. Lineage (NCBI taxonomy): Eukaryota > Metazoa > Chordata > Aves > Gruiformes > Aramidae > Aramus > Aramus guarauna. The sequence goes on from VXBL01004457.1 coordinate 50,727, forward strand.
CAGCATTGACATTCAAATCATTGCTTATGAAATAGCTACAATGCTGGTCTCTCAATGAATGCCAGAAGAATTGACAAGCTTGGCAGTCTGTCAGCTGTCTGATACAGTAGACAGAATGTCAGAAATTTCACATCGAAATTATACATTCTTAATGATAAGAGAAAGCTATGCATAATTGTGTGAAGGAATTGGATGAGACTGAGGGAGGCATTTTTTATTCCCAATCAATAGAGAGATTTACAGTAATTCAAGCACCATAATTAAGCCCTTTAAGGATGAAGCACTGATTGTGCCAAATTTTACACAGATGCTATTCCTAGTTAGCTGCTCGATGTGGAGGAGAAAAATAGAAACTGTTGCATCTCAATGTTTACCACTTACCTTCTTGCCTGTAAGAAACACTTGGTACTTAGAAACCGAGCATTGAGTTTCTGCTAGACCTGACTGTCTGAAAAAACATGCCACCTTGCTGTTTGAAAACAGCTCAGGACAAGGCCATGGACTTCTGAGACAGTATTTATATTGGAAGAATTAGGGATGAATGCTGGTCACTCTCAGCAGAGGAAACTTGATCACAGAAATGGACCAATAACTGGTAGTGGAAGAATCTGTTGGCCCACAGGGCAAGCTGCAAGTGCATCTTCTGTCTCTTGTATAGGAAGTATAAATATTAAACTAGCTTACTGGCAGACAAAGAGCCTCCCAATATTTACACGCTATAGTAATTAACAAAACCCAACTACCTTGAGTGATCAGTAACTTCAATGAAAGAATCTGGCACCATTCTCTGATTGCAGTACAGGTAACTAATCCTGTTTGCTATACTTGAAAGTGTGTAATTTTATTCTAGCAACTGCCTCCACATCTGTTTCTAATTTTGGTAGCACCTAGGAGATCAAATTTAGATATGTAAGGTTGCATCATGGACAAAAGCAGTGCAGCTCTTCCATCCCTTCTGCCCAACTTGCTTGCCCCTTGCAGGAAGCCTCAAGAAGTGACCTGGCTCCCCTGCTGTCCCTTAGAGGAGAGAATGAGTGCTGCATCACACGTTATCATTGACTTTAATACTCCTGCTGTTTGATTCACTGATGCGTACAGTACTCTTTCAACGTCTGTGGCCAGGAGAAGACCCCTTTGTTCCTGTATTTGTAGCCTAAGACTGAATTGCTGCCCTCCGACAAGTAACACCTTTGATCCTTCCTTCTCAAAGTGTGGTTTGTAACAAGCCCTTGACAAGGGCAAGAGCTATTTCCCGTCTCAGTAGCCACACTCATACCGGTGCATGTCTGACACAGCTTCTCCTCAGATGCTGCTGCTCTGCCCTCTGAGATGTGTGCACCAGTGGTCAGAGGGTGGGACGGCAACCCAACTGATGGTATCTGAATCCAGAAGGTGATCTTCAGCACTGTGACCAGTAACACATGAGCGGCACTTTCGCTTAGTCTAGAAATTGACTGCTATTTTTTGCTTGACAGAGATAATTAGGTGGCCAATTAGGTGAGCATGGATCATATGACCAGTATTCATCCCTCCCACTCTCTTTTCCTGCCATCACTTGTTAAAGGATGAATTTGTAACAAAAAAGGGAGTTAATCCTGCAGGCAGCTGTTTTAATCTTGATGACAGCAGTGCATGTCTTCATACAATTTTTTTTGCCAGACATGCTCAATATAGGTTTCAAAGTAAGCTGTTGATTCTTAAAAGGCAAGGTCTTACACCTTCTACAAAAATAAGAGCTTTTAGGGTTTAAATATGTACAGTCAGAAAAAAGTCACAGCACTTGGAATAACATTGCAGACGTAGCATTTAATCCTGCTCCATTTAATTCTTAATATGTTGAAGTTAATATGGGTTTAACTAAATCCCGTGTTAAATACTCTAAATGCCATTCTGTTTATACTCAGAATGAATGCATCTTGCAGCTGCATAGTGCCATAGCAGCATAGAGGTGCTAGAGCGTGGTTTGTCAACTGTTGTATGTACCTTGCCTCTTCTGGTATCTCTTGCTTTTACTAAATTCAGTATCAGGTAGTTTGGCAAGCTGGAGCACATTTTACCTAAAATGGAGAGGTACATACATGTAGTAGGTTTCTTTTATCCTTTTTATCTAAATAAGAAAAGTTTGGAAGTGAAACTTCATAAGTAAACTGCAGAACCCTTATTTTTGTCTAAAATACCCACAAACTGAACAACTCCACCCCAATAATATGCATCTTCTGATTTTAAGTACAAGGCATTTTAGGTGTGGGAGGTTATTTACTACAAAAATAATAATCTGGGCTTTTGTTTGCTTCTCTACAATGAGCAAGGTGCCAGTTATCAGTGACATACATCTTAGCTAATTTGAACTGAGAGATATTAAAAACACTGTTGGTGATTAGCTTTCTTTTAACATATGCTACTGTAATAGATATTAAAATACATGCTAATATAGTTACACGCATGCAATTACAACTTTTGATTTGAAATGTATGCCAGACAGGTAATTCACTGGGTTTAGACAACACGTAAACATAGGACATGTCATTTTAAAATAATATGGTCATTGATCAGGCTCTTTTTTGCCTTCTTTCTACATTCCTTTTGATGTAACCAAGGCAAATTGGATTGTCTAACATGAACTGAGATAATACAGATGGGAGAAAAACACAGGAAGGGAACTATATTAATGATCTGCTTGGGTTTGATTATTGACTTCTTTTTTTAAATCACCAGGAAGTCACATTCTAGAAAATAATGACTTGTTGAATTCCTGCACTTCATCATCACCAAGAAAAGATTGCCATAGCAACAGGAAAAGACTATGCATTGTAAGAATACTCACAAGCTGAACAAGATAATGGTTTAAGATAATGACCCAGTAGCATGGCAAAATGCCAGCCAGGGCTGGGGAGAGAGGGAAGTGGCATTTTTACAATGACAAAGAAATCTGAAAACAACTAATATTCTAAATGTGAAATATATGTGAATTCAAGGCTAATAGAAAGTGTAAGAGAATGAATCAAGAAGCTGTATGGCCCATTTGTCTAGGGAGCAAATCAACAAATTTTCTTATTGATAAATCCCTGGACTTGTCTCTAAGGGTCAACTGCAAGTGACTGATGTGTGTCGTTATGATTTTACCATTAGTCTCTCTGTTAGGGCATCCAAAATGTTTTTCAGCTAGCAGAAGGTGTCCATGGAGTAACTACATAGAAGAATTTAAGGTAAGCATTTCACCTAGGTCACCTGTCAGGCAGAACCTGCTTAACATCTAGTAATTATCCGTAAGGTCTGATCCAGCACTGCAGTTTAGAGGTGAAAGGATCATTACATTTGCCATCTGGTGTATCTGTCCTATTTAGACACTGATCTGTGATCCTCTCCTACAATACTTCAATCCTCAACATTCAATTCCATAGTATTTGAGAAGCAAAGCTACAAATCTACACTTAACTCATAATATGAATCAGGATGAGTGCAGAGTGTGTCACTAAATGAGATTTAAACCAAATGATACTTGCCACAAAATTTTTCCTGATTTTTTCCTTTTCACTATAAACCACCTGTCCTCAACTCTCATGTTTTGTTAAGATCTATTTAAAATGAAATAGGTGACATAACAATAAAAATTACAGATAAAAACATGTTTTAAATGAGAAAACCTGTACATAGTAACTGCTGCTTTCAAAGCCATGTTCTTTGCAACCATTTCTTTGTGGCAGGGTGTGCGTAGCTTTTGCTTTAGCACCACTACAAGTGTTTCTGTGAATTTTAAAAGAGCTTTTGGTCTTTGTCCCTTCAGCCGATTTAGTGAAGGAGTAAATTCACACTGAGAGTACCAAGACTATTCTACCTCTGGAGCCAATGGGAACCATTACTTATATTTATATGAGTTTTCTATTTCTCTTTCAACACAATTTGTGTTAGAAAGTCTTCTGGTAGGGTTTTGGAAATGTAAAAAAATTCTCAGTAAAAAAAATGCCAATTCGCTAATGCAAAGTGACACTAAAACCAAACATTTTAATTTACCAGTCATCAAGATCATCTGTGTGCAAGGTTACACAGTCTGCAATTTTTCCTGAGACTGAAACAGACCTGGCTGTGTGAGACCATCAGAGATACTTTCACAAAGACTGAGTTGTTCTTACCTGATACTGATAAATGAGTTGCTGGGATACCTCCTTTTTATATCATGGAAATGTCACCCAGAACAAAAGTCTGGAATTGTTCACCCACACCTGAATGCCCTTTCACTCCTGACCTGGTGAAACACCACTCCCTAGCTGTGAAATTTCGTTCTACTGTAACTCATCTGACACTGTTGCTGCCTTTAGTGTACAGCAGTCTCTCACAAGAATTCTTTAAAGCAATATGATATTTTCCCTCGACTGCTGCAGAGCGCTGGAGAGGACAAGAAGAGGGGTCCCTAGCTTCCAGTCTTACTAAAGCTTATCATCACCAAACATGAAGGTGGGTCACTTGCACTCTGTCTGCCCATGACTTGAAACAGTCGAGTCAAGTCTGGCTATGGCAATGTGATTTTTTTTTCTGGGCAGAATTTAACAGACAGCTTAGCTTGAGCCAACCTAATCGCATGCTGTATGCTCCCTGATATCCTTCACGCTGGCTCCGTGACCGAGTACTACAATTAATCCAGAAGACAATGTATAAGTTTGCAATCTGTCAGGTCAACAAAGGTGAATCACCTCAGTAGAAGTTTTCAAGACGAGACTGAGCCAACACAACGACAAGCGTAGTAGCACATGGCAAGGACAAACAGGACTTCTTTTTAACACTATTATATTTAACACTATTCTAACACTAGCTATTAGGAACGTTTCAAATATCTTGAGTAAATCCTACCATATTCTTTTACTAGCTTGCAGTCAAATTACGTGTAGGAAAAAGAAACCAACCAAAATTAACCACCAAATCCCATTAGCTGCGCAAGACTCACAGCAGCAGTGCATCCTCAAGAAGTTTATGACACACTTTTTGAAGACATGAGCCAGTGAGGTATCCTTCAGGAAATGTGCTTTTGTAGAAAGAGAAGCACAGAACATAACCTTCAGGTACAAAGAAATAATTTCAGAGAAGAAAGGGACTACTAATTTGTGATGAAAAAAATTAGGTAGCATATTGCATGTTATAAATAGGCAAGAGATGTACTGAAATCTTACAATGGCATGGCAGTAAGGAGGGTATGACAAGTTTTAGAGCATGATACTGCTTGTATCAATGTTTGGGACCCTCAGCCCTGGAATGTTTGCCTCTCCTTACAAACATCTGCCCTATTTCTCTACTGAAGAAGAGCTGAAAGGAAATGATGCAAGGAGTTCCTCGACATTGTAAGGAAAAAAATCCAAACTCCAAAGGTATTACCTTGGCACATACTTTTAAGAAACACATATATACCTGTCCCCTCTCATTTAAAAAACTGGCAGATGGATGCATCCCCAAATACAATAGGCAAAGACTAACCAAAATAAAAATCATTACGGACCCAGCTTTTCCTCTAGCATTTTAATTTTATACCACTGTAAACATTATGAAATTTACCATGACAGGTTCTAACTGGCACTGCTACAAGTGCAATCAGAATGAGAACAAAATACAAGAGAGGGGTCAACATACACCTGACCCTATAAATCTAAAAGGAACAGATTTTTTTAAAAAAGTATTTACCTGACACTCAAGAAGCAAGAGAGAAAAAAACCTCTAAAGTTAGGCACAACGTATACTTTCTAGGACTGTCTGTCACAAAGCAGGATGACATTGCTGGGATCAGCAAATTGCTTAAGCTTTCCAGCATTTTCAGCATGAGATGAATGCTATCATGACTAATGGGATTTCCCATTAAACATGGCCTAAGGAAAGCAGTCATTTCAGAAAACAAATCAGCACTTTATATATTTATGCCTAAAATTAGATTTATTTCTTTTGTATGAAGCTGACTACAATACACTAACTTACTAGGAATACAGCATAAGAAATGCTACTGTACCTTATTTATCTGTGCTTGCAACCTTTTGCTGACTATATACCCAATACTACAGAGTAAGTGCTATCACAGCAGCTAGGTCAAAGCTCAACATTCAAACAATTTAAGACTTATGGAAAAGAAAAATAAAGAAGAATATTTTAAAAAAGGCAAAGAAAGTATTCTGTAACTGCATTTAGAAGTGGTGGCAAATTTCTGTCAATCCAGCTTTGCACTTCCTGCCATGATTATAGTCCTACAGTCATCTATCAATCACATCCACTCAGTTTTGTTTTTCCTTACAGAGGAAGGTGGATGTATTTCTTCTCTGAACTGCTCCACTGAGCTGAGGTGGCATGAAGCCCAGCTTACCTGAGTCTAAGTGCCACGGGTCGGTAGCAGCCGACATTGGTGGGATGGTGAGTGGAGATGCTCCGCAGTTGGATTCCACCAGTTCTCCTTGGATGTGGACGTGAGAGGAGGCGTTGGTAGGTCTCAGAGCGGCTTTGAGTGGAGCAATCTGGTTGAACTGTACTCTCGATAGGCAGCCAGTGAATCCTGGGGTGTTGTATTTATATATGTCTTGGTCAATCTTCCCAATTTCTATGTGAAATTAAGGGGAAAAAAAAATTAAAACAGTTCACTGCTTTGGAAAGCACAGTTGGCCTGAACACTTGCTTCCCAGAGCTCAGTTCCAAAGTGTCACTCTCAGGAGACTGAGAACGTGTCAGACCCTGCCAGGTTCCTTTACATTTCATTATAGATTAAAGCTGGAAACCTTCAGGCCTTGATGTGACTCGGTTTCACTGCTATGCTATCATTAAAATGAAAGGCTGGCATGAAGGAGTCATCAGAGAACAAAAGGCCAGGAAAAAAAAAATAAATCTTTTTCCCAAGAAGAGGTCACGAAAGAGAAGGTAGAGAGACAGTCATCACTGGGATCTCTCCTCTCAGCTGAAGTTGCTGCTGGAAGAGATGCCCCTTCCTTCACCCAGGCCTGTTGCCCTCCAGCCCCTCTCGGTGGGCAAGGACCACTCCTATTCACTCCCACCTCCCTCCTCTCTCCTTGCCAGGAGACCAAATGTCCCTTTGCCAGCAAACCATGCGCCCCTTTGGCCCAAGGTGGAAAACCACCCCCCTCCAGCCTCCTTCCTTCCCCTAGCAGCAGTGAGAGGTGGCAGGAGCCCATCACCCCTGCTCCCATGCCTCCATGACAGGGCCTATGCTGGCTGAGAGCCTGCCGCAAGTTGGCCATTTTACACCTTGCCGCTGTGGGCTGACAGGCAAGCTGGCAGCTGGCAGCCATGAGAAGAGTATGGGGCTCCATCGTTGATCTCTAAAACAGCCGTCATCCCACAAAGTCCCCCAAGCCTGAGTCATTTTCTCACTTCTAAAACATCAGTTAAAACAATCCTGAAATGGTTGCCATAAAACGTGGCACATGCCCTTACTACCTAGGAGCCTGCAGGCCACTCACGGCTGTCTTATTTCTGCCAGGACCTGTTGTGACAGCCTGAGCCACAACCAAAACAAAGCCGGCAGTCTGTCATCTGGCTGCGTTAGAGGGGGTATTAACATTTCAAAGCCCCACTGCAGTGTCTAATGTAATATTTACATTGCAGTAAGGAGTTTGGCTTCCTTTCTTCTATGGTAACATGGAGTGAATGAAAAGGCCACACGGCAGCAACATGTTTGTGCTGTACCAGGGAGTATCACTCCAGAGGCACCGAGATGCTTCAAACTCCCTTTCCCTGGGTCTGCAGCAACAGGAGGTAACGTCTGGCCCTTGAAGCCAGGGGGAAAAAATCCCACTGAGACAAGCAAAGCAAGATGGTTTCCCAAGGACAGAGAACAGGGAGCAGCCCCAGGTTGTTCAAAGGCAAGCTTTTCAGATAGGAACAACAATAAGGACTTGAAAAATGGTGTTCCTGGAAAAAATGACGTATATAAGTGTTATAAAAAAGAGAAAGATGGTTTTCCTGAGGGGTGTGAGGAGAAAGAGGGAAAGAGCTTTATTGTAAGAGTTTGGGGAAGAGCTGGGAACCAAAGCACATTTGGGCTTGAGTTTTGCTATCAAAAAAATCAAATGAGTTACTAGAAAATGCATTACAAACGTTTTGGATGTCTGTGTTCAGTTCTTACCAAGTTAGGATCAATTATATGAGGTCTGATCTGCTGACTGGGCTCCCTAAAAACTGCAGTTCTGGGCCCCAGCCTTTCAAAAGGACGTGGAGGTACTTGAAAGCATCTCAAGGCGGCCACCAAAGCAAGGTGGCGAAGGGGCTGGCAGGCACGTCCTCTGAGGAGCGGCTGAGGACTCTGGGCTTGTCTAGTTTGGAGAGAGGGGGGCTGAGGGGCGACCTCACTGCTCTCTCCAGCTTCCTGCGGAGGGGAAGTGGAGAGGGAAGTGCTGCTCTCTTCTCCCTGGGAGCCAGGGCCAGGGAGCGGGGGAATGGCTGTGAGCTGTGAGCGTCAGGGGAGGCTGGGACGTGACACGAGGAAACAATTCTTTCCCGAGGGGGTTGCCAAAGCCTGGAAGAACAGGCTTCCCAGGGGGGTGCTCCACGCCCCATGCCTGTCCTTCTGTGATACACTGTACAGTAATACATTTGTTCTGCCCTCTGCTGCCCCCCATTTTCCCTTTTCCCTCTCATTTGACAAGACCCTCCTTTCTCTGCCAGTGCTTATCCAGACTTTATCAATATTACAGCCCGTTTCATAAGCTGTCAATGAGCAGTGACTGTTACCTCTGACAAAGTGGAAACATGCTCAGGACTCAGCTACAGACTAGCTTAAATGCATTAAAATAGTTCTGTTAGTCATGTGGGTCATTCATCCCGCTCTCCTTTCTGAAAGTGGCTTGACCAAACAGCATCATCGCCTTCAAAAATTTGATAGTAAGAAAAAAAATCAGATGTGCATAAACACTTTCCATAGTTAGCAGAAAAGCTGTTCAAGAGCCAGAGTTTGTGCATTTGTATGCTACGTGTAGACCATATCACTCAGACAAGATTCATATCTGACCACAGTATTCACTGTCTCTTACTTCAATAAAATATTTACAGTATATTCAGTGAATAGCTGCAATTTTGAGTAATCTTTATAATCTGAGGAACAATTAGAAGACCATATTTCTCTTTAAACACTGTAACCACTGTCAATAAGAGTTTAGTGATTAGCTTTTATTCACATTTTTATATATTTTGTGGAACTTCACACAGCAATGCTAATAGCCTCCTACTCACAATCCTGAATGACAAAACCAAAAATCCATGAATATGATTGTGCTACTTTAGCAGCTGCAGCACCATTCTTCTCAAACTTTGCGAATAATAAGTGATGGATACTAGATCCTGAAAGAATTGGAGAAAAAGCAAGAAAGCCTAACAAGGCACCTTGCTGAAAATCTGCATTTCTGTTTAAAACATTCCACAAATGATGGTTGTGCAAGTCACCTCATGCAAATTTACCACCAGCGTGCCTCACATCAGTGCTGAAACAAGATGGATTGACTTCTATGACTGTGAACATGTTCCTTCCCATGCGCGTCCCACAGGGCTCAGCGCACTGATACCCTCTGATGTTAGGCCATTATACTTTGCCTCCTTGTGTATTTGAGCCTGCTGTAAACCCATCCCTGGAGAGTCTAATGATTATATAATGAAATATGCCTTTGCTGTCATGACTAAAATTCAATTTTCTCTGTATAACAAAGGAGGGAGAAAAAGAAAAGATGACAATCACATTATTTAAAATTAAGGGAAATGTACAATGCAGTTACTTTGCATTGTTCTAATTTTCAGCACATAAGCTAATGCAAAGTCATATAAATATTATAGTACATAGTAGTATCATTACCTAATAGCAACATTAGTATTATTGCTTTCAGATCTGATGCAGCAATCTTCTGCTGGCACCTGACCCACAAGCATTTCTGTAATGAAAGACTTCAAAAAATACCACTTATAGGCCTTTTATAACTTCAGCTGTTTTTTACCATCTGCTCCCTGGACCACATAACCTGCTGACTTGAGATGAAGACCATGATTACAAGCCAGAGACCGTTCAGGCAAACCCATTCTAGCACAGATGCACTGCAGTATACAAATCTTTAACACTGAATAATGCTACTGCCTACCCAGATTACATATACATTTTCAAAATGTATATAGCTAGTACACGGTATATTAAGAACCTTACAAATGTTGCCCCACATCTTCTGTGTAATCATTCACTGAAGATATACTTGACATCAATTACTTGTTATTTATGTTTTGTGATTTCTTTAACAGTAAAAAGATATAAGAATTTAATCCTCAGTTACTTATTTTGATTTCAGGGCTTATTTCCCACAGCTGTGGCAGAAACATGCCACATAGTGATGAAAATAATACTTTTCTCTATTGAAAATTATGTGCTACTACTGAAGAAGCTCTTTTCTACCTAGGTGAAAGATGTAAAGAACATCTATTTTCAAGCATGCTGATGACACAAGGCACCATTAATGAGTAACCAACAAGTTGAAATTCATTGTTCTATGAATCTAGAAGAAAACAAGCAAAAATAAATTGTATAGAGGAAAAAATTGTGGCTGGGTCTGTGCATAACTAACAAATGTATAAGTAGCACATAGCAATACTAATCAGTGTAATTAGGTTACCTGTTTTTTAAGCCTTTTTGCCCTGACTACACTACTTGTAGATGCAGAGTTGCGGCTCCTGCCTAGGCACTATTACAATACAAACAGTTTGGTTCAGATTATTACCAAAGTTGACCTAGTTAGCATGCATCTGATGAGCTATTTGTAGAAGCAGACACATTGCCCAACATATTTTTATCTACTCTCTCTCTCTCTTCTCTACTTTCTGTATCTATCAGCAAAAGATTTATAGAGTAGCTCAAAGAGCCATGGCACTTCTAATAGCACAAAAGGTTATTGCACTGCTGGAGAGATCCAGCTCCGCTTAATTCTACCATTTATTTTTTATGCATTCTTGTAGCATCACTTAGAAAGACTTGAGAAAAACAGCAGCCTAATTTAGCAGAAAAAAAGAAGATGTGTTTGGTCCAACAGCCCTGAGCAGGTTTTTCATAGATGAAACAAATGCTTTCTATTTATGTAGAGCTCCCCATGTGAGGATTCTAGAATGATTTGCATGTACCCAAGGCTCTGCAGCACAAAGCTATACAATCCAGCACATTACTGTGCCATACCAGTACAGTCATGCCACATGTGGAAAGATGGCCTTGGACTGTGTTACACACTGGCCTCGGAAAGAGGGAGAGGAGAGAGAGTCAGCCATGAGAGAAGAGGGAAACATGCCCACTGCAAATCTTTGTAAACCTACAAAAATGTTTTTATTAAAACTATGTGCTGAATATCTTTGCTGATATCTTTTCTATTCTACCTGATCTGTACATTTTTTCTTTATGGGACTCTGAGATGCAGATCAATACAGAAAGTTATAATAAATTCTGAACGCTGCACAGTGTTCAATACATACAGAGAGGATCAAGGCAACTATTTATTGTGAGCTATGCTCCATTAAGAAGGAAATGTAACAGAACTTGAAGTATACTTTGTGGGTATGCACAACAATGTATGTAATAAACATCCTGTTATGAATTACCTTGGAGTCTTCCAGTGATGCCCTTCAAAGGAGAAATAAGTCATAGCTAAGGGTACTTCTTCTAGCACAGCAAGGCTCTCAGTAAATGTTATAGCCATCTAGCTCTTCTTTCTTCTCTGATGGTGGGCAAGCTCTGCCCGAAGCAGTGCATAGCGGGGCAGGGAGAATAAAAGCAGTATATACTGGAGTGGTTTTCGTTGTGACAGAAGATGCCTTTTAAACAAAGGAAAGTCTCAGCAGCACAACCAAAACCCTTTCAGTTCAATTTACTGAAGATTATTTCTTACACAATTTACAGAAGACATCATTTGAGTTTTGCTTTGAAAATGGTGAAAAATTCAGCTGTTCAGATTTAGGACAATGACCCATTTATATGTGCCAATTTATGCCCAGAATTACAACAGCTTAATGATTCTGGACAGAGAGTAGCCATATCAGTAGTGGGAGAAGTCCAGTTTTGCCACAAGGCGGTATTTCCGGCTGAACTACCAGGATGCTCTGCTATTTCACTTAAGATTAAGTGTCCACTCAGTGGGTAGATAGAAGATAATCCGTTATAAATCTCTGTAACTCTTCAGCTAGTTGTACTAAATTGAGCCTAAATTATCTCTATATAATATTTTAATAGACTGCACAGGTGAATTCACTGATTCAATTAAATGGACCACAAATTGCTTTTGGGTCAACATTAGCAATAGATTTTCTCTTTGAAATAAAGTGCCATGTGTTCTCTTGTCCCCCCATACTCAGAAAGGTATCTTGTTACATTACCCACCGCTCAAAGATCAGCCCAATCGGCATCTTAAGCATCTCTGTGTTACTGCATCAGGCTCCACATAATAGAAAGCAGTTTAAACTCCGCTGAAAGGAAGCTATTGATTTCAAGACACCACAGTCCACTGAGATTACTAAAGCACTTTCTCTTATTTGCAGTACTTGATGCCTAGATGGAGGAGTTCAATGCAACATCGGACCATAGCACACACCAATACCTGAGGACTGGTGTGGTGCAAAAAACCTGAGAGAATACATAAACAAGCTTGAATCACATACAGTACACAGTCATAGGGAGAACCTATCTGGGGTGGCATATACCTGCTAGACCAAAGCCACAGGGCTAAAAAGTCCATGTCAGGAGCAACTATACACTCAAAAAGGGGGATAACACCAGACAAAAGGAAAATTATGTTCAGGCACATCACCTGAGTCTTCTGATGAACATCCTCCAGTATGAAGATCAAGCATCTGTTTATTTACTGGCTGTTTATATCTTCTCTGTCCTAAAATCAGCCGTTTCTATAAAAAACCAAACTAATATCACCTAACTGTGTAGCTACCACGTGTGATACCAGATATGCTAAACACCCACAGTATGAAGTAAAGAAGCTACAAAAACAGCAAGGCATATATGGGCACTGAACTGAGCTACTGTAAACACTTTCCGCAGCCCTCAAACTTCCCTTTTGGCTTTTAATTTCAGTCTCTGAATTCAGTACGTGGTACAAACTGAGTATACAACAGCAGGAACTTTATTTTGTCCATTACTCAGAACGGAGCTAGTGCATACTGCTCTCTGGACACATGTACCAGTGGAACAAGATGCTCAGTTACGGAAAAACTGTTACAGTGGTGCTGGGGGCAGCCAAGGGGCAAGCAGCCCAAGAACAGTGACCTGAGCTTCACAGCAAATGACTACCAACTACTCTTTATGCAAAATCCCATATAGCAGACATGCTTTTTTCAGTCCACAGGTTTGCAAGGGCCAGGCGGTATGCGGATGCCTCCCCACATGCCCTTTTCCCATCATGCTAATACACTTACCCTGCCCAGGGGCCTGTGGGGATGGAGCAAACGTGGTGAGAAGCTGCAGGGTGGCCTCCAGCCCCCATGGGGCTGGGACAGCTGTTCTGTCACCCTCTCTTCTGTCATGTGCTGTGAGAGACTTGCTGTCTCCTTTGCCCTGGACTCCTGGTCAGATCCTGAAGTCAGATGCCTTCAGACATGCCTACATCTGATTGCTTTCCAGAGTCTTTGGGTACTGCCCACAGTATGGTCCCATCATGTGACGTAGTCCTTCTGTGGCTATTTTAACTTTTTTCTTTGTAACTTTATATTAATTCCTGTAACTTTTCTAGTTTTCTTTTATAAGAAATTATAGCTTGTATGGAATAATTTTGTTTAGACAGTTTATGTCTAGACTGACAAAGTCACTGACCACCCACTGAAACATGGAGAAGATGCTATTTGTGGTGTATGAAGCACTGTGCCAGAAACCAAAGGAAATAACATTAACCCAGTAGTGCAAACCGAGTGTTGTACAGCAAACACATGGTGCTTTCATTTGCTGTTTGACACTTAAGAAATGGCCTTATCCATGATACAAGCAAGAGAAAAATTACTTATGAAGACTGTAACAGCTCAGTGCATGTTTCAGTTGCAGCAGCAGCTTTATCAGTATTGCCAAAACAAAGGCCATTTCTTTATGAAATGTTCATGATATTTTCCACACAAGCTGGAAATGATTGAACCAGGTGAAAAATACACAGAATTAGAGAACCTGAGCCAGCCTGGAAGCTGTGCTGAGGCCCTGAAGCACTTCCAAAGCCCAGCCCCTGGCAGAGGACTTACAGCTTTTGAGTCACGCTCTAATGGAGACAGTAAATCACCGATGTGAAATGTACTCCTATCAGAGTCCTATTATTGCAGAAATAATAAAGACTAGTGCTGGACTGCAGCTCCTCAGTCAAAAAAGGCACTGTAAAGAATTCTATGAATCCGAGATGTTATTTGAGACCAGCCTGGGTTTGAGAACAAGTGGGATTTTTTTCTGGTTTTCTGTACTGATGCAATAGATACTGAAAGTGTCAATATTTCATATTGGATGTATGATTTCCTGGAATTTTCCATTTTAAAATTTCATGTGTAGCCAACAACAGTTATTATTCAGGAATTCACACCGCCTTTTTAATGAAAAGGGAATTAACTGATGCTGCAAGGTTCTTAGTAATTGCATGGTAAAACACACAAAACTAAGGACAACAGTAAAAGTGAACATCACTCTTTCAAGGAAACAAGTATTTTCTTCACATTTTGCTACTGACTTGCTATATAACCTTGAACAAGTTACTTCAGATATTCACTTCAAGCTCTCCCACTCCCTCTTCGTAGGACAGAGAGAATTCCCCCTACCCTCTAGCTGGGATGTGTCTCACTTGAGATATTTTGAGATCCAAGTAAAAAAGCTATGGGCATTGCTTTTAAATATGAAAATAAAATGAAATAGGTTTTTTAACACCCCACAAACTTCTCATGACTTTGAAAAGGTCACTAATGGAAGCACAGATCATATGGCACATTTTCATTGATATAAAAAAAAGCTCCCAAGGCTAAGGGAACAATGCAAAATTAGGGAAAAAGAGAAGAAATCCCAAGCTTCTAGAGACTCTTTGTTGCCAAGGAACGATACTCAGCAAGCAGACATCAACTGGAAGTCTTGATTTTGGCAGAAGTCTCCAAATATTCCCACTCACTAGCAGCCTCTGAGAAGTGTTCAGCTGGGGGCAGAACCTCGATGGGAGCGAACAGTCACCTCTGTGCCAGTGGGACCAAAACTCCCACGGGTTTTGGGGCAAGAGAGACCTCTCCGTGCATTACCCTTTATAACCAACTGTGAGTGGTAATACAGTCATTTCATAAATTTATGTAGCATTTTATTTCTCCTCTAGATGATGGGTCATTCTCCCTGGGTATGAGAGGCAAAAAGCTCGGCCTGTTGTTTAAAGCAAGAATCCCAAATGTAGAAGGAGCTAAATAGAAAGGCCATCCACCTAGTTGATAGCCTGAGCTGACAGAACAGGACACTAACATTGTCCAGTCCTGCAAACCTTGCCTGCAAACCCTCATGAGGGCTAATGGAAATCTTTTGATTGAGAAGCTAATTGCTCAGCACACACTGATGTAGACCAAGCTGCAGAAATCAGCAGTTCTGAAGGCAAAACTGAATAAGAACTATCTGGCCGTTAGCTTCAAGAACCCTTTTTTTTTTTTTTACCTACCCTGTCCTCTATCCTCTTCACGTGATGCAAGAGCAATGCGATCATGGGTTGAGGACAGCAGCAGAAAGCCACCACCAGGTGTTTTATCCACAACAAAGAATTAAATGTTTCATCTACTTTTTGTCTGCAGGCAGGCTCTAAACAGAGTGAGAGTAAGTGGATGATGGGGGAGGAGAAGAAATTATATAGCTGAAATGTCTTTAAAAAAAGCCCAAACCCACAAATCTAAATGACTGACAAAATAAGTAAGTAGTTTTATCATCATAGATATCACTATGAAAAAATAAAAATTGTTACCGCAGACAAAACATCCTCAGAATTAGCTGGGACACTGTATTTCAGCAGGATTTAGAAGCCCATTCTAATTTATGCTCATGATAAATAATCTTTGCAGCATCTTTCATAATCCTTAGAGAAGGATGTAAAACACATACACAGAGGTAGCATTACTATGCAAAAGACATACGCAGCTTCATTCATATGGTTTGCCTGAATGTGCTTTTATGTCTCATGGAAGCTGGATGCAACATAACTCAGCAAATGCTTTTCAGGCCAGAAAATAAATAAATAAACAATCAAATAAGGCTCTTGGAGCCTGTAGTCAAACATAATGTGTCTTGGCCAAACTCCAATGCATTAGGTTATATTGTGTTTTTGTTAAAACTAACTAAAATAATATAATTTTGGTCTGATAATTACTTTGCGGTTTAATGGGTACCCTTCTACGACTATCTGCAAATGTCCTCATACTACACTTTGCATTCTATATCACCAGCCTCAAATACCTTAATAAAACTGCAATCTCATCAAAGACTGGGTAGGCTGAAATTCTCTCTATTGCCTCCCTCCTCCCTTGCTTATCTTACTGCATCACTTGGAGATGGTGAAAAAGCTAGAATAACCATTTGAGGAAGATTCATGGCATGCAACTAAAACTGGAAAATGATTTTTCAGTGAGATATTATTTTTATTTATATACCATGTATGCCTTATATTAACCTTCTGTGTTCTTAAAAGTTTTTTGTTTGTTTTTGTTTTTAATTAAAAAGGCAAGGATCTGCAATCTATTTGTTAAGAAACCACATTTGGGGATGTTAATATCACAAACACAAAACTTCTTCATCAGTCCATATATTTTTTCTTATTTATTTAATTTAAAAAAATCCATGGCTATTGCACCTACAATGTTGGATGTCAATGTAAGGTAATATATTAACAAAAGTTGTTTTGGAACTGACATTTTTCAGAAGATATGCATACTGCCACATTATGAAGAAGCAATGACCTTTCTAAGTAGTGGCAATTTTAATTCAGTAATCAAAAGCCTGAAAATAGCAAGCAAATGAAAAGCAGAATGCCAGCAAGGATGAGAATGCTATAACTTAGTAGGTCATTTTTCTTCCAACATTTTCACTCTGTTTGCTTTACTTCTTCATTTTGAATTTATTTTTTCTTGTATCAAAACATCCACTTGTTGTATAAACAATACCAACCTAGCCATAGTACTGAAAACCACCATTTATTTTAACAATCGGAAAAATACTGTAGGACAGTGCAGGGGAAAAGAATCAATTTCATTTCTTTTATGCTTTTTTCACAGTATTGTATGCTTCACAATTTGAAGCTCAGCAATTTATATTTGAACAGTCTCTATTACGTTTTAAAGTCAATGATGGGGTTGATCCAAGAAACGCTAAAGGCTTTTGCTTCTTTTCTTTGTTACAAGTATGCATATGTGAAATACTCTTTTGTATTTCCTCTGGTGGAACATGCTTATGTGCAATAAATTCACTCCTGAGAAGTATTGCTATTCAATGCACAATGTCAAATTATCATAAAAATTTAACAGCTGCATTAGATAGATCAATGACTTCCGTAGTTCATTGTTCTCTCTTCAAAAAAAAAAAAGGTGACTGATAGTAAATGATTCACAAGTAGCATAACAGCATTGAGCATGTAAAATGATCTTCTCCCAGAATACCTTTTCAGCTTCTCATAAACATGGGCTTTAAACCTTCCTGACATGTAGGTTGCATCTTGCCTTTTATATTTAGCTACCACCAGAACTGTCTCCCATGAATGTGCCCAGCCTTTTTGGAAACCATTAATGTTTCTGGCCTCCACAGCATCCCATGCCAGTGAGTTCGAGTGTTGAACTACTCAGTCTGGGACAAATGACATCCTGCAGCTCATTTTCAGACTGCAGCCTGCCAAGGTAACTGAGTGTCTCAACTTCTTGTGTTGTGGAAAGCACTGCACACCTCCACCATTCTAGGACTGTACTCTATCAAAATTCGGGTAGATCGACTAAATCACCTAAAAAGCAAGCCTTCAATCTTTGGTTTAAAAGAAGCCTTCATGCACTTTAGGTAGAGTGGTAAAGCCCTGCAGAAGATCCTCTCTCCACCTCTAGGCAGTACAAATCATGATTCCATAAAAAAAGAAATGTAAAAGCATTACACCATGATCTGGAAACTGAAAACACTCCCTCATTCAACAAATACACTGGGGATGAAAGAAATCAGTGTGGTTTGATGCCAGCCAACAAATTTCACTCCATGAGAAACAGTGAGGAAGCACACTTCTGTTTCCAGTCCTGCCCATCTCAGGTTTAATACGTATAGCTTAACCAGACCTTTATTGCTTTTCAGATCAGATGCAGAATATTAAGTCAGGCATCCTCAGTGTGCATATTTTTTTCAAGTTCTATGATTTGCCCATCCACAGTCTTATTCAGTAGGTAATGATAATAGACATTTTGACAAAAAGAACAGAATTGGGTGTGTGGAAGGATAATGGAAGAACAGGACCAAGCAACATGCAAGGACTAACTCAGTGACTACCTTTGCATCTCATTAGATGGTGTAAACCGAACAGCTCCAGCTAGCCTAAATCAAACTGGGCACTACCAACACGCTTTCGCATTATTATTATTATTACATCCAAGCATGGAACAATATTCCAGAGTAGAGTCTGAGGGCACAATGCCATTTGCAATATAATGGCTTTGTTAACAAGCTGTATAGCAAGTGCTCCCATCCAAACACTGAAATGGAGCTTTGGGCGTTTCTAATCTCAAACCTAATGGATTTCTTTGGAGGGACAGGGACACCTTCAATCAGGCTGCAATAAAAAATACATATAAAAAAGATTAGAATTATAGCACCTCATTATGCTTGCTCTAGCATAGAGATACATTAAACCAGTACATTAAGTTAGTTTAAGATGCTATACTGACAAGAAATACTGTCATTTGCTTTTTTTCTTAAATCTTGTACTAGGTTAAACACTCAGTGTCACAATCAGCTGGATCAGGAAGCAGACATGTCTAACAGGACTGCTTATTAATTTGCTTCTTTTACAACCAGTTCGTATAAAAATAAACAAAAACTTACAGGTGGGTCGTAGCATCAGCGTCAGAAGATGATCTAAATCAGATTGCCCTTCTTCGTCCCTTTGAGCTGCCCCTCTCCTTCCCCCAGACCCCCGATTAAACTGAACCCCAGGCAGAGATAAAGCATGTCAGACAAGGTCAGGAAACCCCAAACACCAGACGGGCATCCCGGATGCCTCGCAACACGCATCGCAGCTTTGTTCTGACAGAAGACGGATGGTCATCTATTTCGCTAGCGGTGTTTCGTTTGCCGGCGGCGGGCAGCCGTGCTCCCCCCGCCCCGAGCACGCCGGCGGCCGCAGGGGCAGGCGGGCTCCCGGCGACCCGCCACACACCGCGGAGACCTGGTCCCTCCCTCCCTCCCTCCCTCCCTCCCGCCGACTCCCTCCAGGCTGAGAACTGGCGCTAGCTCATCACACGCATGCCCCGCGTGGGTTGCCCCAGCAGAACCAGCCCCGCAGGCTGCCGAGCCCTCCTCCTCGCACGGCAAACGACCCCCCCACCCCCGCCGCATCCAGGCTACCTGCCGTCTTCCCGGCCCTGCCCTCGGGGCGGCCCGGCCGGGAGGCGCGGGGCAGCGGCAGCGGCGCCCCGCACGGCAGGGCTGCGGTGGGGAGCGGGTGGAAAACGCGGAGCGGAGCGCAGCCTCCCCAGACCTGCCTGCTGCGAGCGCGCCGCGCCGGGCGGAGTGGAGACGGAAATACACGGACTGGATCTGGCGTGGGAGTGGGCGGAGGGGCGAGCGGGGGGGCCGATCGCGGCGGTTGGTGTCTCCCCTCCGGGACGCCGCTGCGGGGAGGTCCCGGGGCCCCGGGCGCGGCTGGAGCCCTGCCACGCTGCTGGGCCAAAGTCCTCCGTGACAGCCGCAAGCAGCCCGCAGCCACCCGAGAGAGGGTGGAAGGCGCAGGTCCGCCTCGGCCCCCCCATTTGCCGTTCTCTCACCACGGTTTTTTAGTGCTAACGGGGCATTAAAGCTTTGAAATCGTCCTTTTAGAAGATGCTACTCAGCATCGAGAGCTGGTGCTGTTAAGCAGCCGTTCTCAGGGAGAAGGTAGATTTTTTTTGTTATTATTACTTATTTTTTTAATATATATATATAGATGAAGATTATTCTGGGATTTGATGAATTTTGAAAGGTACAGTTCAAATACTGTTGCTTTTAATTTACTCGCATACAAGGTTCTCGCATAAGAATCTGCACTGAATGGTTTTAAAAAGTTAAAATTACTGGGAGAATTTCACTTGCTCAGTTTGGAGGTGAAAGAATGGAGACTCGGCAGCCTTCCTCCAGGGTGCCAGAAAAAGGAGGGGTTAAAATAGCCAATTATCAACACAATATCCATCTATTAGCACAGAGATCTGAGACCACCTCTTCCTTCTCTCCCCTCCTCAGACTGAGAAGTGCCTCCTTGCTCTATCCTCTTCTCCCAGCTGCACCACCACCTTCCTCCCCTCATCTCTGCTCCATTCCCATGCTGCCAAACAGAGAGGGTCCCTCTTGCCGGAGAGGAGGGGAGGAAGACTGAAGGAGCCGATCAATTTGGGGACTGACATAAACCCTGAAGAGTCAACAATAACGTAGGCTACAGCTCACGCAGGATGGCTGGGTTTGGCCATTGCTATCCGCCCCTCATCTCGCTGCCACACGCTTCGTGGTGGCACCAGCATGGAGGCAGATGCTGCATGGCCTTGAGCGAAGGAGGCTGCCAGCGCTGACTCAGACCGTAAGTATCACTGCAGACGACAAAATGCACTGGCCAGAGGACATGGGCCTGCTCTGCTTGTTTTCCAGCGAGGGGCCAGAAGCGCACAAGTAAAGCCAAAAAAATTAGCACTTTATCAGAAATGTGCCATAATGGGAATAATTGAACTCGGAGAAACCAGGATGAAGGAAACATGGGACCACAGACTCAGACTGCGAGATTTATAAGATGTCACTCCCTAAGTCAAACAAGAGAGAATGGTACTCATCAGCATGACCTTATCTACGATCTCTATTCAGCTAGCATGGTATTGCAATTAGCCACATCAATTCAACTCACAATTTCAGTATCCTGTCCCCATTCTGGAGGCTTCTATATTGTCCAGAACAGCAAAACTATCCCAAGATCACTGCTGAATCATTCAACTCTTACTGCTAGACAAACAGCCGTGGTTACCATCTCTGCAACAGCTTAGACAGAATATTTTTTAGATATATTCCAGAAGAAAAGCAGTAGTTTCTCCTCCGTATTTTCAGAGAAGCAGTACTGGATTCCTCCCAATACTGCTTACATATTATTAGGGTTTGTTTTTTTTTTTGTCTATTTTGTGTTAAAAGGAGATGCCTCATTGGAAACACAGTTTAAAGTGTGAATTAATGTTTTTCTTTTTTGGTACTGCAAGTGTTTGCACTTCTGTAAAAGTTCCCTCTTTAATTTGATCTGTTCCTCTCCCCTCTATTTGCGCCATATCAGTAAGGATGTATCTTGAAGAGTAGTTGCCATAGCATTTCATTAACACCACTGCATGCATCAGCAGGTGCCTTCCTCACTGAATCACCATAAAATGATCACATATTTAAAATTCTATGATGCTCACCTCTTGACTAGAAACTCAGCATGGCTGATCTTTTCTGAGAGAAAATAGCAGCAGCAGTAAATACTTGACTGAAGGGCTTTTTCCTATTTGGATTTATTAAATGGGAATGTAAAATGGAGGACTTTACTGAACAAAACTGACATTGACAGTACATCTGTGTGTTTCTGAGGAGGCTGCAGTTTGAGACCTGTAAACCAGCTGCCATTGTAATTTTACTGAGGTCTATTATCTTTGGTTGTTCTGAAGCAAGTCAGCTTTGATGTAATAAAATTGAGTCCTGTTCTGCACAGGCACACAATGTCCTCATCTATTTGAGTATTTGACACAGAAAACTCACAGAGATCCTCCTCAGTCTCTGCAAGTAATGCATGAACCTGCTCATTTTTACAGTGAAAAAATAATTAGTAAATGAGGACTCCCTAATTGGTGAATGGATGGTTGTAATAATTCTAGCAGAGACTACGCAATTTGTGCAAGCAGCAGTTTGACTGTAGGTAGTGAAGGCATCAGAGTTTAAGAGAGAGCCAAAAGGTCTCTCAGCACGCCAATCTACAATTTAGAGATACTCAGACTACATTTAAATGAGTTGGCCCAAGCACTGGAAACAGTTTAGCTGCAGAGGAACAGAGCTCCATGCAGGGTATTTATTCTATCTCTTGGAAGTATAAAATAATAATTTAGTAGAAAAAGACCCTGCCAGAATTAATTTTTAATTGTCTGTATTCATAAGCTCTGAATCTGAGATATAAACAAAGGGAATGGAAAATTCTCACTTATAATTACATTCTTGAGAGACAATTTGCTTGACAGGAATGTTAATTTCAGGCTACAGGATGCTGAAGACAGCTTGGGATAGATGGTAGAGAAGGAGCACATCACTGGTGGATTTCTGTTGGTGAATAACTCAAACCAGCATGATCTTAAATGTATGTGTCTCAACATGTATGCTAATAAAGTCCATGAAAAGGGGATGACAGGCACGTCTGTTGTGTGTGGAAAAAATCCCCTCATTCTCATTTCCTAGACACTTCAGTTTGGGATGCTTGTGCTGGGACCCCATGCAGCCAATAGTAAACTATCATTAGATTATCGAATTTTTTTTTTCCCCAAAAATTTTACTGACTATGACATAAGGTAATTAGTTTGGACTTCATTATGATGGATAAAGATGACTTAATCACTGGACTGGAAGATGGTGGTTGCCTAGGGACCAGCAATCATAACCTGATTATGTTCAATATGTGATGTATGTGCTTCAAAAAGCCTCACTGGCCAAAGCCAACGCAAATAATGAATGGCAGTGAGAGGGAGGAGAGACAGGAAGAAATCTGTGGATAGAAGTGGATGTGTAAGAACAGCTTGTATCTCAAAGAGGTTCCACACTCTTAAGACTTTATGCTTGTATCATCAGGACATAGACAGTTCCTTTTAAACAGAAAAACTGCCAAAGAAAATCTAAACCATACGTGCTTATTTGGATCTATACGTTAGAGTTCTCTGAGAACTCCTAGGTGTAAAATGAAGAGATTACTGTTCCTACAGTGTTCAATAGACCTTCAAACACTGGGAGAAGTTACAGAAGACCAGAAGAGTCTTTAAGTCCTTTCAAAAAATTGAAAACTGTTAAAAAATGAGATTATTATCTATTGGATAATTAGCCTGATATAACTTTTCATAAAAGAAGTGGAAGAAACATTGTAGAATTATATAAGTAATGAATGAAAAAAATGAATAAGTAAATAGATGAAATCTTCAAATAAATGAATAAATAAAAATGTTTCCTTAAATAAATTCCAAATTTCAGACTTTGAGTACAAGTTTGGTCAAGCTAAAAAACTGTACAGATGGACTACATTTTAGAAAGGTGTGTATGCCTTCATAGCATGTTGGATTAATGAAATTAGAATCCACAATCTCAATAAAGCACATACGCAGTGGAAGCAAATCATGGAACATAAGCTTAGAAACTTAGGAGCTTCCTAAGAAGGTACAAAAAGCTACAGAGCTCTTTAACTGAGCCAAGAAAGGCATAGCAAGAGTCATTGTCTGCCAGCAAAAGCCAAACACATTACGGAAATAAATTCTGCCATTTTTAGAGGTGTAGCTGACTGATTGTTGAAAGATGCTACCCAAGGAGGGGATGATTTCAAACACAAAATGGGTGCCCTTTCTGGAAGATGTGTTTTACAGAAGGAAGTTTTTGGAACCAACAGAGAGGTTTCATAAGCTGAAAATTCACCCAGATATAAATAAAGGTTAGACTAAACAATTTAGCAGTCCTTCCTGGCCATGAGACCTCCGGATCTGCTACTGAAATGAAATAAAGTTTCTACTCTGAACTCTCCCTCTCTCCCCTGAGATTTATAAATTAGGGAAAGATCTGAAGAGGAAGGGTGCTCTTCAAATGGAGGAACTACTGTAACATTTGCTTCCTGAGTAAGTGAGTGGAAGTTGTATGTATGGAGACCTTATGTTATAGTTATGGCAAGGTATATGATATTGGGGACAAAAATGAATGCATATACCACAACTCTTCATTATTCCCTGATGCTGAATACCCTCCAATGTAATAAATGAATAACGTTTTCTAATGTCATAAATACAACAGCTACAAGCAATGGATGGTTTCTATTCAATATATCCAACGATGGCGGCAGAACTTGCATTTAGCTCTTATTTGTGCTCAAGAGGGGTGAGAGGCTGAAGAATATACATGAGATTAGGAACACATCTTCTGGCTATAATTGCAATTATTTCTCCTTATGACAGTGAAGTTGCAATCTGAGATGGGGATTAGGAACTAATCGCAGGTGCTATGCAGTCATTCTCTGTCACTGTTCAGGCTGATGGAAGGTCCTGCAGAGCAGCATTGTGTGACCTGAAAATCCCTGCAAATAATTCCTACACAAAAATCTGGACAGATATGCAATCTACAGAGAGAGTATTCACCTCACAGTAAAAAAAGGAAGAGGATTTACTCTCTCAAAAAATCATTCCCTTAAAAAAAATCCATCTGGCAGGGCACAGTTGGGGGGACACACACTTTTGCTTTAATCAGCCCTTTTCTATTTTTTTATGGAGTTAAGTCTGATTGTACTGAAGTGAATGAACAAGTTATTTTAAAAGGTCCAGGCCCAGGATTACATAGTGTTATTATATGCTTCTTGCTCCCATTTGCATGGTTCTGTTAGGCTGTGCTTCAGCACAAGCATTAGAGTTTTGTGATACTATCTAGCTAGGTTCCCTCTTGCTCCCTCTGAAACATATATTTAAACTGATGGCTGCTCTAATTGAAGGGACTGGAATTATTTTTGGGACTCACCACAAATGCTTACTCATTTCACTAAATGGTCCTGTCATTATTAAATGATGAGTACTCTGTCATCACCTGACGATGTGTTTCAGTTCCAGAAGCACTTTCAGCTTTTCCATCAAGGATTTGAACGTGAGCAGTACGGCCTTGCTTTCAGTATTATTTTTGGCACCTCTTTCATGCTACTGGATCACCCATGCCTGTCTCTAGCTAGCTCATTATGCCAACCTCTATTACTCACTTGGTTGGAGTTGAAGAAAATGTGTGCAAATTTTCTACTATTCCACGTGTCATGGATGAGGAGAGACAACCCCCCCCACAGTATTTATGAAAACACGATTGAAAGACACCTGCGGAGGAACCCTTGAAGTAATACAGACCCGCCTCCAAGAAAGCTCTGCAAACACACCCTTTTAGACACCGAGAACCAGAACACAAGTTCAACTGACGCCAAAGGGCAAAGGCCATTTTAGGGCTTCACTTTTAAGGGTGCACGATTGAAGACACCTCCAGATCGCTCCTGCTGGCTCCGTCAGGTACCAAACACAGTCAGTGCCATCTGTCTACGAGAACTGGAACTGCTTTTTTCTACTGCCGAACAAGCAATTAGTTTCGAGCAAGACAAGTCCCTTGAACTAGTCACCTGCAAATGGGGATAAAATTTGCTATTATTTAATAAGATAAAAACACTGAAATTCCAAGAGCCTTGCCATTATTTTTTGCTGTTATGAGTACAGAAAGTTATAAAAAATAAGATCTATTAAAAATGACAAGAGAAAAGCTGCAGAATGAGCTCAATTAATTTGTGTTAACATAGCAATACCATAGTTGAGACTTAAGCCTAAACCATTCTCTGTTGTGAGAAAGAAAAAGACAGAAACATCATCTTTCATTCCACTGAATGAAAACAGACAGTGATGCTTTACCTGGGCTCATTAAGTTAAAACACCAAGTTATAGCACAGAATGCTGAGTTAAAGTCTCAGCCAGTTCTTGGCTGAGAAATTAGGAGCAATCTCAGGATATTTAGTAGACATAAATGCCTTTACTGTATTTACTACTGTGCTACCTGATTGCAAGAAGTCCTTTCCAGTACTGTAACAAGGCTTATTCAAAGTTTATCGCAACATGGGTGAACTTCTTCCCAAAGGGCAATCACACAGTTGGGGTGTTCTTGTGTTCCTGTGGTTTAGGCTTCCCTGGGAAGCATAGTTTCATGGACAATTAATAGCCTCACAGACAATTAATCATTTTTACTCTAGGGCCATGGGGTAACTGAGTGACACAATATTTCTTTTTACTATGTGGGGATATTGTCTGGGGATGAGGAAAAGAGACGTTGGAAGGCTTTCTTTAAGGAAAACATCTTCTTGCATCACATGTGGCATATGCTTTTGGTAATTGTTCCATACATTAAAAAACTCATCAATCATTTTAAACACTGGTATTGGTTCAGCAGTAAATCCTCTTAGCAAATACAATCTTAGTAAGGCAATTGGGTTGATGCTAAGAGACCGGATTCTAAATACTAAACTCAAATTCAGGGAGGTTCCTTTTGGAAGCCATCTAGGAAATGGCTATGCTCTCATGGAAGTTTTGAGCAAATTGTCACTGATTTTTTTGTTTGTTTGTTTGTTTGTTTTGGTTTTGTTTTGTTTTTTTTTTCCCCTGCACGTGATTATTCCAAAAGCAAGAACTGTAGATAGAAGGCTAATTTTGTGGATGAGGGGGGGTGAGAATACTGATACACGTGGCCAAACGATGTTGCTCTTGGCATACCGTGGACAGTTTTGGTAGTAAATTAGATGTGCTTGACAGTAGGGAAAAAATAATGAAAAAAATTTCTGATCTACAACATGTAGGAACTCTAAATAATGTATAATGGGATGGTGATTTAGCTAAAACATAACTGGAGGGTTTTCAGTGCTTTGTTTCAGATCTTCAAAGAACATCATCAATAAGATATGGAAGCAGATTAGGAGGAAGTTCATGTTCCTATCTTTCCAAGCCTACCCTCAAACCTGGCTCTAAATTTTAGGGATTAAGCTCGTTATCAACAAGTAAGATACATCTCATACGTTCACTTGAATATGTGTGTCAGTCCCTGAAGGAATTGTAACTTACATTTCAGCAAACAGGGAAAAAGTACCAGTCTCCCTTTCCTGTTTCAAGAGTTAACACCTGGACAAGAAGGTTGGCATAATGACTATGATACTGGCTCTTTAGTTTGGGAAACCTACCTACAAGTCTCTGCACTTTGCCCAAGTTGCTTTTGGCCTCATTTTTCCATTTATAAAATGAGATGAAAGGCATTCCCTAACTTCTTAGCTGAATTTTGAGGCTAAATGCATTCAGAGGTAGTTTGCCATGAGGAAAAGGCGTGGAGAAGAGTGGCATCACTCTGATGACAGCCACCACCAGAAGGTCTGTACCAAAGGCCCAGAGGCTGTGATAAATCAGTGTATTGCTATGACTGCAAGAGGGAGCAGAGCATGCTTTCATTCCTTCACGTCAGCTGGAAATGGAAGATTGCTCTATTCTCTCTCAAGCAAATGCAAACAGTTATGGAGTAATTGTAGAAAGAGCGTATCATTCTTGCTGACACACCTGCTCTCTTTCTGTATGTTAGATGGCAAGACTATACGAACATGAACGGTACAAGCATAAAAGCTATTGTGTTGTTCAAGGACAAGGCCATAACTGTAGGAGGTTGACTCTTTTGTCCTTCAGAAAAGAGGTGCTTAGTGCCAGCAAAAGGAGCTGGAAGTCCTTTTGTGTATGTTTCACCTCGCAGATCTCAGGGTATTCATTCCATATGGTCATTTCTGCCAGTGTTTCAATTCTTCCTCTCTTCTTAGGGGGATTGCTGGCCTGGTAGTCATCCTGTTGGTGACACTTGTGTTGCACACAGCCTTTGGAGAAGGTTGCTCTCTAAAACAAATGCAATGCTAGGGCAGCTGCTTGAGTTTTTGCATGAGTTGGGAGTAAAATTACTCTTAGCCTCCTCCAAAAGCAGACTGCCACAGGACTTAATTCTCAACTGCAAAGATGATGAATTGAAACTCTAAAATCAGGTTTTACACATTTTGCTTCGATGACACCTTCAGCCAATGCTCTTTTGAATATACAGTCAGTGGTTGTGACGAGTGAGCTGTGTACTCATGCAGCTCTTCCAGAGTTTACACTTCAATTTAGGAAATAAATATGATTTCCCTGGCTAGCAAAATTTCCTGGCACCACCTAAATGTCAAAAATAACTTGTTCCTTTATAAACCAAGTAAACCAATTACAGATTACCATTATTTTATTGCATGACTTCAAAATTTTCTGGCTCATTGCTATACCAGTAGCCTTTACAATACAGATCCAACTTTCTTTCAACATATACAAATAGGAGATCTCGGTTTCATGCACTTATCAGGACTCTAAAACTGAATTACTGTCATGGCTGAAAGCCAATGTCTTATCTATCATCTAATCAGCTATAACTGAAAATAACAGTTATTAATGTAAGCAAATACAGCAAATATTTCATGGAGGTTAGGGCATATTTTACCCAGCTGACAGTACTGTCAGTAGTCATTGACAGCATACTGCAAATACCAAAGACAGATCAAATTGAGAAGGAAAGTCACATCTTAATTACTGAGATATGATGATCCAAATGGCAATAATTACTCCCCAAAATGAACTTCTAGAAGTCTGCTGTAAGAATGGAAAGACAGCTTGTCGTCGCCTGCTAGGAAGCTACTTTTTCTCTCACTGCAGCACCTGCTCAAGTTGCTGTTCTGCAAATCACTGAATTTAAAACAATCAGTCAGTGTAATTTTGTCTTCACAAGCACTGTGTCTTTCCCTCATAAGGGTTACTGTTATATCAGAGAATAGATTTTTCAAGAGATAAAAGGAAAACACCAGCCATTATCTGTTATAGGAAACAGACTAATGCGATACTCATTATAAACACACACTTCACAGTTTTATTTGCCTGACAATAACTTTCATGAGCTAAAATAAGTTAGTACACCCCTCTAACACCACTTTTTTTTGCTGTTCTTTGCCTCTGTGCTGTAGCAGTGCATCAGAGGTAAATCTCTTGCCTCCTGGCATTTCGAGCACGGAAGCAGAATGCTGAGTCTTGAGGAGTTTGCCCGTCCTGATGGAAAGACATGCCCAATTATCTATCCAAGGAGTGAAGCCTGTTTGCAAAGGTCAACACTGCTTAAGCAACTCACCCACAGCTTTGCTGCTCTGTTTAAAAAGGATTTTAATATTTAAAACTGTCCAGAGACACAACCTGAAGGTACTTCTGCACTCTTTCTTCTTTTAGAAAGTCACCATCACCAAAGTCTATCAGCCATTAGCTAGGTTCACTTCTGAACTCTGCTGCTCCTCACTGATTTTTTAAATTATTTTTTTAAAATACCACAATATTATCTATCTGCTCTTCCCATCCAATGTAATTCATTTACTGCCTACATGGATTTTAAAGTGATCATAAAAGAATTCAGGGGCACTTCATAGCAGCGCTGCCATCATTAAAACCCAGCAAGCTCCTGTTGGAATAATACTCATGTCTCTGAAACAAGACGCAATTTGTTTTCAGTTTGTCAAAATTGCTAGCATCACAACTTGACAGCCAGGAACAAAACAAGCACAATCCTTCCATGCACAGGCTATTCTGTAACA
The DNA here is from genome assembly GCA_013400195.1 of Aramus guarauna. Classification (NCBI taxonomy): domain Eukaryota; kingdom Metazoa; phylum Chordata; class Aves; order Gruiformes; family Aramidae; genus Aramus; species Aramus guarauna. The sequence continues at coordinate 80,348 of VXBL01004457.1, forward strand.
TCGGCACTGTCAAGGATTTCCATTATTTCCCTCCAGCTGAACTTTGAAAATTACTCTAAAGGCTGCAGTCGAATTGTAACACAATTTGGCTCAATTGTGAGCTAACATAGCCTGCATTAGGGCCAGGTATTAAAAGGGAAGAAAAAAGGAAATGGTAAAATTGAAACTCCCATGGTTTTGATACGAAGCCAACTCGTTTTTGACAGCGTATCAGCCTGATATTTAGGGACCAAATTTAAAGTGAGACAAAATGCAAGGACGACTGACTGGAGCAAGGATAGTTATTTGCAACATGTTCAGACATGTTTACCCTGGAATCATCATGGGAGCATTTTGCATTGCAGTGAAATTACTAAACATTATCTCAACATGAAGAACAGCATAGAAATTGTTATATAGCCTTGAGGAATTAAATCAAAGAATTTTGTTAAATAGATTCAGAAATCCACATCCTTATTGCAAAGTCCATCAGTCTTGGTCACCAATCTCTCCAGTATGTATTTTGCTCCTGTAAATCAAGGAGTCAATATTGGGACTTCCACTGTTGATCATCTTTGTCGGCAACATAGACAGTGGGGTTGAGGCACCCTCAGCAAGTTTGCTGACGACACCAAGCTGTGTGATGTGGTCAATGCGCTGGTGGGAAGGGATGCCATCCAGAGGGACCTTGACAGGCGTGAGAGGTGGGCCCATGTGAACCTCATGAAGCTCAACAAGACCAAGTGCAAGGTTCTGCACATGGGTTCGGGCAATCCCAAGCACAACTACAGGCTGGGTGGAGAATGAGCAATTCTTCTATGAAGACCTTATGGAAGCCTTCCAGTAGCTGAAGGGGGCCTACAAAAAGGCTGGAGAGGGACTGTTTACAAGAGCATGGAGTGATAGGATAAGGGGTCATGGCCTTAAGGTGAAGGAGGGTAGATTTAGATTAGATATTAGGAAGAAATTCTTCACTCTGAGGGTGGTGAGACATTGGAACAGGTTGCCCAGTGACGTTGTGGATGCCCCATCCCTGGAAGTGTTCAAGGCCAGGTTGGTTGGGGCTTTGGGCAACCTGGTCTAGTGGAGGGTGTCCCTGGCCATGGCAGGGGGAGTAGAACTAGATGATCTTTGAGGTCCCTTCCAACCCAAATCATTCTATAAATCTGTGATTCTATGATCTGTTTCAAGTTTGATGTTTCCCCAGAGTACTATGTAAACCAGGTTCTCTCTATAAAAAGAAGATAAGAGAGACAGCGTGTATGTATAGCTCATAAAGAGACAGACATTTGTCATTAAGACAGAAGTTTGCTTTCAGCGCAGCCTTTGCTGTCTTGAGTCAGAAAAACTGAACTCCAGGGATCTCTACCTATGCAGTATGCTGGAAAGAACAGAAATGAAATGTTCCTTCTGATTAGAAGTTTAAAAAGTAATTGAGTTTTGCCATATTTGAGAACTCATTAAAAATGACTAGTTAATATCCTGCTTAGGTAGAATTTACCTCCAAGACACTGACAGTGTAGAACATGGCTGGAACTGCAGCAGGCTTGCAAAGCTGCTGTGGTGCCTCCACAGCTCACACCAAACAGGCTGCGTGTTTCTTTGGTCTGTCAGAAGGCTATCTCTGCCATCGTCTTGTTGCTACTCCAGGTTTTGCAGATGTGCAAAGACAGATGGCATGATGCTATTTTAAACTGTTTTGGAAACTCTGGATCTCAGTTCCCAAACTAAGACTGGTTTGTTTCCCACATTGTTCCAGCTGACACTACAAATGTACTGCACTACTGCTTTCAAATCCTGCCAGGACAGTTTCCAGCACTGTCTCCATCCTATCGAACATATGCTGCCTCTGTAACAAGTTTACCAGGACAGAGGCTGGCTGATCACATGGATGTTTCAACAAGCCTTAAAAAGCCCCCAAACTGCCAGATGAAAAGGCTTTTCCTTCATGTCCTGGTTTCAGCTGGGATAGAGTTAATTTTCTTCCTAGTAGTGGGTATAGTGCTGTGTTTTGGGTTTGGGATGAGAATAATGTTGATAACACACTGATATTTGGGTTGTTGCTAGGCTGTGTTTACACCAAGCGAAGGACCCGTCAGCTTCTCACACTGCCCTGCCAGCAAGGAGGCTGGGGGTGCACAAGAAGCTGGGAGGGGACACAGCCAGGACAGCTGACCCAAACTGGCCAAAGGGATATTCCATACCATATGATGTCATGCTCAGCATACAACTTCAGGGAAGCTAGCTGGGAGTTTAAACCATGCCTCAGGAACTAGTTGAGCATCAGTGGCTTGTGAGTGGTGAGCAATTATGCTGTCCATTATTTGTAAATTCTATCATTGTTGTTATTATTATTATTACTACTATGACTATTACTATTATTATCTTTGTTTTCTGTCATATTAAACTGTCTTTATCTCAACCCATGAGTTTTACTNACGACTATTACTATTATTCTCTTTGTTTTCAACCCATGAGTTTTACTGGAAGGTGGGGCGAGCGAACAGCTGTGTGGTTGTTTTAGCTGCCACCAGCTGGGTTAAACCTTGGCACTGTGCAAAACAAAGCTGTAAAGCCAGGGAGGCTCGGATTAAGCTGTTGTATGGGACATGCCTGAGTTGTACGGCAGGGAAGTAGAGAAGTGAACCACAGCAGATGAGCTTGTAGGTGGCATAAAACTGGGAAACAATCTCTGTTTGTATGGCTGTGAACCAGTGGGAAACAGCAGTGATACGATGTCTCAGAGAGTAACACAAGAGCAGCATTTGCCAGGACTCAAAACTAGGCCTGTGGTCAGCTGTTCTACAGCAATGCATGGTTTTGTGCAAATACAGGAAGCTCTTGCTACGGATATTACACAAAAAAAGGTCATGTAGCAGATGAGGAAAAAAATGAAACTGTTGTCCAATAGCAGAAGCAATGGGGGAGGTAATAAAATGACAACCCTGGAAGTGCAAACATTTTTCCAACCACTTCCCAAATGCCCAGATAAAATTCACTGAGCAGAAACGCCTCTTGTTGGTACACCACAATATGAAGCCTGAGCATAATCTAATAATAATTGGGTACTTCGCTTCATCTGGAGTGCCTGAAGTGTCTCGACAAGAACAGAAATGCCGCAGCTCCATGTCATGAAGAGATTTATTTCCTGCTGATTTGAGATTTTATTTTTTTCTTGGATGAATACCCTTTCAATTTCTAAAACAAAGCATCACGGGTAAAAGGGATGAAGGATTAATTATGGTGAGATAGATACCGAAGAGAAGAAAATTAGATATTTAAAGTAAGATTTTCTATTTAAAAAAGGAATATTTAAGACATAATTCTCTTCTTCAAGGAATTAATTTATTCTTTCCAATCAAAAGGGTAATATTGAATAAGCTGGCAAAACATTAGATCCTAATCAGAGACCCAACTAGAAAATTAGATATTTAATTAACATATATAGAAATGCATGAACTGTAAAATCTCCAGAATGGAAGAATATTCTGATAAGATTTCACTGAAAGATGAGAAATGGTATTTGAATTGATAAAGAAGCTGCAGTCTTTAATATGCTGAAGCATGCACACATTCTAAGAGGAAATCTGTTTCCTTCTACAGTCTGCTTGGTATCATTGTCTTTGAATTTTTTGTTTAGCTTACACATATATTTATATAAAAATTTATAAAAATAACCACACAAAAATCAATTAATGTGTTAAGTGTTTTTAGTCACAAAATACTCATATGTTAAAATATTAGAGTGGAGAAGCCAAATCTCTGCTGTCCTAAGGTGGTGAATCATTTGCAGTATGAATAAAAGAAGAACACTAGAGAATTAATATGAGAAGAAAGAACTCCAATACCTGAGGAATATAAATAAAAAAGCTCTCCATAAAATGTGCAGAGGTTTTTTGTAAGTCAGCTTAAGAAATGCAGATTTTAAGTAGAATTTGATGGCTTATCTGGCATAAAGCTTATGGTGTTTTGCTACATGTTTGGCACCACATGACTCAAGAACTTTCTGTTGAAGTGTTTGATGCTGATTATGTCATACAGGTCACCATTCATCTATTATGGTTTCCCATTCAGTATTTTCTCCCCATCCTCCTTGTTCACCACTGGTTTTCCACATCCTCTTTATTCACATCTCAGTTGTCTCCTTCTTTCCTGTTTTATCCCAAGTCTTATAATCAGTTATATCTTTTATTCTGTTCTTATATCTACCACTTCCCCTCTATTGTTTTTTTTTTTGCCTTTTTTTTTCTTTTTGGTGTCTTGGGTTTTTGTGGAAGTAACACCGCTGTTTTCAGATCTTTTCATATCACAATATTCAGGTATTTGGAACAAACGTTTTTCTTTGAAATTTTAAGCATCAGATGGTTGGTTCAGGTCTCTGGGTAATGTGGATTGGTAGACTGAGGTGGGGAGGAGAAGACAGTTGTTGTCAACACACTCATTTTACGCCGTGAGTTCTTGACAGAAATCTGGAAAACTTGCATTATTTGAGAAGCCTCAGGTACTCCAACAACCCATGTATTTGTAGAGAATTTCTGTGACGGGATATCTTAGTGTTGTCCATCACAATCTCTATGTTGAAATTTACTGAAGTACTAAATCCTCTAGAATACAATATGCTTCCTCCATTCCTAGATACACAGACTATTACTTACTGATTGGAGCAGTTTGATTTAAGTTGAGGAAAGAGCTAACCATTAAAGATTCTTTTGCCCTAAAAATCTGCACTTCTCTTTCCACCCATACTTGCCCCTCAAACTGGGAAAAAGAAATACTTTAAATATTGCTGGTAGTTCCAATATAATAGTGAGCTTTGCCATGCTCACACATTTGACAGCATTGAAATGCACAGAGAACATGTGGTCTGACACATCAACAGATGAACAGTGAGGCTGAAATATTCTGGATATGCTGAATTTACTGGGCATAACATTTATCTGTGCATCTGCTAATGTAGCCACAACATGTTCCAGTTCACGGTCTGTGCAAAGCAGAGTTTAATTTCACAGGCACAGTGGTGAGTTGTCCAAGATTTCTGAATGACAAGCAACCCGCTTAGAGTTACTGCTGGGCTGCTGGGCAGATGCAGGTCAGAAGAGCTGGAAAAAAAGAACAGTGATAAGTCACCTGTAAAAGCAGTTTGTCTCTTTCAGCAGCTGACAAGCTTGTACGTACACATCTGCAGAAACTCTTTTTGTGGATAGTTATAAAAGGCTGAATTTGAGCATGCTTAGCACCAAACTCTGCAAGAGGAGCTGAATAGTGGCACAAGAAATTCCCAATATGCATTTTAAAAATAATTTGACACTTGGGATTTTTGTGGATGAGACCCTCTGAAAATTAGAAAAATTTTAAATGAGTATTTTTTCATTTTTTTCCTCCCTGCTTCCAGTTCATTACCGACAGAAGTTTGAATCAGGCAGCAGTCTAGATAATAAAGGTGAAGACTAGATTGAGATTGCAGGAGCTTAAGTTGTAGGAGGAGCCTGTCCTTTTGTCTTAGAAAATGTATGATGAATTGGTTTGTTTGCCTTAAAAGGCTGGTTATGTGTTTGTAAACCAGTTAAACAGCAAAGCAGGGAGGGTGATGGTTAGAGCAGGGGACTTTCTGTCAGCTGCTCAAACTCAAAAGGTCACCGCAAGGGTAGCAATGACCACACGACCAGCTCTACATCAGCTTTCCCTTGCGTACGGAGCAGGAGAGCAACGTGTTGCTCGCTTTGCCTGTGATACTGAATTCCTGTGACTGGAGGTCCAAGAGGATGGAAATGTGCCAGCACAAAACTTGATGCCTTTAGTTTGAGATCTGTGAAAACAGCCTGGGCTGAAGCCAAGTTGTCACCTGCTCAGCTGGGACAGTTGCTGTGCGTTTTGACAGGAGATCTGAGTTTGTTAGTGAGCAGAAGCCAATCCACAATAAGAAGGAACAGGGAGGTGAGGTAAAGATTTGCTCATTTCTTTGCCTCATGCAGTAAGAACAACACGAAGAAACAAGAAAAACTGGTATGTTCCACGGACAGCTGATCACGTGCAGCTTCCCAAGCTGTACATTGCTCCAACCTGGCATCAGACAGCTTTCTAGCCTATCAATGCTGTTGCTTTGGCACCACCATTTTGTGCCCCACATCTCTGTTTCTCACAGCTTCTTCCACTCCGCTCCTCAGTCCCTTTGGCTCTTCCCCCTTTTCTTCCTCTCCAGAGGCACTTATCAAACTTCACAACAAGAACCTGATATTCAGAATCAAGGTGTCCCAGCTGTTTTATTCTCATGGAAAGGAAATTGTCTAAGCAGTTGATAATAATTTCTACCTACTTTTCAAAATATAGACATTTCTAATGATTTCCATTTGAGCTCTGGAAGAAAGGAGGAAGGGCATACAATTTGCCTGGGCTAAGAGCCTGGAGAAAGCTGACCTGCAGAGCTCTGCCACGCTTTACGGACCACACTACAGCTTTGGGCACCCGGACTCATGGCAGCTGCGAGCCTGCAGGGCACTGAGGTGTGGGTGAGCGGAGGGGAGAAGGAGCAGGATCCAGAGCAGCAGAGAGAGACAGCACTCTGAATCCTGCAGCAGGAACAGGATGCAGCCTGACCTGAATATAGTAGAGATAAAAGCTGCCTGCTGCCAGTTTATACGTCAGCTGGAGCCAGGAGGAAACAGGGAGGTTGGTAAAGGGAGTCAGAGGATGGGAGTGGGAGGAGAAGAGAGATAGGGGCTAGGTAAGAAGCCTAGCTCCCCAAATTGCTTTTGCATTGGAGAAAGATGAAGTAAATGTAGCATTATTGAAATGCAGTACAATTTTTAGTAATAAGAGGAGTCCTAAGCCCGCTGCCCTCACTTGGAGCTGTGGGGAAGTTCAAAGGCTGGGAACAGGGAGAGAAATGCAGGGGACCTCACATATACAAGACTTTGTACATATTATGTTTAATTTGGCTTTTAATCTGACTGGACACATTATTATGAGAATTATGTAAACATTAAATTTCTTAAAAAATATCTAACAGCCATTAGTGAGTCTTAAGGGAGGACCAGAAGGAGCCAGGTCAGAAGTTATAAAAAAGACATGAGTGTGTAAGCACCATGCACACCTCAAATACCCACAAAACCAGTGCAGAAAGAGCTGTGTAAGCAGCACTGCTGGTAAAGGAGTCACACTGGGAATAGAAGATAGCCTCTGAACACTGTGAGAAACACTTTACTAGCTAATTCCAGGTGGAGGAAACAAGACAGGGGATAGATCCAGGTCTGAACACAAACTTGACAAGCTCATCACTCCTTGTCTCCCTCTCCCTCTCTGCTCCCCTCAGAATGAAGTGGAAATGTAATGCAACTCTAACATTTCCCACTTACAGAAGATGAAAATATTTATTTTTCTGTCTGAGGACAGGGTGCAGCATATCACCTTCATTCCAGCAAAAAAGTCCTTCATAAAATTAATGCACTGGTTTCCGTGCGTTCTGCAGCAGAAAGGACTTGGCACGTTACAAGCAATACCCAGGTACCTGATGCAATGCAAGCTTAGCTGTCAGACAGGCATTCCTTTGTCCCTGGAGAGGACACTATTACAAAGTCAAGATAACAGTCTTAAGCAATTAAGATATGCTCTGTGCATTAACTGAGAGAAATCTGTGGGATCCTGCAAGCTTGCAGGCACTTGTCAGAGAGCTGCTGAATAGGCTTCTTCTTCAAGGCAAAGCAAGCACCTGAGAGTATATGCCAATGTAAAATGCCATTTGCTTCGGCTGAGATAAAGCTACATCACTTAAAAATACTGCCTTCTCATTCTGGCACGGGAACTTGGCAGGGTCGTGTGCCTCATGAAGCAGCCACAGCGGTTCCTCGGCTGTGTGTGTTGACGCCCATGGGTGCCTGGGCAGGGTGCTGCGGCACACTGCCTTTCCACGAGGGCTCCGGGCGCTGCCAGCAAAGTGGAGGAGGCTAAGGAAGAGAGGCTGCCCGGAAATGTTTCAGCTCTCTTGCTGCTGGTGGGCCCTGGGGTAAAGCTGAAAAGCAGCCTTGACTGCAGAGAGCTCAGTATCTCGGTGAAAAGGTGCAATTCTTTAAGCCTTAGAGCCATTCTCCACATGTACTGGTTATCGTGCCAATGCAATTCTTATTTCCGTATTTCTTCTAGTGCTTAGACACTTTATACCGTAGCACACTGTGTTGATCAGCTCTTTAACTGACAACAACAATTTGTTGAAAAAGAATGACTTCACCAGAGAAAAAAATAGATCTAGGCAATTGAGAAAATAATTGAGTAGCGTCATTACTGATTGCAAAGGTCCTAGCTTGCCTTTAGCTGAATGGATGTAGGTAATAATTTGAAGAAGAGTGACAACTATCTGGGACATATTTGAAAAAAACACTAGCTTTTATATGTGATTTTTGTCATAACAGAAATATTTGGGGAAAATTGCTACTAGTATTTGTAGACACCAGTTTTGCAAAGCCAAACAGGAACAACAATAGAAAAACTTTCCACAGTTGAAGTGCAGTTACAATGCATGAAATCTGTCCTTTATTGAAATCTATCCCTTATTGATTCATGAACGTGATTTATTTTATAGGAGTGATGCAAGCAAGAGAAATGCAGTAACTGCATTTTGTTGTTGAATGCATAGGCTAGAATAGTATTACAGCAAGCTAATAATATTACAACCGGAAAAAAATGGGAAATTATGGATGAGCTGCGCTCTTAAAAAGGAGGAAAAATGTTTGTCATCAATTTCCTATTTAGAAATGCATTAAAGAGCTGAAATGTAATGATCAAATGACAAATGATTTATTAAAAATGATCTAGAAAGGAAAGCAGGTGAGTCTTCTAAGTCATGAAACTTGACTTTAGGCCACACGGCACAAAGCAGCACTGAGCAGAGGTACCTGAGCTCAGGCATTGGAAGCAAAGTTAGCAGAGCCCCCCAGCTCTGCTAATGATGCTAGCAACATCCTTATTGAGGTGTCATACCCAGCGCCATTAGCCCTACTGAAGTGCAGTGTGTGAACCATCCCAGTTTCTCCTGCCAGCTCGGCATCCCTGGTGGGACAATGGTGATTTTCAGGTTTCCTTTAAGTCAGGAATTAGTCTCCAGAGAGGGACAGAATGGCAGTGATGTGGTAACCATGATGGGAAGGTGACACGGAATAGGTACCCAGCTGCTGAGCAGCTTCCCCATCCTTGCCTTTCTGCTGTCCCCTCCACAAATTCCTCGTGATTGAACTTTCCACTGCTGACACCCCCACAGAAGGGACAGCCCTGCTGCCAGTACACCTTTCAGCATGGTCATTGCGACAGAGGGGGCTCCTACAGCTTTCACCAACTCATTTTTGGACCCTGGTACCTTCACTTTCCACAACTTGATCAGTTTTGAGAGATTTAATGACCATCATGAAGTTCATTGCTTTAAAAGACTGTCTGCTTCATCCAGGTGAATATTCAAGTGCAGATGATGAAAAAGCTCCTAAAGGTAGGGAAAAACCCTCTAAGGAATGTTTCAATTTGTTGTCACTGTCACTTGATATTTCCTATGGGTTCAATAAGTGTTTTTCAAATACAGTGGCCTAATGTGGAATAAATTAATCTTCTAAATTATCTTGTGACTAAACCTAAGAACCTTACTTTAGATGTACAAAACCCCGTTCCTTTTACACAATACAGTTGTTATTATCTGAATCCCTTATCAAACTACAGGATGCATTAGAATTGAGTTCTCAAAATGGTCCTTACAATATCTTTGCCAAACTCAAACTATATTGTAGCTGACTGCTATATGTAAACATTTCTTACTTTTCCTGTTCAGTGTGCGCAAGACTCTTTGCTGGATTCCTCTATAACAAATTAAAGCCTCAGAAGAAACTTTTAATATGAAAACACCATAAGAAAACTGTATTTAAATTTAACCTACTAGTTATTTTAGCAATTATTTTATTTCAGCAAGTTAATGAGCATTTCAAGCACCTCTGAGAAATTATGCATCCATTATTAGGGGTGGAACAGCTGATGGACAGAGAATAAAATAATCTACATATAATTGTAAATGCCATTTGAAGAATAAACCTGAGACTTTCAACTGCCATTTTCTTTCTATACTACTTAAATGAGATGCTGGGGAATATTAACTTGAACTAAACAGATATTACGATGAATTCTAGGGCATTAGAGACAACTGCGTGATGATTACAGTTTTAAATTCTCTGATGGCTGAAGTTTTCACAGATTGTCTCTTAAAATTTTAAATTAAGTTGAATAATCTGAATATTTTCCAAACCCATATTCAACTGTTCCCCTTCATATACTCTTTCATTGTGTCAGCTTCCAGAACTTTCCAGAAAAAAAAACAAAGTTTAAAAATGCTTCGCAATTCTTCCATTACATGCCAGAGACATACAAATTTATTATGTGAAACAAGAGGCAAGTACCAATGCATGCAGTTCCCTTCCTCTCATTTCTTTTTTAAATCAGTAAAGAACTCCTAGCTTAAGGGTCTCCCAGTGGTTGCAGCAGTATTTGAGAGTAGTGAAGAACATCTTGAGTGCTATAACAAAGACATTTTTGACCTTATTAACTTCCTTAAAGTTCTATAAACACGTATTGTCCAAAAGTTGTATAAAATGGTATTGTACAAAAGCCAGAACCGTTCCTTAGGATGTATGGTGAATAACATATTTACTGTAGAAGTCACTCAAAATAAAACCAGTTTGCATGACTCAGGGTAACTCAGATTATTTCTAAGTCTGATAGATCACAGATCTCACTACATTGTTTTATTAGTGTTCTGTTTGTCCATATCTAAAGCACAAGAGCAGAAAAATCCCCATTAACATTAATGAGTAACATTAGAGATAGTTGAGAAACTTTCAGCAAAATATTGTAACCCAGTCTATTATCTGGTGTTTTGTGTTTCACACAGATGAATCACAGATGGGCCTCGGAACTACACTGAACTGGAAAGGAGGAAAGAAACATTGCTGTGAACTAGTAGAAAGAATGGTCTTGGCTCAGAAAAGTGTATTTCTTTAGAGGAAAAAAAAGAGAAAAAAATCTTAATAAATGCTCAGACCTCTATTATTGTAACATGTAGTATATAAGAATTAGTATAGACAGTGAAGCATATTTACATAACAGCACCTGAACATTACCTTCAGTATTAACTATTACCTACAGAAGTTTCATGGTGTGTTTGGGGTTTGCGTTTTGGTATGGGTTAATGTGTAATTGGGAGAACAAGGCCCACATCACAAAAAGGACATAATCGGGCAAGTTTTAAGTTAGTTTGCACTTGCCATTTTCTAGTAGTCATTTATGCTCTCCCAAGAAGCTTCTTCAAAGGATTTTATAGGGAAAATGATAAAAAAAGAAAAAAAGACAATAAACTTCACGTTAAAAAAAATTCACTACAGTCTTCTGAGAATGTTGCCAGTTCTTTGTCCTGCACTGCTACTCCAAGATTTGTTATGGCTAATAAAGCTTTTGGATATTTTTCTTCTTTTTTATTTCATTGGGGAATAGAAAAGTGCTTAACTGTTACAGCAGTCTTACTAAGTGGTAAAAAAATAAATAATATTTGGGTTTGCCTAAGAGAAAAGAAATGTTTTGATATCTTTTTGTCTATGTTTAAATTAGAAGGAAACTCAAGATGTCACCTATGAAAAATGGAAAAAGAGTATCTAATTCCCCATCTAATTAATGCATAAATAGTAGACCATTCCTGTCTTTATTTGTTACGTTATTGACTGTCTTGCAAGGAATCCCACAAGAACGTAGAAGCAAGAAGCCAACTAAAGGTTGCCATTAGCCAAAGGATGCTGGGAATTATGCTGTTTTTATGTTAAGTGAGTATTCAGTGAGTGAAGAAAGTACATCTTTTCAAGACGCTAAACTGAAATCACCTCAAATTTGCCTCAGAGTGATATGACAGCATGATGAATTACACTTGCAATAGTGGTTTTCCCTGAAGATGTCTCACAGTATCAGTATTTCTGAGGTGCCTCATCGACTGCAACCCAGGAAATCTTTTTAAAATTATTCTTAAAGAAAAAGATTTTGGGAGGGGATCATTCTAGCTTGAGTATTTTAAACAATTTAATTTTTCTGACACTCAGTGACAAATATGTTTCTCTCCCTGAGCATTTTTGAAGAACTGTCGGTGTTATGGGGAAAACTTTACATAGCTTGATTCTGCAACTGAGAAGAAGGATCAGGAAGCAATTTTGTTGATCAACAAGCATTTTCATGTAGAAGCAAGGCAGCTGACAATCTCTCAAAAAAACCCAGGGAGGACTGGTAAAATTCTGAACAAACTCTGAAGAAAACAGAAAATAGGAAGGAATAACAAAACCAGTGAAAGTATATGTTATCTTGCTATCACACTAAATAAAATAAAAATACTACCTTTTGGTGGTAGACTGTAACCTTACTCAACTGCTTCATTTGCAAGCAGAGTACAACCCCGACATTTCAGTAGCTGAAAATCACTGAGATAGATTTGTAAGTTCATGTAGTCATAAAGGAGACTTTTCTGGAAAGCGGTGTACATTTATGGGAGAGGAAACAGGCTTCTCTTAAAAGAAAGTTGTAAAGATCTGAGTTTATTCCAGTTGTATTTAAATGGGGTGTTTATGAACTAGCCACTGTATTGCAGATTAAATAGAGTTTTATTATGGCATCTAAATCTAAGGATCAGTAACTGTCATGGTCAATGGCATAACACTGCTACTAATATGTCACATTTAATATCAGAATAAACAACCAAATTGCAACACAAGGAGCTGTTAGTGATATAGACTGTGCTGTAGAAAACTTCTAAATCTAATTCAGGAAGCTATTTAAAAACAATGCTATCCCTAGTACTGTGCTACACTGCACTGTACTATCCCTAGTACTATACAAAACTATATTCTTGAAACTGCTAAAATGTTTGTAAAACATATTAGTCAAGATACCATATTTTATAAAATAAAAAAAAAGACATGACAGAACCATATCAAAGCCTCCATGAAATAAAACACACCAGCAAAGAGAGTTTCGACCACAGAATCAGGAGCATCTTTCACCATACATGCCTTTTCAGATGAAATTGGATCATTCCTGGGTCTTGGTGAAAACTTTCAACTGTTATAATAGATATCCCCATTGAAGACTTGTGAAGATCCAGACAGTTTCTGTCTTTCCCTCCAAAAATCATTCTATTAATTTCTGATCCAGAAAACAATCTGAATTATTAAATTAAAACATTTTGTTTCATTTTCTTAGATATATAAAGACCTACTTGTTAGAGTAGACCTCCTGTATTTTACAGGCTAGTAAACAACTCTTTCCTTCAACAAGGGGTAAGATCCCACCTTCCTCGCTTTGGTGACTGCCTGCCATGTTTCAGCTTGAAACTGCGTCAGTCTGAAACTTATCTGAAATATGTTTCACCATATCTAAATGGCACATGAAAAACATAGGTGGTGCAAAAATCTAAATAAAGTGTATGTTTTTAGCTCATTACTGGTGACTGAGGTGCAGCAAGCAGCAATGATAGGTTTGGGGTGACTGATTCCCAGTGCCTTCCTCCTAAGCACACCTTAATACCATGTAATAAGCAAAGACAACCAGTTCATGTTGAGCGGTATCACAGCTATATTGCTATGGCAAGTTTTAAGCGAGGTCACCAGTGCAACTACAACGCCTGTTGTTGTCTACAGCATGGACGTAGGCGAAACCATTGGAAATGGAACAAGCAGCCTGACAAATGAACTCCCTCTCCGTGGCAACTAATAGTGTTTTAACTGTTCTCTGAAATATGCAGATGGAGAATACATTACTCTACCTATGAGAAAGGGCTTATCTAAAGAGTGTGTGTATATATATATATCTATCTCTTTAAAAATTGCTGGGCAGAAACACTTAAAAATAAGACATCAGTCAGGTTTTGTTTCTATAATTTAAATAATGAGAGTATTTCCTTTAAAAGAAATGCAAAGTAACCTACAGTCAAAGGCCTGACTTAACAGGAAAATGTTAAATTATCTTCCCATAATGTATTTCCCTTGCCATTTTTGTTTTTTGTGTGATAGTGGGACTTAAGCAAATTATTCACCATGAATAATTTAGCCTATGAATTTATAGTTCTATATAAAGTACCTACAAACATATTATCTTCTCTTCACATTTATTCATTACTTAATATTGTTTGAGGAATATATTTAGTTTATTTTACTATGTCTTCATTATATTTATGCAGAACAGGTGACTTCTTGTGCAAAGAACAGCAGCGCAATATAAACTTACTTTACATCCTATATAAGGTCTATTAAGGCTGAGGATTAAAACAGGGTTTAATAGTGCAAAGATTTTGTGTTGAGCCTTTGAACTGAGATAAATTCATCCTACAAAGCTGTACAGCTTAAAACCTATTTGCATGGACAAGTCCAGTCTTCTCTGAGAGAATGAAAGCTGTCCAGACCTAAGGGAGGTCTGAACCCCAGGGTGCGAAGGTGGATTAGCACAGTGTTTGCTGGGGCAATGGTCCTACTCTCCTTTCAGGGTTTATTATTTCAGGCACAGTAGCGTATACCATGAGATTCCTGTCTACTTCACACCCCAGAAACTCCCATATCCCTTGCCTTTTCCAGGTTCTCCAGTAATCTGAGCAAACTTTCTCTGGGGTCTAGGAAACCTCTGGCGCTTCTGGCATAAGAAGCCACTGCAGATCAGACGAGAACATGGGCAACTTCAAATTACTACTGACAGGAGTGAAAACCAGGACAGCTGTTGAGGGAGAGGGTTGACTTGATCCCAGTCATCTTCCAAAACAAGGGACACAAGTCACTTCTCTTGTCTGTCTGACAGTCTCTCTCAATCCAATCACAGACTTGGAGGCACACAATCTCTTGGAGAGATTAATCATTCATCTGACCAAAGATGAGAGTTTTAAGTTCAATATTTTTGTTCAGACTATGAATTATTTTGTTCTGATTTCCCCCCTCCCCCCCGGCTTTAATTTTTCTAAGTGAAACAAGTATCAGATAAACACTGAGGGTTTTTTTCACTTGTCAGACAATGAATGAGTTTTGAATGAGACATGATTTGTTTACCTGTCCGTAGGAGGAATGGCATGTAGATAATCTGCACCCTCAACCAAAATAATCTGGCCAGAAAAGATATTTCTACAGCTGTTTCTGATCAAAACATGGGTGCATATTCATATTATTTTTTAATGTTTTCTATCTGGAGCCATGAGCAGAGGTTGCCCATGTTAGGTAAAATAATGTAAAATCTAAAGACTTGTACCTTGGCCTAGTAAAGACAATATTTGTCAATTCTGTCTATTATTTTAGGGAAGATCTATTCCAATTTTCAAGTTTTTCTTCAAAAATATTTGGAGGAAAATTATAACATGCTCTCACTTTCCACCTCAGTTTTACCTTTGTCTGTCAATTTTCAGTTTGTGTAACACTTTTTTTTATGATTTACAAGCCTTGAAGGTGCTCTCAGCTCTCCGATTTCTTTCGCTATGCCACTATAATTTTATAGGGCCATCTGCAGGTTTTACTGATGTCCTTGGTGATCTTGTCATGTTCAGTTCCCCTCCTTGACCCTTTAAAGCAGCTGCATTTGCAATAAATTAGTACGAGGTATTACACAGCACAGGTCAAATAGTTCCTCTCTTCCTGTGGTAGGGAAAAGTTGTATAACTAAGACATGCCACCTTAATAAAATACACAAGTTAGGAAAGGTCACTCTAATTACTTAAGTTTAAGTTTTCACTTTATTCCATTACTTTTAAATAGTGTTATCACACGGTTTTGAATGTCAGATAAGACTCTGTTCAAAATGGCACTAGCTAAATTAAATGTCTTTACATTTCCTTTTTTTTTTTTTTTTTCATTTTTCAGAGCACATAGATGCATACTTTGGAATGAACTGTAAAGCAATGGGATTTTTTTCTCCACAAGATTCTGTAGAGTGATTTATATGAAATAATTTTCTGAGACATCTGAAAGTATAAAGGAAAAGAACTTTATAATTTAGGAACTAGGAGACTCTTGCATCCTCTCACAGGCTGGTATGTATGCTAGAAGAGCATGAGAAAAAAAAGAAAAAGTAGTTGATCTTCTGGAGCTGTTGAATGCCCACAGAAGATTTGAAGGCTAGTAATCAGTGAAGTTTCTTTACAGAGAATGGTACAATGAGCAAATGAAAGGGCATGAAGAATGACCTGAAGGGCAGGAGTGAAAAGTTACTGGGAGGAGATGACTACAGCTAATTTCTGGAAGAGCAGAGCTGGCTGTACTCATGACTACTGAGATTACCATTGCATCTAATTTAGTCCAGCTTGCCTGGGGGGTCTACCTTCTGCCTCTCTGGAGCTGCCAGCTGGCCAATGCCGCAGCAGCTGAATCCCACAATATTCTAAAATAATGGAAAAAAGATGCAGCATGGATGCTGAGAGGTGAATGGCACCAATGGATATTCTTGGCTTCTCTTCTTCATTTCAGCTCTCAAACAAAAGATAAAATTCACCTGGGCTACCCTTATTTCTGCCTTAGAAGTTATTGGGGTGGAGCTGGCAATTCAAAGTCTTTATGATGTCCCCTTGGATGGGAGGCTGAGATGGGAAATGTTCCTTTCTAAATAGGGCTTGTAGGTAGGATTTCTCAGAGAAACCAGATAGATCAAAACCTCAGAGGTCTGAAAGAAAAAAATATTTTATTTTTACTTTGGTTCTTGTTTTAACTAGAAGAGCTGTGGAACATTTCCACCATCACTAGAAACGCTTCAAAGAGATAACAGACTGATAGATCTGAGGTCAGAGAGACAGGCAATATTAAATCCCAGAGGAGTTTCAACCAGACTGATGCTATTATACAGGAGGAGGAGGAGGAGAAGGAAAATTGCCCAGATGTTACATTTTTGTATGAAAATTCATGTGTGACTTATGCAGGGGAAAGCACATCTTTAATATTCAACTGCTACTGTAGCAGGAGGGCTCCCAATGTGACAATATACATATGCATTCTCCCTGAGATTACAGTACTGAATGTTAACGCTGGTGCTCAGGAATGAAGTAGCAGACGGTTACTTTGAAGTAAGTTAGTGGATGAATTTACTGCACGCTAGCTGTTTTCTGCTCATTATCAGTGAAAGTAGGCTAACCTACCCTGCACTCAGATTATCTGTCTAGACTGCAAAATGAAGGACAGCCACAGAGCAAACTCAAGCTGTGGACCCCTGACTGCCACACTGCTAAAATATATAATGAGGTACTAACCTCATTATGATCATGAAGAAGTAGTAGTTACATGTCAATGATGTGTAGTAGAAGAATACTTTTAGATTATTCATAATTTGTTTATAGCTCTGCGTCATCTTCTAGGATCCAAATTTAAAGAGCTCAGTGAAGTATGGTATCAGACACCTAATTCTAAACTAGTATTTGATTTGATGATTTCTTTGATTAACATTAAATTCATATCAGATTACATTAGTGTCAAGCGGCATACCATCACTGAGCACCAGTGATGACAGTGCCCAGATCCTTTACAGAATTTTTTATCAAGGCTATCAAAACCCCCTTTTCAATGATGGTAAATGTTCTCAAAGAGATGAATAGGTTTACACTTCCTTCAGCATGACACAAACCCTCTAAGTGATAAACCTCTGCAGTTGTGTGGAAACCTGGACATTGGAATTGGTTTTGAAAGTGTATGATGGTTTTGGTAGGATGAATCACATTTTAAGTAATTTCTGTTATTCAGCAAGAAATGTTGAAGCATCAAACTGCCAGGCTTGTTCTATGGAAAAGAAAATATCTTATTTAGTAATAAAGAATGATTACCTCTCAGAAAAATTGCCCTTGTTCCTGCTGGTAGTTCAAACAGTTTTAAACTTTTGCCTCCTATTATTGAGTATGTATTTGTGGAGAGATGCCATGCAAGAAAAAAACAGTTCCCATTTCTCTACCTTACCTAAGCCATGTAAGCAATGTAATTTTATCTCTTACTTTTTATGAAGTTTTCCTATGTTCTCTCCTTTGCATGCTTGAAACTAATTACTTGGCTAGATGTAAACTGCTCTTACCTCCCATCAGTCCAAGGTAGTGAATGTCACAATGAATCCAGAGAAATGTTTTTATTTTCACCACACACATTGGTAAAGAAACAGAGAAACTCCAGCCAGGGAAAAATAAAATATCTTTTCACTAACACCAGGGAAATAACACATCTAGAAATGGACCTTCTTCTACCTCTTCTTCAGGAAGCCCCGTTTTGAGAAAAGAATCCAGGCCCCTGGGGTTGATTTCAGGATCTCTCTTTAGTTGTAGAGTGATGGCAGCTGCTTTTGTAAGACAGAAGGCAGACCTGAAAGGTATTTCCCTTTATGCTACTTGTACTGCAAGTACCTGAACACCACTCGGGTAAGGCAGAGACATTAATGGCGCCTACAGAGATTAGCTGCAGGGACAGCCATCAGTTCTGAAATTGATAATCTGTCTATGTTATAAATGACTTGTATCATGTTGAATTTTTCCAAGTGGATATATAAGTATTTTTGAAATGATATTATTTGATTTGGAGTGGTTGGTGGAGACAGAAGACAGACAAGGACCGCATTTCCTTTACGTCCCTGCCTCTTTCTCAAGAGCAACTCTTGTCTGATCTCAGTGTTTCTGTGCTCAATCAAACCTCCCATTAAGAAACTCTCAAATTATTTCTGTTCACCAGAATGATACTTTTACCAAATCAGGTTTAATTACATGTAGCTAATTCTTTACAAATGCATATTAAATCCCAAAGAAATACTCCACTTTCAGTAATAAAGTACAGACTATGACATCAGTTCCCTACATAGCAAGTTCCCATAACAGAAACTGGTATAGGTCTCCAAAAAGGATGTCAAGATGAACCTGACCATTGCATCCAAACCCACTACACTTAGAGGGAAAATCAAACCTCTACTCTATTCTATCTCAGTAATGAGTCTCAAGTTGCAGCCTAAATGAAAACGTAGCTTCAGATCTGAACTGTGACATATAACACTTCCTGTCACACTGTCTACTCTTTGTTTTTTCTCTTCATAGCTGGTCATCCAGATAGCCAGCTTTTCCCTCTTACCTCATCTACGTCAGCCAGCAAAGCCTAAGTATGTTTACATAACAGACTAAAGAATTTCCTTGAAACAGTAACAATTTCATTCTGTCTTTTTCATAAAATTCTGCATTTCTCTAGTGCTATATTTTCTATTACTACACACTCATGTAAACCAGGATTTTTTCATTGGTTGTCTCCTTCAGCTTTATTTCACACCACAAATCATAATCCATTTTACCTGGGTAAGAATTATATACTGAATGCCTTTAACTCCAGTTTCCCAGAAAGCTAAAAATATTTTATAACAGTGTTTTTCAAGCCAGTGAACTACTGTGTTTTCTGGAAATTATTTCAGAAAAGCAGAAAACATCTTAACTTAAAGAAGAAGAAACGCTCCCTGATTAGCACTGCAATTCAATCATTTATTTTTGTTTCTGATGTGACCCTCCTGCTTTACAGAAAATATTATGAACATTTATAAGGCGCGGAGCCATTTCATCACCATTTTAATAATCAGCCATATTGTTGTAACACCTAGAGCAGAGGGTGGTGCTGCGTTGGGGTAGGTGTCATACAAGTGATCGTTTCTGACTGGCAGCAGATGAGCTATCACAGCAAGCACAGCTGTGGCAGAAGCGGCTGCTCCTATGCAAATAACCCTAATAAAAATGGAAATAAGACAGGGAGAAGATCGGTTTCTTAGTAAGATTGTTCCAGAGTGCTCTTCAAAAACCCATCTGTCTTTAGAAATAGGGCCTTGCATTCATTTTTGATGATAAATAAGAATTGCATCGTACATGAACAACAGAAACTGAATGCAGCTGATGACAGACTAGTAGTGAAATAGGAGGCTACTCCCGTATTGCCCATTTAGAGAATGTAATTGCAGGTGGGTACAAATTGTAACTTAATATATGTATCCAGATCTTCTGTTGGTGGTAATCCCTCTGGTCCACTGAAATATGCCTAGCCAGTACCACGTGACAATTAGAAGCTTTAAAGATACTGGATTCTGTGTCTACTTTGTCCTTCAAACTGCTGCACTTGTGTAACTGCGTTAACCGTGCTCTTCCCTCATTCAACATTACTCTGAGAGTAGCACAGTAAAGCTGATCAATAATCACGGTCAATCACACAACAATTTTACATCAGGAAATCTGTGTGTCTGCAGCTAAGTTCAGTTTTTCTTTGGCAGAAAGAATAAAACGGTTATTTTGTTTGTTTCTTTAGTACTTATTTGCTCTTTTGCTTAATAAAATATCCTATTTTGCAAAGACAATAACAAAGCAGAGAAGAGGAAGCAAAATAATCATATTCCCATCCATGGTAATGTAATCCTATGCTGTTAGAAAATGAAGTTATCAATCCCAGAGATAATAGGATGTACAATATATAACAAATGCATGATGCAGTTTGAAAGAACAGGTGACAAATAGCATCTTTGGAAACAGGGAATCAGTTGTCTGAGGCTTAAAATCACCAAGTAGCACAGGAAAACAGAAATATAACCTACCCACAAATTCAGGATATCCCAAGACCTTGACCTGTTCCCAAAATTTAAGTTAGCAGAGGAGTCAAAGGTGGGCATCAGTGATAGATGTGATTGCTTTATGCTTTCTGATGACAATCTTCAGTTGTACCATATGTATTTATGGGACAGATATTATCAGTTTATTCTTTCAAATTCTACATTTGATACTTGCTCTTGTCAGTTTACTATATTTACAAAGAGTGAGAGGAATATAAATTGCAAGTTCCCAGATATTTAAAATTTTTCTTATTACCTAACAAAAATCAAATTATATCACTGACCTCTGCTATTTTTCTTTTTATATGTCTTTATTTTGAAAAAGTCCAGTGAGTCCTATGATCAAGCTCTTGACATTAACAGGCAGAACACAGATAATGTTCTGTTACCAAGTTTCATTTCTCATTTGGTGGGATCCAACTGAAACAGTCAGAAGAGGTTAAAAACTCTAATTTCAACTACATACATGACTGCAAACGAGGCAAATGTGACGTGTTGTGGGTTTAGATCTGTAGGAACAGAATTGGATGATGACTGATTTTATTTGGACCTGTCGGATGGATATCGTGCCTTTCAGTCCCTGCCAATATTGAAACAAGTATCCGAGACATGAGAGGTCGCATCATGGACCATCTGAGCTGCCCTGTTCTTGCAGCCCCTTTATTGTCTGTGAATGCCTAAAAAACTTCAGACCATGAATATTTAAATGCAGCAAAGCAACCAGCACTTGGGCATAGGGTTATCGCGGAGGCAGCTGTGTGGACTTTGATTTTGCAGTGCTGTGAACCTGCTTAAAAATTCAGCTCAGAAAGAACCAGAGCAAAGACTAAGCCTTCTATCTATGTCACAGTTTCATCTCTGTGGTTTCCTGATTATGTTGCCAATACATCTGCCAGCTCAGCAATTCAAGGGAATAAGAAGCGATTTCCTTGCACAGCTCTGTCTACACTTGGGGCATTTTAAATGAATGTAGTGTAAACAATATTTCTTGCTTTCTCTTTCATTTTGTGTTTCTTCTATTTTTTCTTTTCACATCACAGTGTACAGTGCATTGTTTTGTTCTGTGTTCTAGGAGTTTTTCTTTTCTTTCCTTTCACTCTCATTTCTCTCTTACACTGCAGTCTTTTCTCTGTTGTCTGCCTATCTCCATCTTCTCTCTCTCACACTCCTTGCTCAGCTTCCTCTAAAGCACTGCCTGATTAGAATGGCCAAGAAAGTGCCGGTTCAAAGGAAACGGAATCTCTCTGGCAATTAATTCATTATAGGGGATGGACACTGCAACACCCCTCAGTGAATTATAGTTGATATTTTTGCCCGCAATTACCTGGCAGGAAAGAATCAAACTCCATTCCTTGCCTGCAGAGTTATTCAAGCTATTGAATGCTCCACCTGAAGTCCTTCGTCTCCTCACTTTAATTAATGAATGAAGAGGCTGGCAGCCTGGACGAGGCAGAGTCATCTCCAGTCCAACCACCCTAATTCAATGCAGTGAGGTGGGAACGCAGCCAGTTTCCAGAGACTCACTAAAATCAGACTGCATCGTCTCTTGTACTGTCTACAGAACTGACTTGGAGAGTGCCAGGCTCTCTAGCTAACCAACCATTTCAAAGACTTTTCATTTCCTATTTCACAGAAGTTCAACATGTTAAATTTTAAACAAATGGAAAAGGGTATCTTCAAAAAGTCACATTAGCTATGGGGTCAATTGCTTTTCCACTTCAAAAATCAGTGCATGAGGTTCACAGTACTGCCTTACACCACTAAACAAAGAAAAGATTACAATTGTCTGGATTAAACCCTTCACTGCAATTCAAGCAACCACAAAGCACTTAGAGGAAATAATAGCAGTACCTCCTTATCTCTGAAAAGGGGGAAAAGCCCTCCTTAAAAGCTGTAAATGTCAGCGGAATAATTGATTCCTGACGTGAGTAACCCTGGAAATTCATTTAAGATGCCAGTAGTGGAAAAACTAAGCAATGGAAAGTAAGATGGCCTAAAAGTGAGGTCAAGGCAGTTTAAGATGCATCTGTATTGCCCTTCACGTTCAGCTGGGGAGCTGGCCGGGCAGCTGCTGTACTGGGAAATAGCGATGAGGTCCATAAAAGGAATGGAAAAATGCATAGATGACTGTTGCTGTAGGTGTTACAAACTTCCAAAGGACCTTGCTGGTGGGCCTTGCTGTGAGAAAGTAGCAGTTTTGGCAGAGTGATGAGGGACAGTTATGCCACAAGAGGATGCACTGGGATAAGAAGACTGACTGCATGGATAAAGACATTATATAAAGCATATGATAATTTCACAGTGAATGATGCTATTCAAAATAACTTCAATATCTCCTTGTAGAAGCAGTGATCTCAATGATTTCCCCATATTCCCTCCACCTGACACCTAGAGGGTAATGAAGCAGCACAAATATGATGTTACAAGTGTCTCTTTATCTGTATCTGTTTTTTCCATGCATTGGCCAGACAATCACTTATTTGTGTGCACATCAGCCTGTGTGACAAGGTGAATATAACCTTTCCTTTAGGTATAACTCCAATATCACCACCTTCTAGTCAAGAATGACACGTCCAGCAAGTGACCTGCTGCAAACATGACACACATCATTGTCCCATGTGCTTATGGTTTTCAGTATTCTCTGAAAATACCTAATAAATAACAGCATATAAAATGAAATCTTACCTATAACTTTTCCTAGGAATAGTGCCTTTGGGGAATTGAACTGAATGTCAGATGTTGCTGGTAGGCTGTAACTTGTTGGAGGATAGTGATCAAGCTGGGGGGAGAGAAAAGAAATTATGAGTATTTTGAACTGATCCACTTTCTTACAGTGCTACTGAATCACGTCTACAAAACCCTGATCCTCTAGCCTCTCATAGGTCAAGACTTTAACCTCATGTAACTTCTTTTCCTGCAGTAGAATTATTGCTGATGCATTCTGATTGCACAGGATTAATCTTCTAGGTTCTCCTTTTATCTGTATGACTTAAAATAGACTGAAGTATCTCTGAAAAAATAATCTAGCATATTACCACATACATTGGTATTTGTCAAAATAATCAACATTTAAGTTCTTCCTTTTCCAAAATCAATCTGGAGTGATGTTTAAATGTTTCTTTTTATTGTGACTTAGAATCTGAGCAGTGTGATTGATCAGATCATCACTAATCTGATAAAAGGCTAATAAATCATAATAATAATTATCAATCTATCATTTCATTTATCAATGTATTGTGGGTATAGCCATGGTCTAAATGTCCATTGTCATACAACTATTAGGAACAAGTAACGAAAAAAGTCATCCCTGCCTAATGTACCGGCTGCCCCCACCTGAGAATGCTAACTGTGTCTGCAGGACATACCTAAAAATGAAAAGTCAATTTAAATGATGAATCACTGTGAACATTTACATGCAGAAACACAGAATATCAAACCCTGCCAGCTGTGGTGTGTGAAACTCCCTTTGTCTTCAGTTGGTGTTCAGGACGTTGAAAGGCTGGTCCATAATGGATTAAAAAAGAATCAGTGTATTAGCTATGTAAAGCTATAGTTTGTTTCTTTGCAATACAGGCTCCCTGCAAGGCTGCCTTCTGCCCATATACAACAACAGCTTTGAGGTCTAGTTGGTTTTTTTTTAAGATGCTCTATACTTTGTGCCCTGAATATCTAATATATCTCCCCATCACCCAAAGCTTAGGTTTTGTAGTTCGGGTAATCAAACACGCTATATTTGCTAAGAAGCTCTTCTGAGACCATGGTGGAAAATTCTTCAGGAACCAAAGAGCATTGCAAACCTCACCCTCTTCTGCTAGACACAATTCTCCAACTTTGCCTTTCCTGGCAAAAAAGCGTACTGGCACGCACATTTGAAGTAAGTAAAAATATATCATTAGGCTATGACTACAATCCCAAAATAATGATACTGTATTTCAATAATCCCTCAAATTGGTCTGTGGTCATAGGTTGCCCATCTCTGGAAACAGGGGTGGTGCCAGTGTTTTGGCAGAGGAGCAAAGGGCAGAGAAATAGTGCTCCTGCCCTCTCCCTCTTCCCCCTTTTTTCCCTGATTCCTCTGGAAAATCCCTACACAAGCACAGCACGGAGGCAGAGGCAGACCCATATGCACACCTGCACACTGGAGTCCCCCAGTGGGACTTCTGGGGCAAAGCTCTAAGCGAAAGGCTGCTGGCAGGTATGCTGGGCATGCCACGGTGAAACCATGCAGCTTTCTAGTGCAGCCAAAAAGGAGTCAAAGGTACGAGCAAGTGTGCCCCCTCTTCCCCTCACCTTGGTACAGTTTAGTTAGCAGTGATCCTGGCCAGGCAAAAAAAAAATATCCTTCCAGTGACCTCTTTTTCCCTGGAGACTTGAGCGTGGCAGAGCGTATTGTCATGGTGCAGAGGCAAAAGATCCTGCTGCATGTGGGAGCCAGGGACAGCAACAAGGAGACTCTTGCCCTGAGTGGTGTTTCAGGCTCTAAAGGATACAGCCAGTTTACTGCTGAGGCATATTTAATTTTTAACTGACCTCTTGTACTGAATCAATAACTGAATCTATCTACCCACATATGTTTTTCAGATCTCATTGCAGTCAAGGAAGCTTTCAGAGTGGGTTCAGTTACAAATCGTTTTAAGGGTTTAACGACTGTTTGAAGTTTTGGGTTGTTTTGATTCCTGGTTGAATGAAATCTCCATTCAAAAACTGTTGATACTGATTTCCTGGCCGTGCCATGATCAGGGGCAAACACTTCTGATGAGCGACAGAGCTAGCTCCTGCTCTGTTGCCAGCTCTGGCATCTCTTGTCCCATGGGGGACACCTGCGTTGCTTTCCACGGCCAGCTTTCTGCTACGCCCTTCTCTAATCCTGGCACCTGGAACGAAATGGTGCACCACAAGACAACAGTGAGGCAGCAGTGAGATTTCTGTCCGCTTGTCTTTGCTCTAAACTCGCGTTATCTAACAAAAGAAAACTTTTTTTTAGAGGCATTTAACCTAGGAAAATTTTTTAGGTCAGCAAGTCAAAGGACCAAGCTGAACTGTTTCCAAAGCTGTATGTGACTGCCATCCAGTGGGCGGTCAAGTGTAAGCAGCTGGAACGGAGCAGCCTGCAGTCTTTGTATGACATCCTTGGCTATCAATTTAATATAAGACACATAATAAAAAAGGAATTACTAGCATCAAATGATATTTGAAAAAAGATATTACATTATTTAATGAAAATTAAATAGAACCTCTGCATACACAGAGGTTGATGTCATGAATTTGTATTAAATTACAGTTTTTAAATTATATTTAAGATTTTTCATTACAGCTACTTTTCTTTAAAAACTCATTAATTTCGTTTGAGCTTAATATAAACACACAGCATGGCTTTGAGCACTGCACAGATGAAAGTAGATGGCAGTTTCTGAGGAACTTGCAGTTTCAGTTCTCAAGTCACGTCATACCAGGCAGACTGTCTTTATCTGAAGTTGCTGGGATTTAAGCAGAAGTTCAATAAAATGCTATTTCTTTTAAATTACTGTTCACTTAGATTATAAAACTAATCTTGACAGGAGTCCTGAGATTAACAGACATATCAATCTAGGGGCAAATATAATGCCTACATCACCTTAGTAGTCTCAGAAAAAAATATAAAAAGATATATAAGGTACATATACATACGCACACATTATATTCACCCTGTGGATATATCTACATCTGTATCATTGTCAATCCAGTTTGTGTGTGTATACTGCTATAAAGCTAAGGTTTTTCTTTATGCTGAAGACATTTTATAAAAAAAAATTCAAACTGCTATAGAATAATAATGTTGTAGGGCTTAATCTTGCACCATCTGAAGTCAATATAGCTTTGCTATTGATTTCTGTAATAGCAGGATAAAGAAGGGCATGTGTTATCATCATGATCAATGTAATATTTCTCTCCTGTATTATTATAATGATTTATCACTTGTATTAAAAAGCTTCTCAGTCCCGGACAAGAGCTTTTTGTGCTAACTGCTGTAATATTGCATAACAAAAAGAAAGTTGCTGCTCAAAAATGTGTACAAATTTAGAATACCTTAAGCACGAGAGCCCAAGAAAATAACAAGGTGGTGTGCAGGTGTTTAGATGGAGCACCTCCCAGGCATGGTAATAATTTAGGAGAAAGCAGGAAGGTGACTATGAAAATAAAATAGGAAGAACTATTTCAGGTATAACTGAAATCTGACCTCTTAATGGTGAAACAGAGATGAGTATTCCCCTGCTGAAAGGTTAGGGAAAACATTACAAACAATATTTTTAATATTGTGATATTTGAAAATATTTCACTTTTTTAATGCAACAGAAAAGGAGTAGATTCAGGCGGCAATTGTGTAATTCCTTAGGATCACTAAACCCAATTTTACTGCAATTCAGCTCCTTCCTTAGTGTGGCACTAGTACTTCACTGATCTTTTTCTGCCAGATTAGGTCTGTGACCCAGGTTATTGCGGATCAGATCAGAGCCAGAGCAGGGACAAGCCAGAGGCTGTAAACGAATAGTGGCTTCAGAGAAAAAGACAGGACCATAAACCCAGCATTTTTTACTGGCTTAGACTGTCACAGACCTGCAG
The DNA here is from genome assembly GCA_013400195.1 of Aramus guarauna. Lineage (NCBI taxonomy): Eukaryota > Metazoa > Chordata > Aves > Gruiformes > Aramidae > Aramus > Aramus guarauna. The sequence goes on from VXBL01004457.1 coordinate 107,534, forward strand.
CCTCACTGCTCATCTGGAACACAGGAGAAGGCATATACCTCATCAGCATGATGTAAGGCAAACTGAAGGTTTGCATCGTGCTTTGAGCTCTTCAGATGAAATTTCTATAGAAGTATAGTTAATACTGTTTTAGGAACCACCCCAAATCTGGTTTGCTGATTTAATGTGCTGATTTAGCTTTTTGCCATTTTTAAAAAAAATGTCAGCTGCAGTCTTTTATGATAAAGCTTCTTCTTTGCAGAGATTTAAAATAGAAATGTGATCAACATGAGATACAGACATAGGAAAAAACATAGATACATTGCAGAAAAAAATTAAAATAAATATAAAAGTATTTTTCTGTTTAAAAACTTGAATCTCTTATGTGCAATAAGCTTGTATATTTTCCTAAAGCTGCTCTTGCTCTGATAAATAATATCAGGGCTAATTTGCCTCACTGTAAAAAAATATAAAAATTTGGATAAAATTTAAATGGAAATGTACATACATAACTCAAAATGTAAGAGAACACTGATAAGGAAAAGGACACTATTTAGTCTGGCTGCCTTCAATTGAAACAATTCTCTGATGCTTTTTTCCCATATCTGTTGACTTTTTATTGCTCTCTTTAATAGATGAATTACAACAAATGTTAACAGAAGCAATAGCAGGTCATATAATGCCAAGTTATTAAAATTAAAGAGATCTACCTCAGGTACCTAAAGATGACTTTCACAGGACATTAATTTGTCAAATGTGTGCTGCCATATAATGGAAAGCACCTATTTCATGTTAAGTTTTGACTTTTTTAGGCTTGATGTTAGACTCTGAAAATACTTAATGGTTCTTTTGTTCTTTCAATGTTTCTCTAATTCCAATAAAAATTGATCAGCAACCATACAGGCCAAGGAAAACACATACATTCATTGCTGGAAAAACATTATAGAAGACGGAAATAGTCTCAAGCCAACGTACGTAAGACATGCTGTGAGGTGGATAAGCCTGCTTATATGCTCTGCAGACCTTTGCTCTGCTCTGATATGCAGACTGGGGAGCTATCAGACTGCACCATGCTCCCTCGTGCCCTGAATGCCCTAGCTTTATTTCCAAGGGAAATGGGGGTGTAGGGTGAGGAAGACATCTGCTGAAAAGGTGTGAGAAGAAGGATGGATATGTAAAAGAGTTCCTCTCCTATGGAGCGGTTTTTACGGAACAGAAGGTAAAGAAGAAAATTCTTCCAAAAGGCCTCAAGGTTTGAAACTATCTCATCTGATGCAGAGACAGCTTAAAACTTTTGTAGAGATGTACTTCAGCATCTGCCCTTCTGCAGCAACTACAGGGAAGGCGGCAGGCTCAGGTTTTACAACCATGAAACCACAGGGCGAGATGCTACCCCCAGACGGGGCTCTGTGGATCACGTTTTCCCCACTGTATACCTGCCAGTAAGAGAAAGATCTGAGCCCATGTTCTGATCTTCAGGGTCAGGATATTCCACCCTCTCGTCTACTGATGAGTGAAAGGAGTTCTTGTTTACGAAAACATTTTGTCTGACTTTCAGCTAGCTGGCGTTCAATGGGGATGTGCTGGCTTGCCTTGGCAGATGCCACAGACCAACTCCATTGTACACAAAAGGGAAGTAGAAATGGCTCACGACCTTCGTCCCTACGTACCCTGCTGTCTTTACCTGAAAGACTGCAAGTCACACTGTAAAATAAAGAAGATGAGTAAATACAGTGAAGAATAAAATAAACAAAACCGCTAGGAGCTCACAGGCATCCTGTGAGCATTAAAGAACAGGTAAGAAAATTATTAACTGGTGGATTATTAATTCCTTTCTGATTCTGATGTATATGATTTAAATTCTGGTCTGCTGTTTCTTGCTGTTGTTTACAGACTCTTTTGAGAATTGAACACCTAGTCTTCTGCAACACCTGTAACATCATTATACTCTGAGGGAATTTGATGTATGCAAACATCAGGGTCTGTTTCTTTATATTTTGGAAAACAGATGGAGTTTAGGGTTATAGGAATGAGATACTGTATCAATATAAGTTTTGTTTTATTTTCTAAATTTCTCATATTGATTGCTTTTTATGCTACTTTTTCACCTATTTCTGAACAAATTTATATTTTCAAATCTGAGCAAAAAACATTTTCTTGTGACTTCTGAGTGAGAAAAAGAGCTTAGCAGCTATGGGTAATGCCCTAAACATGCAGATGTAATGTATGGTTCTGTTCTAGAAAATGGTCTGAGTTTGCCTTTCTGTTGCAGTAGCATTTTGAGTAATTGCAGAATGGCAATACATAGTGGAAATGATGTATCTCCAGGGATTTTAAATAATTCATTTCAGCAGGAAGGTCTTTACTATTAATAGAACAAATGATTTTTTTTTTTTTCTCTAAAGCAAAACCTTCTTGGAAATTCATTAAATATACTTCTAATGTAATAGATATACCTGATTATTAGGAAAAAAGCAGAGCATTACAATTACACTGATATTGACTATGATTTACATGTTTATCTGTGGTTAAAGTACTGGATATTTAAAATATATTTTATTCATGTCAGCTACTATGGAATTTGTAAATACTGTCTGACTCTTTTCTTCCAAATCATGAACAGTACTTCCCCGTTCCATACCAGTCAGTGAAATGTTAGTTAAACCAGTCTTCAAACTAATAGGCAATCTAGGCAATTTACAGCACTGTCCAAAGGATGCTGTGGCAGCATGTTTGCCCAGAAAATGAAGGAAACAAATAAATAAAGATGGCATTTCTAGATTGTTTTGATGCCATAACTACCATTACTATGTCTAATCCTGAGGTAAAGGTTTTAAAAATGTGACTGGGAGAGTTTTCAGAAAAGAGTTAAAAAATTGTTTTATGGCTCAAAAACAATAGACTTCTGATGGTAAACTAAAATAGTTCAATTTATTTAGCTTCTTACAGACAAGATAAAATGATATTTTAATCAGCATCTCTAAGAAAGTGTGAAGGGGAATGACACCAAACAATTCTTTCATCTATCAGGCATAGACACAAAGATCCCAATGTTAAACGCTGAAGTCTGCAGAAGTCAAACTGTAAATTAGGTGCAAATTCTTTACAGGAATGGCACTTAACAATTAGAAGACATGGCCAAAGGAAATGGTAAATTTTCTATTATTTGAAGCCTTTAAAGACAGATAAAATGTCTTTCTAGAAAATGTGTTATACTGTTATCATTACTTATTGGGTTAGCTGCAGAAAATCATTTGGTGAAATTTTATGGCCTCTGTTAAGCAAGAGCTCAAACAGAGTGATCATATTCTGTTGAGGCTTCAAAATATATGAAACAAAATAGTTAGGTATGATTCTACAGCAACAATAATGATAGGAGGTGAAATTATAGCCTTACTGAAGTCTATGACAAAGTTCCTACTCTCTTTAATGACACCAAAATCTACTCTACAATTACAAAAACCTTTGATATATTAATTTAATTTAGGCTTGGGATTATATGCAGATTGCTTTGATCTACTTTGCCCATTTTATTTTATTACTATTATGTTTACCATTTTATTTTGTACTTCAGGTTAGCTTTGGATTAATTTGTATGATTTACATTTTTTAAGCATCTAGGAGTTTGCAAATGTTATCTCTTTTCAAGTGGTGCAGAGTTCAAAATGGAAATAAGAGAATGGACTTGCAAAAAAATCTGTTTTTTCTTGGTTTCATTTGCATAAGCGTCAAATATTTCACTGATTATTTTTCACAAAAGCTGGGTATTTCTACTGCTTGCCTGTCTACCACAGTTCTCCATATTGTTCAGGCCTGAAAGAGAGAACTGCCAGCTATCCTTCTATACGGTCTTCTGAGCAGATGTGCACTGGCTGCTGATAGCTGTCCTGAAGGTATATGGAGGGGTTTGGGGCACTGGAGTCCTGAAGAAGTTGCTCGGCTCTAATCGTTTTCAGGAACAAGGAAGGCACTAGAAGCTGTGACTTGTAACCCATTCCTAGAAATGGCATTAAAGCAGGTATGAAGAACTGGAGATTTGTTGAGAATGCATAAGAATATCTCAGTACGGAAGGTGAGAGTCTCAGTCCAAGTCTGTTGACAATGAGCTTTATTCCATTGAAAATTAAAGCACATCATATGTGTTTGGTTTTTTTTCTTTTTTTAATTCTCTGTAGCATGCTGATATAGCTTTGCGCAACAGAACAGAAACATCTCTGATCCAGACACCATCCCTATTTTACTGTTGGGACACGCACAGGAGCAGGAGGTATGAGTCTTGCACTAAGGGTGCAACCGCGGCAATTCTTTAAGGTACAATTTAAAGTCTGCTGGAGTCAATGGAGGCCTTTCATTGACTTCAGTGGGCTTTGGATCAGAACTTCTGCTAGGGAGTTTTTGTCCTTGGCTTTCTTAAAAGAAGATTTTACTGATGTGTGAATAACGTTAATCACCCGTGAACACTTGGTAAAGAGTGATCTGGTTTTTATGATATGGAAAATACCCTGCTGAAGCATGAAACCTTTTAATGAAGTCAAACAAAGTAAAACTTGCCCTCCATGACCTAAAGCTCAGCTCTTGAAATGTCATTTACTGCAATAATGCATTCCCCATCTATCAGTCTGGGCTTTTTCTTGCCACAGGTGAACTAATGCAGCCTTGGAGGTGTGCCATGGCTTCAGATACTAGTATGTGGTATTTTACTAGAGATGAGAGAAAGGAATTCTCACTAACAAAAGTTAATTTTACCCACGTCATGGAAACAACTGAAAATAAGCAGACCTTTATCCTTGAATTTATGTCATTTGGTTTTCCTAACGTCTAAATCAAGTGTATATTCCTAATCTTATCCTTGAGAAACCACTAGCATCACAAATAGGAGCTTGTTATTTAATGTAGAACTAATTATTGATTTGTCTGCAGTCAGCAAATGTAGAAAACTGAAATATAAAAACCTTTTGACAGTCTTTGCTACTACCTTTAGTCCTGACTGTCTTGGTATGTTAGGAATAGAGCTGTAATTCTAATGAAAACAATTCACACTAAATATTTGTTCTTGTGCTTGTTGTTGCCTTATGGATATACAATATTGTGGATATGATTATTTCAGAGCTCACCTCAAATTCTGATTGATCGGACAGCAATTGACTTTATGCAAGTAATCAGTGGTCTCCTGTCTGCCAGCATCAGGTGAGGTCTCATAGAGTTCAGTAATGAGTCATTTACTGTATTTATATATAAGTGAAACTCCCAAGACTCATGATAAAACTCTGGTTCACATAGTTCATATGGTAGCAATTTATTGCCTGGCTGCAGATTTTTTAAATCTCTCTGGCACTACAGGGTTATTACAGTAAGTTAGAAAGACAGGTATTCTAAGTATGAACTTGCTGTTAAGATCTCAGAAATACTGAGTGCTCTTGAATTGAAACTTTGACGAGAAATAAATCCTTCTTGTGACACTTTTATACCATGTAGAGATGTGTAAGTGTGAGCAACAGCACCTGGCAAGCAAGCTGTCTTCTTTAAAAGCAAGCAAACCAGCTGCTCATCATGTTGGAGAAGGATTTAGCAGGAAATAAAAGTCTACTCAAATGCTTATTGCTCAGATCTGCAAGAAAAAAACTCATACTTTATGATTTGTCCTCTGGATACTAAGAAAAATTGTATTTGTATCTTCTGTATTTTCAGACACCAGGAAGAGTTTATATTTGGAAACAGCACTCATTTTCAAGTGAACAATCTACTTAACTGATCCATTTCTGTTCATATCAGTTCTCTCATTTACAGAATGTAACCAGATAAGTAACAAAATCAGCTTCCTTACAGAGAATAAACAAAAATTGATAGAAATCTTCTGTTTCAGGATACAGAAGGGGTAGGATTTCTGGATTTGCTTTGTATAGGTCCCTACTTTCCTTATTCTTGTATGTGAATCAGACAGATCGTCTCATTTAATAAGCCTCAAATGCATCTGCTTTCTGATTACAAAAAACAGCTGTGTTTTAAGCACACTGACTAGATTAAGAAAATTTTACCCCAGCTGGGCAATGCTAACCAAAATGTTCCGGGCTCTTCAAAGCCCTAGAGAGGTAGCAGTCTCATAAAATGCTAGGGAAAAAAAAATTGTTGGGCCCAAACGTAGGTGAGTTGATGCAAGGCTGGGATGCTTAACTCTGTATATATTTTCCAAGTGGGCAAGGTATCTCATCAGATCCCTTCAGCAAATCATTTATTTAGTTTTACAGCTGTCTAAATGAGCCAGCTATGACTCCATAGGAAACAAACCATACCTCTCCAAAATAGAAGCATTTAACAGCAGAAGGGAACCTAACTGTAGATCTTATTTATCTTCCATTTAGCAGTAAGAGAAATAAATCCAAATGTAACAGTATGCAAGAAAAATGCATATATCGAAATATACCCATTCCAACCTCCAAAAGCCTGAAAAGGGTTTGGACCTATCAGCTATATATTTTTTTAGATTATCTGACATTTTGCAAATTTTTCTAATTTTTTGACAATTCTACTTCAATGCATCTAGTACTATTCTGAGTACCAAGAGCCTCAGTCAAATGACATTGTAATGCACTGAACGGGTTTCCTTTGGATGCCTTGAAACAATAACTGTCAGGGCTCTATTTTAATCTTTAGGTAGATAATACTGTGACAGCTACTATCCTTCACCTTTTGGCTTGGTTCCCAAGGAGACTTGCCCTTTTTCTATTTCATTTATTATTGGTTGTGGTTTGCTTCTTATGAACTATCAAATTCAGATTAATCTATCCCATCCACCTGACACTCCTGCCAACAAAACTGTTCTCACACCCTGCTGCAATCTCCATGTTTGCAGATGTGACAACCAGGGAATGAAAATAGAGTGCTGTAATGACCACAGAGAGAAAGCTGTCTAGAAACATTGATTGCTTCTTGTAGCGCTCCCCTCAGTTATTTAAATAGTATTATATTATCTCAAAGGTTTGTAAACTGAGATATGAAGAGATGAAGTCCCTGCCTGTGCTGTACCAAAAACTAAATAAGCCAGAGCTATGTGCCTTCAATAATACTCTGAGTCTCAGACTCCTGTCACACAAACACTTAAGCATCTGCTCATCTTCACTGCACAGCTCTTCCAATTTCACTGGACTGCAGGGGAAATTTAAATTTAAAGACATTCTCATTTGCAGGCTCAGGACTTATGGCATGATATTTAGTTGTCTGTGCATCAGGCTGTACTGCCATTTAAGATGCTGTAGGGTATCCCTCCTGCCTTCCAGCTGCTGCTCCAGAATGGTGTGGGTTTATCCTAAGTCCCATGTTATCTATCAGTCCAGATGTCTCTGATGCCCTCGAGCATCTACAGTGACACCTGTATTAGCCCAGCTGTCATCACACTAGAAGAAGGATTTCAGAACAACATGACTGGATGCAACAGAGAGAGAGACTAGCTTTTGTTAACTCCTCAGAGTGTGATTTGCAAGCAGAACCCCTTCTACTGTACTTTTTATTTCCTAAATTGCAGTGATGTCTTCAGAGGGGTGGAGACCATCAAGATAAAAATGCTACAAGCTACAGGTGATGGAACCAAACAAGCTACAACTTACCTGCAGTACGATGTCCCGTCCATTCCGTGTGATGTTAACTGTATGGGGCTGTCCATTAGCCATGTTTCTGTGGTCAACATCAATGTTATATGGCTCTTTGGTGCCTCCTAGGCTGTACCGAATCTGCAGATTCCCTAGTGAAAGAAATGTGAAAAGCACCCTCAGGTATTTTGATCTTTATTCACCGGCTATTTTCCCCTCTTTACTTTCACATACAACTGTTACCATCTTACACTTAAATTGCTCTCAGAGCTGGTCTCTGCAGCAGGAGAAGAGATAGTGTTTGAGCTTATAAAGCTAATGGGCTGAAAACTGCTTCCAGTTTATAACCCAGAAGTATGACAATGACCAGCATCTCAAACCCAAAGTGTTTGTAAACACTCCAGGTTGCAAAACAAACAAATCCAAGCTATGCCATGAACAATATAGACAACTGGTATAAATTTAAGCGCATCAAGTAGCACTTCAGAATTGAGATTATTATCCTTGCTGCAGTAAAATTCTCTGAAGTTACAAGAAGTGTGATGTTTTCTAAAGAATAAACCATTGATATGCATTGAATAAAGGCAAAATTTCAACCAATTAACACTGACACATGATGTACACAAGAGACTTTCTTGTTCTCACATTTAATTGTTGTTGACGGGTGACCGTCTGGACTTTTATGGGAATTTAATAATATATGGTGAAATGAAAATCTCAGGTTATACTGTTTGGAAAGTATAGTCAAAAGTGCTTAATTGATATTCATGACATACTGCCAGACAGATTTTTCTTTTCTAAACAAAAGTAAAATATATGCTCTTCATAACAAATTTTAATATTTGATTAAAAAGAGGGATGCTTGAAAAGGGAAATGTAGACCCCCCTTATTGATCAAAACCTGAAATATTCTGGCCCAAAAAAGCAGCCCTAGACCTTTATAGCTATAGTTTAGATGTCTGACGTGGGATTTCTCTCATGCACCTTATTTTTTCCCCATGAAGGGAAAAATCTTAGTGTCATGTGGAATACACATATTAACTTGTCCCAGAGAAGACAATAGTAGTAAAATAATCCTAATTACGATTTTTATAGGGTACTAAGGACTGTTTGGAATTGAGATATATTGTTTTGACACTGTAACAGAAAATGGTCCATATCCAACCCTCAACCATCACCAAAATGTTTAGGACCATATATACTATGCTACATTCATATTTTAGCCACCTCATTGAGTACTCAAATTTTCAGAGGAACAGTACATTACACTTTCCACTGACTACTGGTGATACTGCCATGACTGCAGTGACTAAGGTGCCTACATGTTGATGCCTACTTGTTCCCTTCATAATGCTAGTTCATGGCAGGGATCTGACTTTCACAGTAGGTTTTTTGGGGGTTTGTTTTTTCCATTTTGAGAGGGAGGGTTGGCTAGTGAAACCCCACTGAATTGAAAAGTTACCTTAGTACAAAATTTAGTACAGAAAAATACAGTCAGGTCCCATGTAGTTTACTTTTACATGACAAGGGTGAAGAGACTTTCTCATTAGTTCAGACCTTCAGCTGAATGCCAACCTGCTGTTATTATCATTATTTGTGCCTTCAGTGGAGAGAGCCCAGAGCAGTTGCTTACCAGACGGCTTGACAAGCACGGCCATGAAGTCCTGGGTGTAGGAGCTGACGTACAACAGGACACACGGGGACTTGGTGGTACTGAAGCTGAAGCTGAGCTCTTCTTTACTCAAGTTGAGGTCGGGCGCTGTGGTCTCAGGATCTGTAGAACTCAAAAGCGTTCGGCTAACTAAATCCTTCATGCTAGTACCTGGGGAGTGGAAGTTGTAACGAAGCCACATTCCCTCTTCAAAAAATGCACCAACATCTTGACCGTAAGAGAAAAAAAGAAAAAAAAAAAGAGAAATTAAACTTGCTGACACCTTTTGGATGAAACATACTGCTACTGACTTAACCAGTCCTAATCTATGTTTCTACTGCTACATTATTTAAGCACTTTGCAATATTAAGTCAAGAGCCTCACTGTTTTCCAAAGAAAGGACAATATCCATTTTATTGGTGGGTACTTGGATTCACAGGACAAAAGAAAGACAGAGAGAAAATCTATGCCTGTATCTCGTATCAATGCTGCAGACCAGAAGAACCACGCTTTAGGTTTATTCTCATTGAGGTCTTGCAGCAGATAATATTCCAAAAAAGGATGCAAGGAAGAGAGATTTTAGGGACACACTAAACAAACATTGTCAAGCAAAAGGAAAGTCAGCAATTCTGACCACAGATCTGAGTGGATTTGGGAGGACCTGAAAGATTTGAAATAGGATTGGACCCAATGCTAGAAAATTACCCACTGCTAGCACAATGCTTTATGAGAATTGCATAACTGGGATGCCCTTATGGGAGATAAAATTAACTGGGGAGCTTGATTCTGTGGGGAACAAGGCAAGAGACAACACCTGAACTGCAGCTCCCTGGAGGTGCTACCCAGACAAAGTTTTCAAACCAATCTGAGACAAAATGTCATGTTTCAGTACTCCTGACAGAAAATAAAACTACTTTTGACAGAATTAATACTTTCAGCTGAAAAAGCATTGTTATTACTTCTCATAATAATGCAGTCCTGCCTATTTCTTAACATTAAAAACATAATTCAAGGTTGACATTCTTACAGCGAAGGCTGACTTTGACAGCCTCCTGTGGGAATCACAGCAGAGTTGCCTGCCGTTGGTAGTGTATAACCTGCTGAGTCTATTGGGGATTGCTAGACTGGCTTCCTATGGCAGTCATTCATTTAGTAACTGGACAGGTGCTGGAGAGGCTTTGTTGTCTGGGACAATATCATTAAAGGAAATTTTTGAATTACATGTGAACTTAATTAAGAAGGTATGTTTATGAACATTTTATAAAGGATTAAAGAATGATGAATAAAGATTATGAGCATAGCATACGAGTACTGTATTTAAAAAATGGTATAAGCAATGCTTAGAGATGAACAGTTTTGAAAAAAAAATCTTCCATCATTTACTACCTTCCTACATGATGCAAAGTTGCCACAGATTGGCACAAAATTGCCCATCTAAACTTCTGGGAAATCAACACACTTTTTAAAAAAAAATTCATTTTTATCCCCTTTTAGCATTTGGAGTCTTCACACAATTCTAAGCAAAGGCTTTATCTCAAAACATATGAAGCGAGATGTCCATTTTACAAGCTGTGCAGTGATACTGAGCAAGTCAGGAATGAGCCTGCAGACTTTATTCAGAGTAGCCGAGCAGCGAAAAGATAACAAGACAGGTAAAATTATAATAGACTTTACTGATGCTCCTTTCCAGAATCTAGTGCTGGAAAAGTTTTATGTTTTCCTGTCACCATATAAAAATTCTCCAAAACTCAAAATACCATAGTCACTGTCACTGTGCAGCCATATAAAACATGGAGTCAAGTCATGGTCCCAAGTTGCTATAAATAATTTGATCATTCTGATAGATTTATACCTGCCATTTCATAGGAGAACCCTTAAATCACCCTGAAACAGTTATGGGAGAGGCAATTCAGTTTAACAACTATATTTTGCAGTAGACTCAACTTAAGTACTCCTGGATTAAAAGTGAAGGGCCCTATCCTGAAAATACCCCAAATTGTGATGTCTTCTGCTGTTAACACCAGTGTTGAAAACAAGCGCTAGCACTTACCAATCTAAAGCAGCATACGCTGTAGCGCTAAGTATTTGCAAGACTGGCTTAAAAATATCCCTTATGACCACTGATTTATTTCTTCTTCGCCCTCTACTTATAGCTCACGCAAAGTGCTCCTCGGGCAGATGCTGTATCAATTACACTGCTGCGGCGCCGGCAGTGCTGCTCGCTAGAGCCGGCGTGCCGGGTGCCAGTGCATGGACAGCCACGCTGTTTGGCACTGCCGCTCTGCTGCCAGGGACCGCAGCCCCTGTGGAGGCTCCGCGTTACGCATGCAGCATACTGATGAAAAATTATGTTCACCTCCAGCCTGTTTACTGCTTGTCATGCCTTTTATTTTAGGCATCTTTGGGATCGCCCGGCGCTATGCTGGCCCGGGGCCTCACGTACTGGGAATACTGGGACCTTCAGTCCTGACCTCAGCGCTGCTCTGGGACTGAACCAGAAAGCGTGCAACCCTTTTTCCAGAGCTGTGAATGTTATGAATTGCTACTTTAAATGTTCATTACTACAAAGAAAGCTTTAAGTAAATGGTGCTCTCTGAAAGGGTAAGACTTTTTTTTTCCCCAGAAGGATTTCTTGACAAAACTGTTCTGCACGTTTAAATTTATTTGAGCTGAAAAAATAATTTTCAGTATAACTGTATTATTACAGGCGTACAAGCTATTGTAATGAGCCTTGAAATTCTCCTCACACACGCACCACCTCTTTTAAGAGGAAGGATAAGAAGAAGGTTCATGGTTCACTTCGGCTGTGTGAGTGCATTAGGCCCTCAACAGGAAGATATTGAATCCCCTGAAATTCCAGCTCAGCAAAGAGGTTGATGCACATGATTACGCTCTTCACTGAATGAAGCTGAAGTCCATGCAGCAGGGCTGCAAAGTGCTCAGTAGCTCACAGGTGCAGGCTGTTTAAACTATTAGGAATTATTAGGAAAAGCTAAAGGATCATTTTCTCTATATTGAGCGCAGGTATAAGATGACTTGGAAATGCTGAGGGCTGATCAATGAAAAAACTATCTACTCAGAGGTCACAAGCGTATCATCTTTCTGAAGCTCTGATAGAAGGAATATTGAAGTTCTTCATTCAGAAAACCATTCAAGCTGTCTGAATAAAAAGGGTAAAACACAGTACAAACCCTGCTGCTGAAATGTGGACGATGTTTCCATGCACCAACCTCTGCTTTCTTTTGTAATATTTCAAATGATATCTGGCAAGATGAGCCTTGGGGTATCAGGTATAAGCCATAATGAAGGGTTCCTCTGCAAACTGCCCTTTTGAGACAGAAATCTTAGGGAAATTAATGTGATGGTAACAGATCAGTTCGCTTTGGAAAGCAGTTCCTATTTCTACGCTAATATGCAGTGCGGTCATCCTCTGTTGACAGACTGCAAATACATACAGTTTGGGCTTGATTTGTAGAGAAACCCAGAACAGGATTTGTGGATCATTAGAAATGATTTTATCAAGCGAGATGTGTATCCCCAGTGTGAACTGCACATATTTTATAAAACTGTCTGGCTTCAGTTTGAAAAGGGATGAGGTAAAAGCTGATACAAAATTTCCACATAAAATGCACATGTACCCAGAAGCTTATTTTGAAGGTTACAATTCTTTTATCATCTGCCCAGTCCCCCTATAACCACTCAGGTACTTTTAGTTTTGTACACTCATTGTATCTGGGATCAGGAGTATTGAAAGACTGGAGGAAAAAGCCAAATAGCTATGAAAAAACCCATTTCTCTTACAAAAAATCCACAATCTCATGACATTTTTGGGCCGGTGTTATAGGCCTAAGAAAATATAAGTAGGAACCTGATTCTCCTTTGCTGCTGGTTTAACATCAGTGAACTGTCAGTGTCATCTCTCCTCTCCTCTCCTCTCCTCTCCTCTCCTCTCCTCTTCTCTCGTTAAAATGACTCTGCTAGCCATACACTCAGTCACACCCAGAACTTGTCTTCTTTCTCCATTACTTTTCTCTCACCTGTGAAGAGTATTGCTAGCACGGCACATCTGTGGCTGAACACAGCTTCAGGAAGATTTTCTATCTGGAGGCGTACATAAAAGATATAGAACTCAGCAAACTTTAAAGCAATTGAATTGGCTCTGCGCTGACAGTTGGGATGCAAATATTAATAGTGATTGCCATGAATCAAGTGCAAGATAGTACTTCTAATAAATAAAGAAGCAACAGACCTGTGGAGCTACCAAAAAACCCCACCCTAATTTCAACACAGGAGCTTTTCAAGAGCGGCACCGTAAGAGGTAGAATCTACCTTCTGCAGTCGGACAGCTATCGCTGGCTCACAACTGCCACCTCACATCTTTCCAAGGAAACGCGAGACCTGGCTTGTGTCACCTTTTACCTGGAGACCAAGGAGGAAGTAATTCTGGTTACTTCTCCAGTATTACCGTATTTGGCTTTTTGGAGGCCTGGCCTTCAAAGCAACCTTATAAGTGGGTACTAACAGGGCAAAATCCCTGCCTTACGAAGGTGGAGACAAAGTCCTGACAGCTATGAAGCCTGGCCAGGACACATGAAAACTGCAACAGAGAAAGATTGTCTCCTCTTTGTTTCACAAAGCTGACTGAAATGCCGCCTTACAGCTGTAAGCGTGTCCAGTCTGGAGGCCCTAAATGCCTCCTTGGCTCTACTCAGATTCGGTAAATTAAAATATTACTCTGTGACGTTGCTTGCTATTGCTTAACGCTATGTCTTCCCTGCATGGAGTTCTGGAGGTAAAAAGCAGCATTTTCAAAATCCTAAGCGAGGACAGTTACTGGAGGCATTCTGACTCGGTGCATGTACAAAGATTGTTAGGGCAATTTAGACAGCTGAACAAAACAGCATCCTGATGCATAATTTTATTTCCTTTTTGATTTCTCATATATTTATGAATATTGAATACAGATTAAATAGAGTTTGCTTGTCTGGCTTGTGGCTAAAAATGTGCTAGAGAGCGTCAGAAATTGCAGCTACTTCCAGGCTGTCGGCACGAAGATTAAGACTGTTTGCTGAGATACATCCTGGCCATAGGGCATCAGTAGAGGGTCAGAATCTCACAGCTGTTGATCTGGGAGACAATTTACTTTGAGTGCTCTGAAGATGGTAATGCTGATCATTTATCTGGTTAGCTCACTCAATGTTTTATTCTACCTTCAGGCTCACAGTATTTAGTATGTGAAACCAAGAAGTGAGGATTTAAGGGTTTTGTCCTGCATCCTCAAGTTTCATATTCTGTCTGCCACTACTGTAGTAATTTGTGATGCATGTTTGAGTTTCCTATGTGTGGAGTTAAACCCCAATACAGAAATTGCTTATTGGCATTAACAGAATAGAAACCCACTGAGGGTTTGCTTCTTCTATATGAATATATCAGTACTCAGTATAAAAAAGGCTTTCTTAAACAAATGACCATCAGAATTGGGGGATATATAAAATAATGCACTCCAGTGAAACTATGAGGCCTGATCATAAATCTGCTCAAAGTTTCCCACTACCTTCAGTAGAGTAGGATGAGTGCCACAGAAGATAGGGTTAAGCCACCGGATTCATTACATCTTCAAGCCTCCTTAGTCAATGCCGACAGGTAGATTCTGCCAGGAAGCAGTTTGGCATACCTAAGTAAGGCTGACTCTCAACCTTCTTTTCCAATAGTCCTGTAAATCAGGTGCCTTTTACTCTACCTTGCTATACCTGGGTAGAAGTGCACATGCCAAGGAAAGCCTAAAAATGTCAGGAAAATCACAGTTGCAGTTCATTCTGCACTGATGTAAAATTACTATAGATCTTTCTATAGCTACAGCCATTTGAACTGATGTCTAGGACAGCAGGATCAGAATAAGGGAATGGCAGCCCACACTGTATATTCTCTGCTGAATCTAAACGAAAAGCTAGCTCCCTTTCTAATGGAAATATCCATAATGGTTAAAAAACCCCCATCAAATAAAACAGGATGGATGAAGAAAAATGTCATGTCAAATATACAACAGACCAGATTTCATGATTTCCTGCCAGGGAGTCTTTGGAGATGCTCTTTAGGTAACCTCAGAGAAAAACTTGCAGCTTTGCAAGAGCAATTTGAGAAATATTAGAGACTGCCATTTGATGATTGCACAGTATTCAGAGTGAGAACTTTGATAGGTGAGATCTGGCTTCAATCCCTTCCTATACCACAGGTATCCACTCTAAAAGTGAGCAGTTCCTTTCTTCCCTCATTATCTTGTTCGCTTTCTGCATTACCATAATAGAAACATCTTCTCACATCACAGAGCTATTGTAAGGATAAATACCTTACCAGCTTGTGAGGTGCCAATACTACTCCAATAGTATGCAGGTGTATAAATATTGCACATGGGTGTCTGGTGTGAGAAACTCAATTCTCTCAGTTGCCTTTGCACAGCCATGCAGCAGCCAGTCATGTTGCTGAAGCTGCTCTACTCATAGAATCATAGAATCATAGAATCATAGAATCATCTAGGTTGGAAAAGACCTTTAAGATCATCAAGTCCAACCGCTAACCTAAACTTGCCATCCCACCACTAAACCATGTCCTCAAGTACCTCATCTATCCTTCTTTTAAATACCTCCAGGGACGGGCACTCAACCACCTCCCTGGGCAGCCCATTCCAGAGCCCGACAACCCTTTCTGTGAAGAAATTTTTCCTAATGTCTAACCTAAACCTGCCCTGGCGCAACTTTAGACCATTTCCCCTGGTCCTATCGCTTGTTACCAGGGAGAAGAGGCTGACCCCCACCTCACTACAACCTCCTTTCAGGTAGTTGTAGAGGGTGATAAGGTCTCCCCTCAGCCTCCTCTTCTCCAGACTAAACAACCCCAGTTCCCTCAGACGCTCCTCGTAAGACTTGTGCTCCAGACCCCTCACCAGCTTTGTTGCTCTCCTCTGGACATGTTCCAGCAGCGCAACATCCTTCCTGTAGTGAGGGGCCCAAAACTGAACACAGTATTCGAGGTGCGGCCTCACCAGCGCCGAGTACAGGGGCACAATCACTTCCCTACTCCTGCTGGCCACACTATTCCTGATACAAGCCAGGATGCCATTGGCCTTCTTGGCCACCTGGGCACACTGCTGGCTCATATTCAGCCGGCTGTCAACCAGTACCCCCAGGTCTTTCTCTGCCATGGAGCTTTCCAGCCACTCTTCCCCAAGCCTGTAGCGTTGCATGGGGTTGTTGTGACCAAAGTGCAGGACCCGGCACTTGGCCTTGTTGAACCTCATACAGTTGGCCTCGGCCCATCGATCCAGCCTGTCTAGGTCCCTCTGCAGAGCCCTCCTCCCCTCGAGCAGATCAACACTCCCACCCAGTTTGGTGTCGTCTGCAAATTTACTGAGGGCACACTCGAGCCCCTCGTCCAGGTCATTGATAAAGATATTAAACAAGACCGGCCCTAGCACTGAGCCCTGGGGGACACCGCTTGTGACTGGCCGCCAACTGGATTTAGCTCCATTCACCACCACTCTCTGGGCTCGGCTATCCAGCCAGTTTTTAACCCAGCGAAGAGTACACCCATCAAGGCCATGAACCGCCAGCTTCTCTAGGAGAATGCTGTGGGAGACTGTATCGAAGGCTTTGCTGAAGTCCAGGTAGACAACATCCACAGCCTTTCCCTCGTCTACCAGGCGGGTCACCTGGTCATAGAAGGAAATCAGGTTGGTTAGGCAAGACCTGCCTTTCATGAACCCATGCTGGCTGGGCCTAATCCCCTGATTGTCCTCCATATGCCTGATGAGCACACTCAAGATTAACCGCTCCATAATCTTCCCTGGTACTGAGGTCAGGCTGACAGCTCTGTAGTTCCCCGGATCCTCCTTCCGGCCCTTCTTGAAGATAGGCGTTACATTTGCCAACCTCCAGTCATCTGGGACCTCCCCTGTTTCATCTTTCATAAAACACCTGCATTCAGTGAGCAATGACACCAGAACAAGCCTATTATAGTTTATCACATTTTCTGAGCCAGGACTTAGTATTTTTTAACTTATTAACCTGATTTATCTGCTTTCTGTTTACAGAATAAGAAATCCTTGCATTTTATAAATAGTATACTATGGATGGTAAGTGGGCTGGCAAGTTCAGTTTATAATCAGGTTGATATCTCTTTGAGATATGTAAGTAGGATGGGGAAGGTTTGTTTTGCTTTAAAAACAAACAAACAAACAAACAAACAAACAACAAATTCCAATAAAAGAATTCTTGCAACTTAAGTGAAATGCAATTTTCAAAATACTAGAGCACAACTGTGCATGTTTAATAAGGCAGTATTGACAGGACAGCTGACTGGAATAGCTTTACAGAGTATATATTTTTTTGTGAATATATATATATATTACTCAACAGAGGCTAACACCCAAGGGCTGGAGTTTGATCTACACGTAAAAAAACCTGACTGCAGCATTCAGGCTTAACAGCATGGACTCTAACATTCCCAACCCAAGGAAAATTTCTGATATAACTTTTGACTAACAGATCACGATCATGTTGTGTATAGCAGAATGTTTTGGGGGGTGGGAGGGAATGTTGCCTTGATTTTCCAGGTTCTGGGATTATGAACAATGCAAACTAAGAAGTTAGTTACCTTAAACCACTTGAACAATCACCTCCTCATTACTTACAGCAAAGCAATGAAATGTATTTGCAACCAGCAAAATAAAGGGAATTGAATGGGTATAACCAGGGCAGAATTTGGAGATGGTCAAGTGTCAAAGAGTCTGTGGAGAGCTGCTTCACCCATGTGCCAAAGCACCAGATCTGGTATGTCTTTTTTGGATCCACTCAGACTAGTAAAAAGCTGATTTTTCTCTTTCAGGCAGAGAAGGGAGCAAGAAATGAAGGAAATCTGACCATGACAATACTAGTGTAAGGGCTTTCAGGGTTCATGCAATGTAAAAACTAATATGAAGGAGTTCAGTTTGGGCATTGGCATAAGGATTGCAATAATTCACACTGTGAATCTGAGCTTTACTTGAAAGAAAGAAAAAAGTGTATACACTGTGCTCATCTCCTTGGTGTTTGTTGATGCAAATTGAGTAACTGCATAGAAACTGGGAAGCTTTGAATTTACCCTTTCAGCACACCTGAAGGCACACAAGTCACTGCACCAGCTTTTTTTTTTTCCCCCCACAGTCTCTTGGTGGTGGGCAATTTCTTCTCCTACTGTTGATCCACAGCACTTCAATACCCAAAGGAGGAAAGCTTTCTCCCTGGGGGATCCCCAACATCACAGTGCTGCCACACGCTCTGCATAGCCATTTTGGCATTTGACCTTCACTCTTTTTGTTTAAAGGAAAGAAAGTTTGTTTTTTAAAGGAACAAAAATTAATTGTTTTCTCAGAAATACTTTATGATGATAGAACAGCTGTGGGAGAAAAAAATAAAGAGAATTTATGCTTAAGCAAAGGACAGGGAAAGGTCAGAAAGCAATCTGTAGGACCGCAGAAACACTGCAGCTATTCCTCAGAACAATTTCTCTGAGCAATGAAAGGAGAATTGAAGCCAATTGCATATGCCCCAAATACAAAACAAAAAAAAAAAGTGAAAATAGAAGTCAGACTGCATTTTTTGCACTTTTTTTGTCCTTGTAAAAAAAATAGTGTAATTTCCAGGCCACTACCACATCAATCACATTGTGATCTGCTGCTAATAAGGCTGGAGACAATGCAATTTCTTGTCAGTCATCTATCAGTGGCTCTAAGGATGGATTTCATCATCAAAAGAATCTACAATATGTGAGGCCTTTTTTTATTGTGAGATGTGTTTATTACTTATGAATCATTGTATGGTGATTTCCTTATAGTCATGTTTTTCTTTCCTTTGATTTTTCCTATCACTTCTTCAGCTAGCAGTTTAAGTATGTAACCAACCCCCAAAAGTTTACCATGGGGAAGTGACTTGAATATCAAAATAGAATTTGTGGATAAGAAAACCTTCCTGTGGCAAATTAAAATCAACGGAAAGAGAAGACTGTGGTATATTGAGAGGTATTATATTATGCCACCTTGCACTCCTGCTGAGTAGCATATTTTCCTGGTACTATCTTGTATTGGTTTGAATGTGATGATTTAAAAAGTCAGGTACTATTGATTATCAAATCAACAGAGCTGCTTGGCGTGGAAGGTTTACTCAGAGAAGTAAAATAACGAAACCTAGTCCTAGCTTATTGTGCAAAGCACTAACCTTGTTATTTCTTGGCAGCTGACGTGAATTCCTAGTGAAGGTAACAGAGGACAATATTCTTGCTTGCTCATATTACACTTTCACAAGTCTAGGGAGTCTGACAACATGCACAAGAAGTTCCACTGCTTTACTTGATTTAAAAGGCGTACTGCAAGTTAAATTTACAATGTAAAATTTAATGGGATGAAAATGAACTAGTTTTACAATTCTTTTGATCGCAGGATGCCCCAAACCCCCAAACCACTTTTGTGTTTAATTTATCCTCTAACTTCATCCCAGTACCACACTGTTGTTTCTACAGAGAAGGCGCCCGGCAGCAGCAAGTTTTACTGCATGCCCAAAGTATCACTGTCAGAGCTCTGGGCCTTTGGCTGGACTGGGAGGCTGATAAGGACAATATTACAATATAATATAGTATAATATTACTGCTCTTGCTATGACAGTGCTTACAGATATGCCAAAACCAGAGTTTGTCTGTGCTAGGTGCTCAATTATTCCCCTAATAGCATTTTTTATTCTATTAGCTCCACATCCAGGAAAAATAAAACATTTCAGCTTAGAGCTAGTTTTGGCAGAAGTTTGGGGGCTACACATCCATAAGAGAAACAGAAAAACACATATAAAAGCCAGTATGATGAGTTTTGGCAATACAGAAAAAAATTAAAATGTGAATTCAACGAATATGGCATAGCAGCAATTTTTTTTTTAATCAACATATGTGGTCTGTCAGAGACTGACTCAGTTCCAGCCTGAATGAGTTTCCTCTAACATAATTGAGGTAGTGAACAGAAATACTAAATATGCATTACCATTCTTCAACTCATGACAAACCATTTGCTAAATTAACTGAAATCACTGTACTCACATTCCCAGGAATTACTGTATGTACAGTCCTGAATGTGATGGACATGTTTTATAATTTGTCTTTGAAGCAACACAGCATAGTGAAATCTGATGAAATTCCTGCATTCAAGCACAGTGGAAGCCATTCACAGCTTCACTTCTGCTGCACTAGAAATACATATTTATTGGAATTTATAAAATAAATAGAGATTCATCAGAATATCTGGTGATGTGAAAACAATCCTTTAGATTTTAGAAGAGGATGCTCCAATGTGTGAGAAACATAAGTGATGAACAAAGCTCTGTTATGATAAACTGAAATGAAGGTGGGTATATATGGATATAAATGAAGGTTGCTGAAGCATGTAAGGAGAAAATACAGTCCATAACCCAGTATCAGGTAAAAAGACTGACTCTTTCTGTTATAGATTTGGTTTCCTCTAAGTGAGGCTGGAAGGGAGCAGGGCATGGATATTTGCTAAGTAATCCTCAAAGTTTGACTTGGGAAAAAAAGGAGAGGTTAAGAAGGCACTGGAGACCAGAATGTCAAAGGACAGGAGCTTTCCCCTACTGCCAAGACAGCTTCATTAAGAGACTTTGGTGACCGGTGATCCAGCCTGCCTGCAGGATTCCTAGTACAGTGGGTAATGCAAAAGCAGACGAACAGTTTATGAGCCTAGAGGTTTCTTTGACATCACAGATACTGATGAGAAGAGCCTTCACGTTTTTTAGCTGAAACTGTAAGATTAGTACCTTTTGAGAAAGTTTCTGAAACTATTAGGAAAAGCAATAGACTGGATGATTTTGTGTACCAAGAAAAGCACAGTGAAAAAGAGCTGCTGAGAGATATTAGCACCTCAAGTAAATGTGAGAAAACCTTTAGAGGTGTTGAGAAGAATATTTCAAGAATAGAATGAGAATATCCTATGAGATGTAAGGGAAACAAATGAATGGCCACAAAGCCTGCAAACTGTGCAAACATCTGGTAAATTATATTCCCATTACTACTTAGTCACAATCATTCTTGGTCAAATTAAGAAAAAAACATGTGGAAATAAATTAGCATCTTCATCCTCCCCACCCCCCCTTTTTTGAGGGGGTATGTAAGATCTCTCTTTCCCTCACTTCTTGCCTTTCTTATGCACACATGCTGTGTGTCCATAGTAAATTGGTCTCTTACAATCATTGATTTTGAAAATTCAGAACACACTTTAGGCACTTCCAAAGGAGTGACATAGATGTGGGAACTCTGTACCTTCCCTTACCCTAGCAAGTTCAATCTCAAGTTCAAACCCAGTCTGAGCTGCTAAAAAACTTGATCTGGATATGAATGGATAACATTTGTAATGCAAATGTTGACCTCCCAATTTATGAGATATTCAACCCAAAGCTCACACCTATGTATCTTCAAGTATGGTTCTGAATGAGACTAGGTAGCTTTTGTTTAAATACCTGTTTTTTTCTATACCCTAAAAAATGATGTAGAGCTAGTAGGAATTTACTGTTCCACAGCTCAAGACTACTGAATATACTCTGCCTGACCTGCTATGACTAGAGGAATTCCTGATGCAGTTTGTTGTTGTGTTGATTTAAATAGGTAATATATTAGTACTAATGAGAGTTGTGGTTTTAAATCATCACATTTAAATCCTGGGTGTATAATTTGACTTGTTTGTAAGAAGTATTAAACAAGATTTACTTGTTTAATTAATAAAAGCTGAAGAATAGATTCTATTGTGTTTTTTTCTCAGGCAGATAGTTCTCCCATACTCTGCCTCCTGCACTAAAGCATTTACCTTTAATGCAAAATGGTCCATCGTAAGCAGTTTTGGAGCAGTCACAGGAGTAGCCATTGTATTTCTCGACACATTTACCGCCATTTGCGCAGTACATCCCATAGCTCGTGCAATGGCCAGAGCAGCCAGGCTTCACTCCTGGCGTGACTTTCGCTCTTTCTTCCAGGTCCAGCGTCACCCCGTTCATCCTTAATGAACGAATGCAACCTAGGAAGCCTCGCTGGCCTCCTGCAGCACCTGAGAGGGAAAGCAAAACTGTGAGACAACAGTGAACAGATTTTGTTGTTGTTGCTTTACATGAAATATTCCGCTAAGCTTGTGACAACAGCTGGAAATAAGTAACTTCTCTGTAAAGGCAAGGAATTGCGTTGTCCTAATGACAATTAAATCAATGAAACCTAACCTTTTGATACCATATCATAAGTAAGCATAAATAGTAGGTGTGTTTGCTTTACACTGATTAGACATTAGAGATTCTAGTCCTCCACTGTAAGACTTAATTTCATTTCAACTTCAAGATTTTTGGAGATAACAGTGGAAGAAATGGGCTTGGCTTGATTGCTAAGATATAGCCTTACTTTCTATATGATTAGTGATGATGGATGCTAATAATAATAATAATACCATAATGTGTTATGCAGTGTTATATTTTTCAAAGCCATGATGGGGAAAGAAGGAAAAGATTTAAATCCTCACTCTCAGTTGTAATATAAAATATAGATGTTATTTTCCAAGCAACATTGAGTATATTGTTTAGTTGCCCGAGTACAGAGTGAAGGATGTAACACTGAAGAACTACATTTGAAAATCTGGGTTGAGATGGCTTTTCTTAGCAGGCAAGGAGAACTGTTCCTTTTTTTCCCCCTAGTAAACACTTGCTGAAAAATGTGATTTCAGCTAGGAAAGTCTTATTTGAGGCTGCATTAGAAACCAAAAAAAAAAACCCTAAAAAATGCAAGCAAATAACAATGATTGGCTGTCATCCTTTCTCCTCATCCTCTCATCCTTTTGATTACCACAGTGCTGCAGGTGCTGAAGAGTCCCTGAGGAGATCTGAACGCTCATCACCACAGAGCACAGAGGCTGATATTTACCTGAGCAAGGAAGAGGACTAAATACAAACCAAAGAGGGCCACTTCAAATCAACTGCTGGTAACTGGATGATTTGGAGTAAGAGGAGGCAATGCTCAGACTCTGCCAAGTGCACAGACCAGCGGGCATTCTGATGTGGTTCCATTTTATGTAAACTCATACACACTGCAGTGACAAAAAGCTCCCTAATACATCTAATTCCCTTCTTTCCCATCCCAGTGACTGTCCTAGCCCCTGGGACATGATATATAGATAATAGAATAGATAATTATTTTACAGAAAGTGGAAGAGGAGGCACCGAAATAATTCCTGTTCGGCATTACCCTCCAGGGCCCGATGTTCAGGGTGTTCATTTGGGACACTCCAACTCAAATCGATTCTCTGTCTGAGTCTCAGTAAGGATTTAAATCTATTCTTTGAGATGTGTGCTCCAATCACCAACTTGTATGAAATGGATATGATTCAGAAAGAAAAAAAATCTGGTGCAGATCTGGACATTCAGTTTTTTGGCAATAAAGGTGCTAGGTATTCCAAAACATTGCTGGTGTTACAATTAATTCAAAGTTATCAATAAAAGTCATCATTATTAACAATTCCCCAAGAACTCAGGCTGGAAAAAAAATCCAGCTCTTCCTGTTTTCAGCAAAGGGCTTGATATTTCTTTTAAAAGGTTAAGGCTCCATCTTTTAAACAAACTGCACATTTCAGCTTATTTTGAAACTGCCTTTTATTGGGATCACAGTCAGCAGTAAAGGAGAATCTGAGCTTGTAAATAATGACTGCACATCTGGTAACACATTATACACACTTTGAAGTGACACTGTGCTGTTTACTAAGGTAGTGAAGGCTTTAACCATCATTTTAATTCATTTCTGCTGTTGAACCCTGACTAACATGGGAAAAAAAAATGAGATAATGTCTTTCTTTCCTTTCCCTCTTCTCCTGTTAACAGATATCTAGAGAGGTAGGAAAATGCTTCTTTGCTCAACATTTCATGCAGTTCTGATTCCAGCTAATGGCACTTGGCACGTCTGCACTTCACAGCCCTGGGGCTAGCAGTCAGAAATACAAGTACTGCTGGAATAGCCTGCCCAAAATGTAGCAGAGACCAGCAGCTCCAGAAAGCAGCTGGACTAGCTTGTTTCCAGGGAATGCATTTGTGTAACACTGCGTGATGCTTTCCTACATCGAATGGGCAAACAACCCATGAGACTAAAGCAAAAAAACTGCAGCGAGAGCTGTGAACACAGAAGTGCAGGTAATGATCAAACCTAAAGAGGGTGGAAGTGCTGCTGAGGCTGTGATGGGCACTGCAGGCTCATGCAGTCCTGGTAAGAGCTATGCAGAATTTTTCACTTCTGTGGTGAATGAGAGAGAGAGACAGAGACAGAGAATGTGTGTGTGTGTGTGTGTGTGTGTGTAACACGTGGCAAAAAAAGGAGTTTGGCACTACTACTAGCACTACTACTGCCTATTAAAGGCTCCTTCAGCCGGGAGCTGCAGGTGGGGAAAGACAAAAATGACAAGTTGCCAGAATATAATATTTTTCTCTTAGTCGATCATCTTATTTCTGTAATTATGGACATGTATTTATTTTTTTCTTTTTTTTTTTTTTTTTTCCCAAATTTCCCCCCTGCCCTGCCCTGTGCTGTCACGCAAGTGCTTCAGAAGTGCAACCTCCCACATTAAACTAACTTCTGCTGGCAAGACACGATGCAAAGTGTGTTCAGCATGTGAGAGCAAAGCCCGGTTACCCACTCTGCATCTTACCAACATAGAGCTGGCTGTACAATTCCAGTCGTGTGTGTCCTTCTGTTGGTGCTTTCCGGACCTCCAGGGGTAACTGGTCTACCTGCAGGCTGGCCTGTTTGACATTCCTCTCAGCATTGACCCGATGCCACTGGTCATCATTGAGCTGGTTGGGAGATCTAACGACAATTTCCACAGGCCCATTTCCAACATCAAATGAAAAGGAAACCTCCGTAGCAGCTGAAACACCAAGAAAAAGGGAACCCATCCTACGTTGTAAACAAATTCACTTATACTTCTTAAACAGGGAGTGTGATTAATAACATATAGATGATTTTGGAATGAAGAAATATAATTTTGACTTTCCTACTGAAATTTAGTTTATATAATTTGGGGATGTAAATTGTACTATGGTGGCAAAACATCAGATGAAAAGGCTACCAGCAAATGGATTATCAGTGATAGCATTCACAAAGGAGGATACCAGACAGAAGTAAAGACAGCCAAGAGTTCCATTTAATTTGTTTTTCTTACATATAAAATAAAAAAGCTGAAGCGCCCTTTTAATTGTTCTGAAAAATCTCAGGTGCCCAATTATGGTCTCAGTGTTCCAGTACAGCTGAAGTTTCTTCTTTGGTTGAATAAATAAAACCAGTCTTATAAAAATCTTACTCGGCAAGGCTATTAAATAGTGGTAGAAGCACCACTCCACAATCATTATCACTAACAATATTGATAAATAGAGGGAAATATATTTGTACACGGCCTAATAGATATTCACAAGGTTATGTCAGACTGAATTTAGTGCATTTTTATGAAAACTGGAAGGATAGGAATAAATTTCTTACAGAGAATATTCTTTCAAACCAAATTTATTATACAATTGACACCCTTGATTTTTTCCTGCAAAATTGGCTATTTCTAAAAGAAAAAATTAAAAGCATGTTTTGTTGCTGTTGTGCTCTCTATTCTCTGCTGAATAAAATAATTTCATTTCTTGAGTGAACTGCCTTTCATAAGCCGTGAATTTAGTCTGTTTGGTCTTTTGCACTTTACAAGACACAAAATCTGTATGAGCCAAAGCTTGCCATTATAGAAATAAAGATGTTTCATTTTTATGTTATTATGTCCTATAACTTCAGCGATTCTGCCAATAAACTCAGGCAAATTAGGAATTAGAGTAAAATCTCTCCAGTACTTCAGCTGTATGTTGTGTTTGAGTCTATTTTCAAGGGTGTGCGTGTAATTCTCCTCTACTTTTTGCTTTGAAGAACTGCCTCGGATCTCTTCACCGTCAGGCTTGAATTGCTTCCCCAAAGCTGTCTGTCTGCAAGGCTGTAAAATGAGAACCCCTTAGCAGACTTTTCATCTTATTCTGAGGCAACTGATGGCACTACTGATATTGCTCGTGAGTACCTTAAGTACAACCCCATACAGGATTTTGAAAACCTCTGCAAGTGTGCTTGTTTGCAAGCTCTTGGTCTTCTAGATGGAAACATCTCTTATTTTTTAAAGGAAGAATGTTCGTCCTTTAAAAGAGAAAGAGAAGTGTAGAGAATTGGCAAATAGAGATATTTCAAGCAGTAGTTCTGTGCTTGCATAGTCTAGCTTTATGCAGGGCTTTAAACTCAAATCTGTCTCACAGCCTGAAAGACTTATAATGAAATTTGTACTTACTGGAGAAAATTATTCACTCTGACATAAAACTAAGAGTACTATTTGTATAAATTCATATGATATTTTTATGTTTAATCTTAAAGTTAGGGAAGGAAAAGTATTCCAGAAAAATCTTCTCATCAAAGTCCTTTTTCAGTGCATGTACCTGCTGACATGCTGAAAGTTAGAGAAGGCAGTACAGCATCTATGGACTGTGCTGATACATCCCCAAGCAACCTAAAACCATGACTCTTACAAAACAGTGGGGAAGAAACTTATTTGCTAGACTGATGGACTGAAAAACCATGAAGTATGTCAATGAAAAGAGCTTTGTAGATGGGCAGAGGCTGCATGACAGCACGTTTCACATGTGAGTTATGTTGCTGGTTCTGAGTCTTCATTCTCAGTTTCCATTGGAATGAATTTTTGAGTCTACAGATCAAGTATATTCTCCAACCAGGGTAAAATGACCGGTACTTGTACCTTAATGAATATGGTTGAACATCTGATAACAGGCACATCAGTCAAAAAAGGAAGACAAAACAAATTGTACCCCCCCAATAAATGGGACAGGAGATCTGTTGACAACCGATACGGAGAAGGCTGAGGTACTCAGCAACTTTTTTGCCTTAGTTTTCACTGGAAATTGTTCTTCCCACATCTCTTGAGTCCCTGAATCTCACAGCAGGGATGGGGGGAAGGAAGTCTGCAAGGTCAGGTTGGATGGGGCTTTCAACACACCATGCTGCCCCTGCTCTTTTTTCTTCTGCCCCAGCTTTACTGCTGAGTATGGTTTTGCACAGTATGGAGTATCCCTCTGGCCAATGGTCCTGTTGTGTCCCTTTCCAACTTCTTTGCTACCCTCAGCCTACTGACTGAGGGAGAAATAGGAAAGAGAGAAAGCTTTGACGCTGTGCAAGCATTGCTCAGCAATAGCCAAAACACTGGTGTGGTTTCAACACTGTTTTAGGCACAAATCCAAAACACAGCACCCTAACTCCATCTCAGCCAGACCCAGTACAACGTCAAATTTTTTCAGAAGTTCAGTATAACTAGTTATGTAGAAGAATAGCAGTTATTTAGGTTTTTTTTCCTAAGCATGGTTTATGTTTCAAGTAAAATCTGCACATATAGCCCTCACATGATGTGGCATGTTTGACTTGAATAAATCCTTGGTTGACATGACAGTGGTATTATCCTGTCAAACTTTGAAGGGGATGATTAAAAGATATCTAACATACATGTGCACATGTGACTATTTATTCACAGTGGCCAACTGAACCAGAACAGGATTTTTTTCAGAAACATGTAGAAAATGAGGTGCACAGGTCCCAGAGATTTCTACTGGTCAGTCACTTTGCAGCTCATTAACTGAGTTTTCCTAATGATAATTTTATTTTCTATTCTACCAAATACCATAAAACTCAAACCTGTTGTTCTAAGAAATGAGAATGAGGATCACACATTGAACAAATGCTTGAAATTGCTTAATTATGAAATAATAAAAGAAAATAAATGTGAGTTTTAGTTTATTTAGTCAGTACAAGGTTCTGTGATGGAAACTTCATAAAACTGAACAAGGGTGAATTTTTTTATGTGCTCCTGCCACATATATTCACTCAATAAACTGAGGCTTGTGGCTTAATTTTACCCTTTCTGTGCCTTGTGTAATTACATATAATTAAATCTCAACACGTTTTTTTTCATTGATTCAATTTTCTAAGGTCTCAGGTCATTGTCAGCCATCTGTTCAGGACACAGAAGTGCAACTTTGGCAAACAAAATGCCCTTCTCACTCTTTGTTCTGTGTTCTTATTTTTTAGCTGTATTCAGACCCTACCATTTCCTCATCTGAAATCTATGAGGCATTTGCCCATAAAAAGGAAGGGACACGACTGAGCCACCCTGCAGGATGACCTGTATAGGCTGGAAGAGTGGTCTAACAAGAACCTTATGAAGTTCAACAAAGACAAATGTAAGGTCTTGCACCTGGGAAAACATAATCTGGAGTGCAGCACAGGCTGGGATCTACCTGGCTGGGGAGCAGCTCTGTGGAAAGGGACCTGAGGGTCCCGGTGGACAAGCAGCTTGCTATGAGTGAACAGTGTGCTGCTGTGGCAAAGAAAGCCAACAGCATGCTTTTGCATTAACAAGAGCATCACCAGCAGACATAAAAAAGTCATTATCTCACTCTACTTGTCGCCTGCCAGGTCACACCTGGAATACGGTGTTCAGTTTTGGCCCTCACTATACAAAAAAGATGTGGACAGGCTGGAGGGGGTCCAGAGAAGGGCCACAAAGATGATCCAAGGACTGGGAAGCCTGCCGTATGAGGAAAGGCTGAGACAACTTGGGTTTGTTTGGTTTTGAGAAAAGAAGGCTTAGGGGAGATCTTATCACCATGTTCCAGTATTTAAAGGGTGTCTACAAAGAAGATGGAGACTTCCTTTTCACAAGGAGTCACATAGAAAAGCTGAGGGGCAATTGGTACAAGTTACTCCTGTGGAGATTCCAACTGGACTCTAGAGGAAAATTTTTCAAAATGAGAACCATCAGCCATTGGAATAATCTCCTCAGGGCAGTGGTGGAGTCCCCAACACTGGACACTTTCAAGATTTGGCTGGGCAGTGTGCTGGGCCATCTTGTCTAGACCATGTTGTTGCCAAAAAGGTTGGACCAGAGGAACCTTGAGGTCCCCTCCAACCTGGCATTCTATGATTCTATGATTTTATGACTGCATTGTCTGTGGGATTCTGTCTTCCTTGGGTCCTTTCTTTCAAGGCTTTCTGTAGATACACTTTGGTTAAACACAAGTTCTGAGGTTCAACCATACAGGAAGTAGCATGCATTTCTATGTCCTTTGCTATGCAGAAGGTCAGGCTAAATGAGCTGATAAGACTTTTCTGGCATTCTGGCATTCAAGATCTACAAACAGCTAGGTCTCCCTAGAACTCCTTGTGTTTTAAGTCTCTATTTTCCTAGTTTGATCCTTGTTGATAATTGCAGGCTAGGATCTCTAGCTACAATGAGGTTGCTAGCAAAGAAAGAGACACTGACAGATGGGTGGGTGCTCACAAGATGCTAAACAGTAGGTGGAGGTTCTTAAGACACATCAGCTGTGAAAAAAAAGGAGGAGGGATTACAACCCTCCTTACAGTCAGTTTTGTATGCCTGTCTCTCTATTTAATCATCGAATCATAGAGTGGTTTGGGTTGGAATGGACCTCAAAGATCATCTAGTTCCAACCCCCCTGCCATGGGTGAGGACACCCTCCACTAGACCAGGTTGCCCAAAGCCCCATCCAACCTGGCCTTAAACACTTCCAGGGATGGGGCCTCCACAGCCTCTCAGGGCAACCTGTTCCAGTGCCTCACCACTCTCTACAGGGAAGAATTTCTTTCTAACATCTAATCTAAATCTACCCTCTTTTAGCTTAAACCCATTACCTCTTGTCCTGTCAGTACACTCCCTGATAAACAGTCCCTCTCCGTCTTTCCTGTAGGCCCCTTCAGGTACTGGAAGGCTGCTGTAAGATCTCCCCTGAGCCTTCTCTTCTCCAGGCTGAACAACACCAACTCTCTCAGCCTGTCCTCATAGGAGAGGTGCTCCAGGCCTCTGATCAGCTTCATGGCCCTCCTCTGGATTCTCTCCAACAGCTCGATGTCTCTCTTGTACTGGGGTCCCCAGAACTGGATGCAGTACTCCATGTGGGGTCTCACAAGAGCAGAGTAGAGGGGCAGAATCACCTCCCTCGACCTGCTGGTCACACTTCTTTTGATGCAGCCCAGGACACGGTTGGCTTTCTGGGCTGCAAGCACACACTGCTGGCTCATGTTGAGCTTCTCATCAATCAATACCCCCAAATCCTTCTCCTCAAGGCTGCTCTCAATCCATTCCCCGCCCAGCCTGTAGCTGTGCATTTCTCTCCTTCTCTCCCATTATCCTTTCTCTGAAACACATACTTTCATCTCCTACCTTGTACTGTGTTTCTCTTACCTCCCCTGATGTATTTTTATACCCTTCAATGGGACTCACTGATGTTTTAGTTGACTTACACCAAAGGGAATAGTATCTAACTTCTTTAGGATCCTTTTGAAATCCCATTCTTAGAACATAAATGCCTTGTTATGGCTAGAATCAGAGCTCACTTCCTTGGCTGTAAAACAGGATACAACAATAAGCCATAAACTGTAGACTAAAACCTGCCAGACAGATATTTCCCCCCTCCACTTTGCTTGCTTATTCCACGAAAACAACAGCTTGAAAATATTTCTGTAAGGGCAACATCTGCCAAACTTCTTGGACAGTTTGTTTGTAAATACACTGCTGACGAAGGGCTCACTGACTACACCAGTAGACAGAATTCAGTGAAATGATTGAAAATGAATGAAAACTTAATCAACAGTTAGACATGCTACATGTATCTAGAGCTAGTGGTTTATGTATCTATATATGGAATCCATCATCAGGGTGAAGATGAAGTCTCGTATCTGTAGTCACTGGAAACCTTCCCATTGACTTTAGTAGACTCTGGATAGAAAAAAGGGCTTTCCGGGATTTGAAAGCAACTATCTTCTCCACTTTTCCCACTCAGACAGGTGAGTTTAAAGATAGTTTTATGAAGTAATCTCTTAATTACCTGCCCTGCTACTCTCATTTGCACAGGGGTAAGAGATGGTCACGCCAATGCTGATATTGTAACAGCATTGATAAGTTGTTCCTGGCTGCTGAAATATGCAGAAAGGGCCACAAATTCTACTCTGAAGTGCCATATTGGAACATAGGACCTGCTTTGAGGAGGCTACTTCTTAAGGGACACAACTAAAAATTAAAGCCACCAAAACAACATCTCAGAGAGAAATTGTTGGTCCAAGTTTCTTGACTGCAATGCAGAAATTACTGCATAGCTTGGATGTCTGTTAATAATCAGGTAGTTGACAAAAATCATGACCATATTTACAATAATTGGACTAAGTATCTGGAAGATTTCATCATTTATCTAATTCCCAAATGGGATGGCCATTTGAACTAATGAGCGAAAGCTTCACTCATTTGACCAAATGACAGTATACATCTATGCCCAGGACTGCAGTGATCCCTGAGCTAAGTGCCAAATGAACTAGCTCTGGAAGCTGCACAGCTGCATCAGCATGATGCTGTGCCAGGAGTAATTAGTTCTAATGAGAGGCTATACTGCACCTAGGATCAAACCCAGCATAGCTGAGGGCTGATTTATGTGGATATGCTATCTTTCTTAGAATTAGCTCAGGTATCTCTCTAACATGGGCATTCATTGTACAGACTAGACACAGTCTACATTTGCCTGTAGGTTAACAAGTCAAACAAAAAAACCCATGCAACTTTACAGTGTCTTGAATCTTATGCAGTCATTTATGTAAGTGTCAAGAAGGAAAAAAGGGTGAATAAAGCTATCACTTTGATTTAACATCATTTAACACCCACTTCTCAGGGTATAAATCCAGCCACAAGATATAATAACAAGTAAGGCTCAATGTCTTTCTGAACCTTTAGAACAAGCTGATATTCTGCATGGAGAAAACAATCCATTAGATAACCACAGAATCACAGAACCATAGCATGTTTTGGGTTGGAAGGGACCTTTAAAGATCATCTAGTCAAATTCCTCTGCCATGGGCAGGGACATCTTTCACTGGATCAAGTTGTACAGAGCCTCATCCAACCTGACCTTTAACACTTGCAATGATGGGACATTCACAACTCTGGGCAACCTGGTCCAGTGTCTTGACATCCTCATTGCAAAGAATTTCTTCCTGATAGCCATTCTAAATCTACCCTCTTTCAGTTTCAAACCATTGCCCCTTGCCCCCCTGTCCTGTTACCACAAGCATTCATAAAAAGTCTTTCTCTGTCTTTCTTATAAGTCTCTTTTATATATTGAAAGGCAGCAATAAGGTCTCCCTGGAGCCTTCTCTTTTCCAGGCTGAGCAATCCCAACTCTCTCAGTCTTTCTTCACAGGAAAGGTGTTCCAGCCCTGTGATCACTTCTGTGGCTCTCCTCTAGACCTACTCTATCAGGTCCGTGTCTGTCTTGTGCTGGGGACCCCAGAGCTGGACACAGTACTCTAGTCGGGGTCTCACAGGAGTGGAGCAGAGGGGCAGATTCACCTCCCTTGACCTGCTGGCCACACTTCTTTTTATGCAGCCCAAGATACAATTGGTTTTCTAGGCTGCAAGTGCATATTGCTAGCTCGTGTCCAATTTTTTGTCCACCAGTACCCCCAAGTCTTCCTCTACAAGGCTGCTCTCAATCCATTCATCACCCATTCTGTATTGATACTGGGGATTGCCCCAAGCCATGTGCAGGACCTTGCACCTGGCCTTGTTGAACTTCATGAGGTTCACACGGGCCCTGTGTCAAGGTCCCTCTGGATGGCATCCCTTCCCTCAAGCTATCAACTGCACCACTCAGCTTGGGGTCATCTGCAAACCTGCTCAGAGTGCACTCAATCCCACTGTCTATGTCACTGATGAAGATCTTAAATAGTATTGATCTCAGAACGGACCTTTGAGGGACACCGCTAGTTACTGATTTCCACTTGGACATTGAACCATTGACTGTAACTCTTTGGATACGGCCATCCAACCAGTTCCTTATCCATCTAACAGTCCATCCATCAAACACATCTCTCCCCAATTTAACAGCAAGAATGTTGTGAAGGACCATATCAAAGGCCTTACAGAGATCCAGATGACATCAGTAGCTCTTCCCTTGTCCACTGATACAGTCACTCCGTCGTAGAAGGCTGCTAGATGAGTCAGGCACAATCTTCCCTTGGTGNCCCAATTTAACAGCAAGAATGTTGTGAAGGACCATATCAAAGGCCTTACAGAGATCCAGATGACATCAGTAGCTCTTCCCTTGTCCACTGATACAGTCACTCCGTCGTAGAAGGCTGCTAGATGAGTCAGGCACAATCTTCCCTTGGTGAAGCCATGTTGGCTGTTTCTACTCACCTCCCTGTCTTGCATATGCCTTGACATAGCTTTCAGAAGGATCTGTTGTATAATCTTACCAAGCAGAGAGGTAAGACTGACTGGTTGGTAGTTCCCAGGGAACATTTCCTCCTTTCTACTCTTTTTAAAAATGGGTGTGATGTTTCTCCCTTTTCCCAGTCACTGGGAACTTCACCTGAGTGCCATGACATTTCAGATATGATGGAGAGTGGCTTGGCAACTACATCAGCCAATTCTCTCAGGACCCTGGGATGGATCTTGTCAAGTAGGTCCCATGGACTTAGGCATGTTCAGGTTCCTCAAGTGGTCTTGAACCTGAGTTGTGTTATGATGGGAGGGATTTTGTTCCCCTAGTGCCTACCTTGATGTTCAGGGACTTAAGATATGTGGGAAGAGAGATTACCATATATATTGATTAAAACGTTACTTCCCTGTGAAAAAAGAAGTACAGTGACTGCTATTGACATTAACATTTTGATGATATAACTGTAAAGTTAATTTATAAATATGAGTGATTTCAAGCATTCTGTAACAGTATTACTGATTTCTGCTCAGTGAAATTCTTGTCACCTGGAGAAAATATTTTTAACAACATTTTACCTTCAGATGTAGGAAGTCTAGGAACATGTACAGAAAGAAGAAGAAAAATTAACCTCTCAATGAAAGATAAAGAATGAAAATATGTATAACTATATGGCTTTAACCATCAAAGGTTTGGAAAAAATGATACCATAATATTTAGAAAAGGTACAAAGAGAAATCTAAGGGTGTTTTTTTGCAAAGATTAAATAACCTAATTTATGGTAAATAGGAGTTACTAAATCCCTCTGCAAATTCATCAGGAATATAGCACTCTTCAGAATGTCTGAAGCTTCTTATGACCTTTTCAGTGTGTTTTTAGATAATGTTTTCGTTTTGAAATTTTCAAAGTATCCTGTAGACCAAAAAAACCAAATCAGAATGAAAAATGAAGAAAAGAGCTTTGTCAAACGCAGAAAAGAGCATCCTCTGAAGTGCCTATCCTTCTCATATTTTTGATCCTCATTTTCTCCACCATTTAGTCTGCAGCCTGAAGGCACTTGATTCCATCTCTGCTGTGTGCAGTATCTACATCTGGTAGCTGCAAACTTGCAGTGACATTTCTTTGCAAATGGACAGGGAATTAGATCTACTGAGAGACGTCCTGATTCAGCAAGAGCTGCTCTTTCCTTATTCATATAACTATGTTGTCACATTGTAAGACAAGACTGCACACAAATAAATTGATTTGCTGTATATTTAAAATATGTGAACTTTAATACATTATTGTTCTTCTTCCATGACACTTTCACATCTTCTTTCTAGTAAGATTTACAGTTGGACTAGTGATTTCAATAACTGGACAGATAATAATTCTAAATCCTAGTTTTCTGTTTACAGGAACCAAGCATCTTTGCATTAATGGGAATTACATATGTTAAAATCCTTCCTTCATAATTTCATTTTATGATCATTCTAATATATTTTCATCTATCTGGCTGCCAGACTGAATAGCTAGCTGTTTTCTTGTTCTTTCATTGCCTGTGTTGGATTATAGACTCCCTCTCCTGTAATAATCTTCATCTATTGTCTCCATGGTGAGCCCTTGCAATTCATCATCCTCACCTGTGGTTTTAATCTTAGATATTCAATATATACCAGTTGACTTGGAAAAAGTTTTTTCCACAAAAATTTGTGGAAAAGGTACATGAAAAGAAGGCAGAGGGAAGCTGGAAGACAGGAAAGATAGTAACTAGTGGTGTACCCCTGGGGTTAATCTTGGCTCCAATCCTCTTCTCATCTTCATTAATGGTCTAGATGATGATAGGGCAGAGTGTACCCTCAGCACAGCATTCGCAGATGCCACAAAACTAAAATATCCAGGCTGATGTCCAGAGGGACCTTGACAGGCTAAAGAAATGGACTGATAGAATCTCATGAAGTTCAGCAAGGGGAAGTGCAAAATCCTGCACCTGACAAGGAACAACCCCAAACACCAGTACATCTTGGCATCACCTGGCTGGAAAGCAGCTTTGCAGAAAAGGCCCTGGGGGTCCTGGTGGACACCAAGCTGAACATGAGCCAGCAATGTACCCTGATGGCAAAGAACACAAATGGTTTTCTGGGCTGCATTAATAGGATTGTTGTCAGCAGGTTGAGGGAGGTGATCCTTCCCCTTTATTCAGCACTGGTGAGGCCACACCTGGAGTGCTGTGTCCAGTTCTGGGCTCCCCAGTAAAAGAGAGACATGGACATACTGGAGAGAGTCCAGCAAAGGGCCACTAAGATGATGAAGGGACCAGAGCATCTCTCCTATGAGGACAGGCTGAGAGAGCTGGGACTGTTCAGCCTGAAGAAGAGAAGGCTCAGGAGGGATCTCATCAATGTATATAAATGCCTGATGAGGGGCTAAAAAGAAGATGAACCCAGGCTCTTTTCAGTGGTGCCCAGTGACAGGACCAGAGGCAATGAGCACCAACTGAAACACAGGAGGCTCTCTTTGAACATCAGGAAACACTTTTTCAATGTGAGTGTGACAGGTCTCTGTGGGAATCTGGTTGAAGACCACTGCAATCTTTTGCATTGACTTCAGTGAAAAAGAATGCTGATGGATTGTAGGACTATTAGTTTGCTGATGATAATCTGTTGTCTGTTTCTCTTGCTTAATGAATACATGCCTCTCTGGATGGAATTTGAACATAACAGTGAGCTGGTTTGCTGAAGCTCATGCTAGATAAGACTACAGTGATAGTAGCAGGTAGAAGGAAGAAATTAAAAAGTATATTAACTACCAGCAGTGTATCACACACAGTAAATATGTATTTCTGGAGCATTGCACCAGGACGGCTTTTGTCTGTATTCATATGGCTAGGGGATTCCAATAGTGTCTACTAAATAAGATTTTGCTAGCATGATCTGTATTTCTGGCAGCTAAAATTGTGCATTATTGCTGTTTCCTGCATAATTCAGTTCCAAAAAGTAAATCACAAAGTCCTACATTTTCCATTTTTCTCCAGTGCATGATTAGTCCTCTTGGACTGCATTAGGAAAGTCAAAGAAATTACAACTTGTTACAAGTAAATATATGTAAAGAAATAAAAAATTACAGGTCATTATCCTTCTAGCCTGTTGGCTAGTCTGCAGCATCGAGCTTAATTTTGTTGTGCACATGCCGCTTGCACTGATATCCATCTCTATCTACATATTCTGAAATATTTGCAGGTGTATTTCAGTGCTTCCTTATTGCTGTTTTACATGACTTCAGCTAGCAACACTATTCCTCTCCCTCCCCCCNGAAATAAATACTGGGATACTACTGTGTGGAGTAATTTCCTCCAGTGCACATTTACAACTGCAGTGTTTCAACAATACTAGTATTAAAAGTGGGCTATTCACTACCATAGTCTGCTCTCAGAAGGTTAAGAAGTTGCATACAGAAGGAGGCATATCTGTTAGATGCAGCGCTTCTCGATTACAGCTTGCTTCTGGTAGAGAGTGATTATGTCACTGAGCCATTGTGTTTCCAAGCACATGCAAGTTTAGATTACTCCTTTGGAGCAGAAGCTGGAGCAGAGAACAGTGCAGACTTACAATCCTTTCCTGAGTTTTCCCTAGGGTGGTCCAATCTGCTGTCTGACTGCAGCTGAGGGGGAACTTTTAACTGCTGGAAACCTGTCTCGACCTTTTCCAAAGCACACAGGCTACTTGCAACTGGCTAAATGCTCTCCAGGTGCAAGGTAATAATAATAAAAAAATATTCCTGGCTTCTCTCACCTTGTAGACAGACACAAATTCTCTTTCTACTGGCAGACAACCATGTACACAATATTTTGGAAAGGCAGAACTATACTGGACCTCAATATGAAGGGAAATCAGAGGTGAATACAGGACTTTCCTCATCATGAGTAAGCATACATGTCAGAACAAAGATAAGGAGGGATTTGATTTTGGTAATAAAAAAGAATCAGTTATTTTTATTTCCCTTTAAAATAAACTTAACTATCAATGAACCAATTGAACAGAAATACCAGTCTTCCCACACATTAGATTGGATTGCTTTGGGGGATAAAAAATATTGCATTTAAATGAAAGTACCAAATTTTCTCAAGAAAGATCATACAAAAGCCAAATATGCCCTAAGAAGATAATTATTTATTATCATTATTTATTAATTACTTCAGTTATGCTAATTGCACTCCAGCTGTCTTGTAGATAAGCACTTGGAAACAACTCTCATATTTTTATGATTATATTTTAGTTGATGTAGCAATTTTCAGCCATGGACATCAAGAATGAAAAATAACATTATCAGCCCTGCATAAACAGAGGACCAAAGCAAAGATATGTGAAAGGACTTGTTTAAGGTCAAACATCAGATGGCTAGAGCAGGGCTTGAAAAAATACCTACTTGCTTTACTTCTAAGGCAATAAACACAATTTCAGATAGATGACGTTACCTCCCATCCAGCCAGCCCTCTTCCAAGAACTACTTAGTTGCTTGGAAGGAAGGAAGGAAGGAACGGTGACTCAGTTGAAGGTCTTGTTGATTCATCTCATGAGAGTTACTAAAGCTTAAAAAAATACAGCACCGATACCTTCTTGTCTCTTTTGTGAGAGATGATTCACACAAAGCGAACTGTACTCGGTGCACTGAGTGGAAAAGGAGAGGAGGCATGTGCTTTCCTGTCTGTAGTGGGTTATAATATACTTCATTATATCCTTTTAACTGCAATGCTTTACCATGAAACTGAATTGGTCCCATGCAACAGAAGACCCCATGACAAGGGGGAAGCAGAGCCATCAAAACAGAGCTCTCCCATGCAGCATATAAAGGAATTGGGGTAACTAGTAGTTATTTTTTGTCATATGAAAGGCAAAATAAAAGTGGATGATAACATTCATGGAATAAGATTATATCTGAGCGTGACAAAGTATCAGAGAGATTTTTGAGAGGAGAGAGTGGCTTCTTTTCCTGTGAAAAATTGCTATTTTTGTCATTTGTAGTGGCAGTTTTATAAGCAATTTTTCATGGCTACTGCTTATTTCTCTGTGGCTGTCCAGAGTCACCATCAGGCTAAGGACCCTCTTGCACTATGCACTGTACTAACACAATAAAAAAGGCCATCCAAAATTATGACTGAAGTTTACTTTTCCCATAGAAACTCTGTATGTGAAAAGGGAGTGTGTGAGGGGGCAGGGTAGATGGACCTGGCTAACTGTGGCTCCCTTTTATCAAAAGCTTTAGAGATTTTTGTCTCTCAGAACTATACTTGTAATTATTTA
Source organism: Aramus guarauna (assembly GCA_013400195.1). Lineage (NCBI taxonomy): Eukaryota > Metazoa > Chordata > Aves > Gruiformes > Aramidae > Aramus > Aramus guarauna. Next base: position 146,427 of record VXBL01004457.1, read on the forward strand.
CAGTTGCCAACATTCAGGGTAGACCCCCCAAAATGGAAGGTAATGTCTTTGGTGTTGTTTACTTTTTTATTCTGCAGCAGGAAACAAAAAAATCTACAAAAAATACAAAGCAGGAATATCATGGAGCGTTAAAGGAGAGTGGGAGACAGAATTGACATGTTGGAGGTAAAAATACGTGCTCTGACTTCGTGGTAATTAGAGGGAGAAATCTCCTGTAACACACTGGCAGAGGATAAAGGGCACAACCACGCAGTGTGTGCTTGGTTTTGACCAGTATGTGAGTGAGGGACCTGCTTGGTTTAGCCACCTTTTCTGGACTACTTTGCTTCACTCTACACTGAGTCTCACGAAATGTAAAGCCAACAGGAGACCCATTCCTACTTCCTGCTGTAACAATGGAAAACATAAAAGAGTGAGTGGAAGGATTTATAACTGCATAAAACATTTGTTTTTAAGCATTCATACTATTACATGAGTAGAGACAAAATGCACTACAGTGATCCAAACTCTATTTTAAAAACAAAGTCAAGATGTTTAGATCAAGAGGATATAAAAAACCTAAATTTTGTAAGATAGTGTAAGGGCAGTCTTGTGACAGTAACTGCATTCATGCTTTTCTTAAAAAGAGATTCACTGTTTTATTAGATTTTTAGCAAATTTTACATTAATGTTTTTTCTTTTATTTTGAATTATACATGTATGCAAGGTTTCAGAATGAAAAGTCAGGAGAAGAAATATTTCTTTTCCTTGTCCTCAGAACTGTAGCAAGGGAAGTTAGAGAGACAGAGACTGAATCAAGAGTGACTTAAATTTTAATTAATTTTCATCATGATTTAAATTGATATTTTTTAAAATGAGCGTTTAAACCATGATCAAATGCTGCAAAGTGTTAGGAAAATCTGTGGCCAAAACTTTACATGAACATTTAGCATCTACCACATTATAATGTTCTTGTAAACACCTACAGAGAAAAAAATTATATTCACTTGAATCAATCTATTGACATCACTTGAATTAATCATGTGCATAAATATTTGAAGCATCATGGATACAATTGTATTATTATTAAAAACACCTCCTCTTTCATTATATCTTATCATTAAGTCACAGAAAATATTTTCCTACTTTAAAACTGAAATGCTTGGGTAAAAATGATAATTTAGATTTTCAATAAACTAACTAAGCAATTGCCAACACTATATCTAAAAAGACCAACTTAAAGAAAAAAAGTAGTTCACAGAGTACCAAGACCCTGTTTAAACACTCAGAAGACTGATTCTCAAAAGCATCTAAATGCATTAGGACCAGAAGACCCATTGGATTCAGGCCAAACAGCCTCAGGAAACAATGCAGCTTGGTTGGACTTTTTCAGATTTCCTCACTCATGGTGTTTCAATGTATGGGATGATGTCGATGATTAGGGTTAAAGGTAAGGATTAAAGAGCAGAGAGGTATGGATGACAGTAAAGTGAGTGTCTGCTGTAGGCCACCTGACCAGGAAGAACAAATGGACGAGATCTTCCAGAGACAGCTAGAAGTAGCCTCATGTTCACAGGCCCTGGTCCTCACGTGGGTCTTCAACCACCCTAGTATCTTTTGGAGGGACAACACAGCAGAGCATAAGCAAGGTTCGTGGAGAGCATCAATGACAACCTCCTGACGCAAGTGAAAGAGAAGCTAATGAGGAGAGACGCTCTGCTGCACCTTACACTCACAAAAAAGGATGGGCTTGCTGGGGATGTGAAGGTTGAAGACAGCAGTAGCTGGAGTGATCATGAGATGGTGGAGTTCAGGATCCTGAAAGGAGAGCAGGGGAAAAAGGCTTCTCTAAGTACATATGTGCTACTTAAGTAGCAAAGAGAAGACTAGGGAAAACGTGGGCCCACTGCTGAATGAGGTGGGGGCCCTGGTGACATAGGACATGGAAAAGGCTGAGGTAATGAACACTTTCTTTGCCTCACTCTTTACTAGCAAGACCAGCCTTCAGGCAGAGCACTGGCTACTCCACTGAAACCAGAGCTCTTCATGTGCTACTCAGGTGTTACACAGATGCAGGCACACCTGGGCATGCTGGAGGACACATCTTGAGGAAATTTCTTTGGAAAATTGAGGCTCACTCAGGCCTGACACACTTCCTGCTAGGTGGTAGCTGAATGGGTGTTTTGAGTATCAAAATTTTGTACTGAGATGATTAAGCCTGCTGGTGGATCTAGCCTCTGACACGTTGTCTTCAGGAGAAGACACATTCAGCCATGAAGTAAACAAAATTCAGTCATTACTATCAAGAAGAGAGGAAGCTTGGCCTCCTAGTTTGTTTTGGAACATGTTGCCATTTACCCTGTTAAAACAGAAAACTCAGTGACAAAGTTGGGCTGGATAAGTTAACTGAGCTCAAAGTGGCACCCTGCTACTACTATACCACATGAACTAAAGCAAGAAGTCACACAGTCACTTCAAAGAGTAGTAGGACAAGAAAGTCTTTATATATCAGCCTGTTGACTTCAGTTCTACCTGTGAATTTTTATTTCAAATTACAGGAAATTATGAAGAAAATGTAAACCGAGTTACCATAGTTTAATGACTTAGTGCCCAGATTTTACCCCGTAGTCAAGCAAGGTAAGAGCGCACACAAAGCCAGTAAGTGAAGCAGATACTGCTTTCTAATGTGGGCAGAACACAAAGAATATGAAAGCATATAAAGATTTAACAAAGTCAATGTAATGGATATTCTTCTTTGATGAAAAACCTTTGTTTTTGGAAGAAGAGAATTTTTACAGATCGAGCATATTTGATTTTCTTCCAAAAAGAGTAGAGATGGAAAATAGAATTGCACAGATTGTTGATGAGATAGATGAAGTATGGGTCATCAGAAAATTAAAGGCCCTCTAATTTGTTTTGGGTCAAATCATATATTTATTATAATGAATACCTTTGCACAAGAGGTCAGCATATGTCTAATTTTTTTTTTTTTTTTTTTGCCAGTAATGCAATGTTGGAAAGGTGAGAAAACAATACATAACACATGGGATCCCAGTGTGATCAGCCAAAAATTCCTGTGATGCAGTGGGCAGGGTATGCCATTGTACAAGGCACTAGTAAGTCATTATCAGAATTAATGTGGATAGTTCTGATTACCTGTATTTAAGAAAGAAGAATTCAAGGTGAATTGAGTTATTAGCATAACAAGAGAAAGGAACAAGAGAAAATATCTTATGAGAAGAGATGATGTGAGTTTTTCTTGCTTAACATAGCAATTAAAAGCTGAGAGAAGATATGATTGCTCCATAAATACACAAGGGGAGAGTAAATGCTAGGAAGGGAAAATAATTAGTTCAGCCAAAGAACAATACTGAAACAACAATGAATGGCTATAAACAAACGATGCAAATAAAACTGTTAGGAATTAGAAGATTTCTAACCAACAAAGGTGTGAAAGACTGAAATTGTTGTCCAGCTGGCAAAAATCCAAACTATTTTCAATAGAGAGTTGGACAAATTTAGGGAGCTAGACATGGGTTATGCATCGTGGTTGTCTGTGACAGTGAGGACCTAAATTCCAGGACCCAGAAGGTCTGTTCCTGTCCCATCCTAAGACATCTGCTAATTTTGCACAGTACAGTAAATATTTACTTTCTACAGCAAAAAGATGAGCATACGTGAAGAAGGTAGCAAAGCATATGCAGTTTCAGCATGTAACAGAAAGTAGGCTGGAAATGAGGACAAAAACCTGAGTTGAGCTAGTGGGTGGTAAGGCTAGCAATGGTTTACCACGTGTTGCATGTATTTAGTGCAATACAAACCAAAGTTAGGGAGAAGTATGCTTTTTGAATGCCAAGCAGTTCCTACCTTGAACTTTATGTGAGCTGTAACTGATTTATAAGACACTGCACATAAAATGACTATTAAAGTGGCATTTATGGCAATGAGAAAAGCATGCCAGCATCCTTGAAAGGAGAGGGGTAATGTTGAGGGGATGCTGTACAGCACTGTGCAGTGCAGCGTCACAAATGCCATACTGACATTGAAGCAGACCAAAGTAGAGCAACCTGTACCCAGTAACCTGTACCCTGTCAGAGTCCAAGCTAGTTACAGAAGAGCTACTGATGGCCTTAATTACTCCACAGCCCTGTGCCTAGGATTTTCTATTGGTCAGTTTTAGCCAGTTCCCCAACTGGGATGTTTATTGGCTGCCTTTGGCTTGCTCCTGCATGCCAGCCTGGGCATCTATCCCCATCTGATTATTAGCCACAAGGGTACAGGTGGAACTGGCCTTCTCAGATGGGCCATAAATTGCCCTGTTTAAATACCAGGCTTTTCTGCATCACCTACCTCATCTGAAAAGGAATCTTATCTTTAGAAGAATGGTGCTTGCAGTTTTTCAGACTAGGGTGGTTTTTTTGTTTGTTTGTAGCTTTCTTACTGTCCTGGAATAGGATGAGAGTTTGCAAATACTGCTGTAAAAACATTTGGGTCAAAAATTTCCCTGAAAAAATTCCATGTTTTTCCATTTAATTTGATAACTTCTTACTGGCCCCTGGGATGAAGAGATTCCTCAGTGTCCTATGTATTCTTTGACGTGTGGCTAATGCAGCATGCTCTCCTGGGGGTTGTTTTTCAGAAAAGTGACCTTCTGCTAGGAAAGCAAAATAACAACTCAATTAAAAGAAACGTCAAAGGTCACACTGGTTTCGCTACCCAGCTAGAAAAATAAAGCAGTGGAAACTAAGCTGCATTTACATTAACATATGGGAATTTAAAGAGTATCATGTGGAAAACTCATTGATATGGTAGAATTCCATTTTAGGATGTCTCTGGAGAAAGAAGTGATGAAGTTATTAAAATTTGTAAGACAATATATTAATCAGTCATGTGTTATAGCATTCAGTCTGGAGGAACAAATGCTGTCTGGGCAAAAGCAAACAGCAATGGGAATCATGGTCCCTGGTCTGTCACTGCTTCTTGTCTGATTTTGGAGAAGTTACTTATGTCTCAACTAAGCAGCCTAGAAGCAGCTAAGTACAAGAAGCAATGTAGGACTTTCCAAGAGCAATTGTAAGATATTAGAGTGCTGTCAGTATCCCTTGCACACAGAGCAAGGAGACCCATCCTGAAGCCATACCGCTGCTCTCATTAGCCAGCTACTCCATGTAATCCCTTTCACAGCAGCCAAGTTCACTGATCACTCCTTGGTGAGACTTTCAGGGCAGCTAGCGCTACAGGGGTTATCAGCCAAGTGACATCTCTGAATGTAGGGGTTGTAAATATTTCTATCTTTCTACAATAAATTAATAAGAAAGCTCCTTCCTCTTTCACGTGTTCATGCCAGGATCCAACACAAGCTGACCTTTGTCTCTCTAAGCCTCATCTTTTTTTCTGTTGCAAAACTGACTTGCTGTTTACTTACTTCAGAATAATAACAGTGACACACAATTCATTAGTGTCTGTAAATTGCTTGGAGGTGCTGGGATGAGAGGAGCTACAGAATTGCGCAGAATATCATTTCCATTAGAATAATACGACAGTGTTGTTAAGAGAGTTTTCTGGAAACAGTTTAATTCGCCACTGGCTTTCTAGAGCAACAGTTCTGGAAATGTGATGCAAAACAGTGATGGTAGATGCTTTTTCCCAAATTCTCAGGAATATGTCCCTTCCAGAATTTGCTTTCAGGAATATATGTCTTCCAAAACTTGGGATTTTTTTTGATCAGAAAATTCCAATTTGGATTATTTGACAGATACTTCATACGTACCAAATAGTTGGATTTTCATAGTCATAGCTCTCTGAAGTCTTCAACCCACAGCTCATAAATGTACAAAATCCTACTCCTGCTCATTTCACCGTAGTCAGATATGTTGCTATTCAGCCAGATTTTAGGTAGCACCCTGCCTGCTGCAGAGTTTCAAGTTAGGATCCTGAAGGCCTATTTTTCTGCAACTTCATGGCTCTAGCTAGGCTCCATTATGCAAAGCTACCATTTCCAGGGAGGAGTGACTGCAAGCAAGAATTCATAACGAAATTTTTGGCATGTTTTGTTCAGCAACATTCAATCTTGAAGTACTTTAAAAAAAAAAAAGAACACTAGGATTGCTTATGAAGACCTGCAGGATCCATGTTGCTGTTGGCTGACGTACAGGCTGCTGTTTCATCTCTGTTTCATGTGTGCTAGGTCTGCTCCCAACCTCTGAACGGTGGGAAGAGAGGTAAAGGCAAAGGATGGATTAGGGCAATGGTCAGCTAAGCTGGTAGGTGGGTCTCTTATGGCAGATGTGTGTATCTGATGGGCCACACAGCTTATTTCAGTTCACAGGAATACTGCATACTATAGCCAACTCCCTATCACCTCTCAGAACAAGTGCTGGCTCTACTGCACATACATAATACAGTTAAACGGAGAAAGGACACTAAATTTCATAGGTGCTTTCAGGTACTGGGGGTACAGACGAGGGGCTCTAAGAAAGACGCCAAACAGCTCCTCCGATATTCAAACTTTTTGGTGGATTGCTTTTATGAAAGGCACTGACAAAGAACTGGCTGCAACAGCCCTGGCAGGCTTTGTAGACGGCAGTCTACATACCTCTGGGTCCTAAAAGGTAGGTCAAGGTTAAAGAAGGGGGCTAGTATAAATGGAAAAATGGTGTTCTCAATGATGTTTCTATACTAAGACTGGATTTTAGGTTAAACAATACCAAAACTGTATAGAAAAGCTCTAAAAGAGAAAATATCGTGGTTTTTTCTCTCTCTAAAAAAAACCCCCTTTTTAATTTTAAAAACCTCTGGAAGTTTTGACCAGAGACATATGGTTTCTGGAAGCACTGCTTTACAGAAAAATTTATACCTTTTCCAACTACCTCCTTTCCTAGTCGTTGTCAGCTGACCAGCCAGCTATAAAAATAATGGGGTTCTGTAGATTTACTCATGTATGTAAAAACTGAGCCTTCAGGTAATTCTACATCTCTGCCAACTGTTCCATGAATGGTGACAAGCGTGAGCCTGCCAGAGGAGCTGCTTGATAAATGGAATAACCAAAGACTTCAGCCACATTCATAGTAACATTTCATCACTGGGTTTTCGTGACAGTTTTCCTTGTCAGCTGTTTGGAAATGATATTTCTTAAATCAGAGAAACAAGTTTTTCCCTTCCTTCCTGTATTCCCCCTCTCCTCAGAGATGGCAGTCTGGGGCTTTGCTGAAGACACATGAAGTTACTCTTCAAGATACTGCCTCCTTTTCTTATAACTCTAGACAGTTAGAAAATAATCTGTGCAGTTATTAGACCTTAAGAAGCTCCAAGACAGCACACCAATAATTTAATGAGCCTTCCTAGTGAACAACTCATGTGCTCAGAATAAACAATGCAATAGCAAACTTCTCTCCAAAGACTTGAAGCTAAGAATTTTTATAGACCAAATGATTTGTTTCCCTAATGCATTCACCAAGTGCAGCAGGCTGATTAAAATTGTAGACCCTGGTGTTTGTAGACCCTCTCTGTTCCTGGTCTGTAGAGCTGAGCTTATGCTTCACTAACCATATATTACAAGTACACAGGTTTTTCACACATAAGTGAAGAAATAAAATGAATTTGCAGTGTCTGCTGGCAGGACACTGATTTCAACATTTTCCTTTAAAAAGTAAAGTAATCGAGGAAAGGTTTTGTAGGAAGTCATTCTTCTTCAATGAGAATTGTACCTGTATGAGAAGGCAATGAACAGACAAAAGCAACACATCCACTGTTTGAAGTGCAGCAACTTGCAGTAAATATGTGAAGACGCCCATTATGGAAAAACCTTTCATACAAAATAGCTGTTCTGCCAAAGAATGTGATGGGTTAGCTAGAATGAAGCTTGCCAAAGGAAACCTTCAGGGTTTAGGGGTAATTCTGTAATTACCTTACTGACTTAACTTCATGTTCCAGTTAAGAAACAAATTCACATATTAATATTACAGGACTTCTGTAAAGGGGAAGCAAATTTTTAAGAAGCAGCAGGGTCAATTGTAATTCATGTAAGGAACTTCTGAAATCCTGAAACTGCTTTTCATTTGAATGAATTCCAAAAAAACATAAGTGCAGACTAGAATGAAACAAACAAACATGAAAACTGTATAAAACAAACATTCATTAAATAAACGTGTAATTCAGAAGAGACAATGAGTTTCTCGGTGTTACTAAAACCACACTGTTCAACTGCTTTTGAGCTATGACTGGTAGAATATTCAAGTCACAGAAAGGCCTATTTTCTGGGGCTCTGAAAATTTCAAGCAATAGTTTCCAGGAAAAAAAGGGCAGAGCACATGCAATTGTATCGAATGAACTGCTTTGTCCTTTGTAGCAAATACAGTCAGCATAATTTTAATCAAGAGGTTTTTTATTACTTTAAACAGCAATAGTATGTTTGACCTTATAGACTGTTTTTACAGATGATATTTCAATTTCTACCATTGAGAATTTTTAATCTATGGTTTAGATTCTGGGATATGAGGCAGAAGTTGAATTTATGCGTATGCTGAATCACAGCAAAGTCAGTGGATCTCAAGCACAGGCTTAAAATTAAATTCCTGCTTAATGATATTCTGGGTACACTGCCACATGCTTTCTTGAACTGGTGCATCTATTCAGCAAGCCACTGCAGCATGATTATTATTGAAATTTGCTGAGTTCAAAAGAATTATAGCTACTGCCAAGTCACCTTTATTCACTATTATTGTCACCTTTTAGCTAAGTGAACAGCGTAGCTGGTCTGATAAGTACCGTGGCTGAGAACTACCTTCCACTAGAAGAGCCAGAAGCTCTGGAGATGCCCACCTCAGGTGACTCCAAGTACTACGTAAATTCAAAGTGAAATTAGAAATGGTTGCCACTATTATTGAAGGGCTGTGCCCTTGTTAATACAAATGAAATTATTCCCTGTGACTCAATAGGAGCTATTTTGATTTGCACCAGTTGCAGATTACAGAAAATTGGGATTAAGCAACATCAACTAAATTCCTTGTAGAAAGAGGGAAAGAAGCTATCACCCACTTGGAGCTTGACACTTTATTCTTACCAGAAGGGGAAATTTAGTTACATTTTAAAGGGGCCTCCTGGTGGTTTACAAATTTCCACATTCTATTTTGTGTGTTTAGACTTTGGGAAGTATCGAAAATGGCTTTTTGTTTTTAAATGCACATATGTAAATTGCATTGAATCTGTGTAAAAACAGATTATTTGGGGTATGCAAACAATTTCTTCTCTTTCAACATCAGTGACTTTTGACACTGACCTTTCTGCATCAATGTTTAGGGCTAGGCCCTTGGTGTCCATGAGTAGCTCCCGCAGCAAAAGGAAGCACAAATGCTTTTCGTGGGGTGGGAGTGCAGGGAAGCAGCTTGCTGCGCTCATGTAACCCTGCTGCTGTAACGTGCCGCGAGAGGCTGTAATAACAGCTGCATGTAGCACAGCAGGCCTGTCACCGCTCCTGTTTATGGCAGAGTAAACTGGGCCGAGGGAGAACAAAGGAGACATAAAACATTTTTTCCCCCTAATTCACCTGTTTCAATTTCACTAAGAAGAATTCCGGTACAGCTGAGGATTTCGGCACCTTCCTTGGAAAGTTTGCCCCTGGGCCATTAAAAATGGTTTAAATAATAAAATTAACTTGCCTCTTGGTATCATTATGCCCTCTTTTTCAGATCAGCGATTTTATTAAGAGATAATGCTGATAAAGATTAATTTTTATTAGATTTTTTTAGGGCTTTTAAATATCATATGCAAGTTTTCAGCTCTTTGGCTCTTTACAGTGCTGATTAGGATGGTCTCTCTTTTTTCTTTCTTTTCCTCTATTTCCATGGAATAAAATAGAAAAGCACACACAGCTGAAGACACACACTTTAAAGAAATAAATTTGGCATGTAATTTTGAAAAAGTCTTTTTAGGTCAGTGTCATTTTTATAACTGATGTTACCAGACCTACCCTTCTTTGTATTTCTCCCCTCAATAAACAATCCAAATATACTTCAAGCGCTCCTCCCACGTAAGGCAATTTGAAAATATGTCAAGCAGCTTGATTTGGAAGTTTTTTTCCAGAATTTAGTGAGCTTACCCATTTTACTGAATGATACACATTTCTTGAAACTTACTATCTGACATGAACCCACTTCAGGTGCCAAGAAGAGTGGTGGGAAGCACACTTACATTTCAGCTCCAGTTTGATGAAGTCTGTGTTCCCCAGATTCTCAAGAAACACCCCGTCCGAGGCTGATGTTTTGAAATAGAAAGAGATGTCTGCGCTGGTTTCCCCTTGGAAGGTGGAGAAGTGAAGGTAGGATGACGAAGTAACAAAAGAAGCTGCGTTCCAGTAATTCCCTGCATGGGATAGACAGGAAAGGCACATATTTCAGTGCTCCCTTGAAGTTGTCTGAAAAGTTGAAGCTTTTAATGCTACAGTGTTGTCTATGCTGAAAAAAACCCCAAACATCTTGATTCTACTACCTCCTTGTTTTTCTTGATATAGCCTGTCACGTTTCAGAAGGCAGAGCAGGTTAATGATACATTTATTTTCAAGTTCCTAATTTATCATATTCAGTCATACACAAATGTGTTGCTACTGCATGTTTAGTGTAGTAACACTGAATTCATGGGAGATCAGACTGACGGGCAAAACACTAATTTGGTGACTGCCTCACCTCAGGCACATGTTTTGCTTTCATACATTGCCTCCAGTGTAACTTATCTGTCTTCAGATTTACTCTACACAACTACACCCATTTCTTCTGAAAATGTAGTCATGTCTATTAGAAGTCTATTAATATGTATCACAGGAAAAATCCACTAAATGAAGCTAAGCAATACAGACATAATTAACACATGCCCCTAATAGTCCCCTAATACATTTCCACTAGAGAAACATCATAATTAATAATGTTCAAGAACTATAACAGAACTTTAGCTAGCATGCTAGTCAGCATTCTGTGCAAGTTAATGCTACATTGCAAAGACAAAAAATTTCATATGATATAGGTGATATGGTAAGCCAATGAGAGACTGAAACAGCTAATTCTACTTTCACCAGGATGCTTATGTATCCAGATTCAGAAATTTATTAAAATATCACGCATTAACAAACCACAGCTGAGCATTTAGTGTTCCAGCTAATAAACACAATAAGAAACTACTTTCCATTCCAGTCAAAACTCCCAGAGATCAATTTTCCATTATTTTATGACTGAACTAGGTGATAACACTATTATTTCTCTGGTTAGCACTGGATGAATATGAATTAGCATGCTGAAGCTCCAGAAGCTCAACACTGCTTATATGTAACACCACTGGCCCACACACAAGTCTGAAGTGTTATAATTTGTGTAATTTCTTAATCTCTATTCAAATTTAAATTGAACATCTGAATTAACAGAAGAAGGCTTTAGGTTTAAATACATGCATACTATTCACTTCCATATTTCTATCTCATCCCTTCCATTTATTTCTGCTTCTCTCAAGAATGCAGAATGAGAGGCTTTGGAAAAAGAAGCAGCTTTCCATTTACTTTAATGCATCCCGGGGGAAAGTTGTAACTGAGATTTTGTGTGTCAATGCACGTGTGAGCAGTGAAAAGGATGAAACGAGCTCGGTACAGTGGAAATGTACATTCATAACACAGATATATATAGCTTTGTGAATTAACCAGCTAGGCTATGTCAGCTGGTTTTCAACATATATTACTATTTACCCTATTTAGACAAAGTGGTAATTTCCAGATTGAATAGTATTAATGATTTCAATAGAAATGTCAATAATCTTCATATCATAAACAAGCTTGGGCAAGAAACGTCTGCTAATTTATTGCAAAGTCCTTCTCTGAAAACATACCTAGAGATAAAGCAACACAGATAGAAAAGGTCTAGAATTTTATTCTTGTTCGTGGTCTTGGGTTTCTTTCCACCTCTCACTTTTCAGAGTGCTCCCTCAATATTAGGGTCTAGGTGAATGAGTATTTGTCAATAATCTGCTAGTACAGGATCCAGATGGATTACTGTGTATGTTTTCTCACTTGCAGATGTACCTGGACATCTACATTTCCTTCTCCTGGGAGCTACAGATACGCTAAATGCTGGCAGACCCTCAAAACAGGCTTTATTCCACTTGCTGAAATAAACTTACATGAAATAAACAGGATTTACACAAAAAGTCAGAAATATATTAATGCCATCCTTGTTAAGGAGATAATTTATCTGCCTTGAATAACCTTGTAGAAATGCTTGCATGTTTTCATAAATTAAATAAGTATTTTAGTCCCCTAACTTTACATTCTCTGAATATTACCCAAGTTATAAGCCTAAACCACAAAGAACATATGACAAGCAAAAGAGCTATGAAAGCTACAGGGAACCTACTACAAAATTCAAGTGCCAATGGAGACAAATATCTGCTCAGTGATAAAAGGCTCCCCAGCCATCTCACTACCCCAAATGAGACCAGAGTGACTATGCAGCTGCGTCACCACCCAGCCAAATAGTGTGTCTGCAATAGGCTCAGCTGTCAGGCTTCCTCCTCTGGCTGGGGATGCCAGAGACCGGACCAGCCTTCCTGCCAGCGCCATCCAGCCAACAGTCACTGCATGCAACTCCTGCCTTCGTGCCATGCTTACATCTTCTGTGAGCCTCATGCACCTCAAGAACTGCAAGTTAGATGCTTGTCTTTTAACTAATCGCTTCCACTGATGCATTGACAATGGCTTTGTTGAAAGGATCATATTTTAGTTTGATTTTGTCAAGTCCCGGCACAATGGGACCCTGTTCCCTTAACTGTAGCCTCCACTGCAACACAATACATTGTTGTCATTACTATTGCAATTAAGTAAATAAAAGTAGGAGCTGCTATATAAAACAGCTATTTATTTTGTAATATTTTATTTATGTTTTTAATTATCTTGCAAACTTGAAAACGTTAAATGTAATTTCACACAGACTCAGTCTGCAATGCTGGGATGCTCTGGGTTAAATCGTTAACCATGACAGCTCATAACCAAAGTGCAGGTTTGCCTTTACATGGAATTAATTTTCAGCTCTATGTGACCATTCCTCTTTGCATAATCAGAGGAGAAAATTTCATATTCTTTTTAAAGTAAAATATAGATTTCAGAGGTTTTAGGACTGGTATTGTTGTGGGTTTATCCAACCGGGTCCAGCCATATAGCTAAGATTTCAAACTATCACCACAGTACACTTACAAGTAGGACCACCACTACCGAGTACAACTATCGGGCCAGACAGGCTGATGGATTCATATTGAAATGCATATCACCACTTTGTTGAAACCAAATCAATCAATTTTTATTTAGTGCTACGTCTAGTGTACTGAAGAGGTTCATCACTAAGGATTTTACATTTCATTTGAAATGCTGTGATTTGACTCTGCAGAAAGCCTTGGCTGCAGATGGTACTGGCAAGAGGATAAATACACACAGTGCAGATTGAATGGGAAAACCTGCAGCTTGAGAGAGACATCTCAAAACACTTTGAAGGGAAAAAGATATTTTATTAAGAGTACAATGGAAATGTTTTGCTAAACATACATAATGATTTTTATCATAAAATTATGTCTTCGATAAGAAAGAAATCTTGAATAAAAATCTACTTTACACACATTAGTACTGTTGTTTGATAAGAACCTTTGTCAGTCGCTATGACTCAAAATTTCTTTGGCACATTGTCACACTCCTTTCCTCAAACGGTTTGAACATATTGATCCTACAGGCATTTTTCTCCCACTTTAGGCTGAGCAAGCTGTAGATGGAGGAAATCGGGTCTGGGACTTAAAATGACAGGGTGGATATTAAGGCAGCAAAGACACCAAACTAATAGGAGATGGGAAAAAGTTTATTTAGAAAGAACACTCTAAATGCTAAGTTTGTAATCCATCCTGTTAATAATTATTGTGTCATGATTATCGCCTAGGAGTAACTGGACCTTACGAAATGGTATGCTTATGGGACATGATTGAGAAAGCCTTGCAAGAAATGCTCTTCTTTGTAAGAAAGTCACTCAGACTAGGAGGGACAGCATTTTTCAGGGACGCAATAGGGTTGGAAACATTAAGGTGTGGAAAGCGGAAGGGCTTCTATTTTGCAGGTGGGAAGAAAGAGATGCTTGGAGACACACCATCCCTTTCTTCCCTCTTTCTTCCTTTTGATAGCTGAAATATTATAAAAGGTAAGGAGGATTTTTATGGTATAGTCTGAAATATAACATTATAATTTTATTTTCTTCTTTGTAACCTCATCTATAATTCTGTAATCAAGACCACAGCTCTGTTGTACAGCCCTGTTGTTTTAAGCTTACTCAGTGTTTAAATTTGACTTAAACCAATTAAACAGGTACAGAGCATGCTGCTGTCATGGAAGCACAAATAAAAATAAATCAAGACACCAGATAAGCCTTTTCAGTTGTTTGCAACCCAAGATAAATGCAGATATCCCCAAAATATGTCTGTGTTTCTCACAAAGTTGCATGTTTCTTGGTGATGGCATTAAGTCTCAGGACACGGGGCAAGCAGGGGCAGGCGAGGGAAGAGCAGACCATAGCCCCAGAGGAAACTCTGTCATGGATGTCTGCCTGGATCCAAGCAGTGGTCAGAGCAATAGTTGTGCCAGAGGTGCTCCAACGGACCGTGTGACACTTTGTGATTCCGTTTTCAATTTGTGTCAAGGTTGCTCACAGCTCTAGTTATCTGCTGTGGAAATTAAAATCCAACTCATTCAGCTCCTGCAAGACAGCCTTACGTCTTTCTTGTGAGTTTTGCTAACCCTGAGTTACTGTGTTCTTTATAATTTGCATAGTACAAAGTGTCTCTTCTACCGCTCCATAAATACTCAGTCTCAGACAGAACGCTGCACTATAATTACAAAGGTATGATTTTTACAAGAAGCACAATAGTCTGTAGCCACAAGAAATCACCCAGGCTACAAAGATTAATGAGAGGGGACACTTTAAATCTCAGATACAAAGCTGACTAAAGACTTGAAGATTTCTCCCATGAAGTATCACCTCAGGGAGGAGGAAGGAGATGGTTGCCATAATACCGACAAGGACAAATTCACCTCTTCCTGAGTTATGCAACATGGACTGACATCATTTTATGTGTGGTAGCTCTGTAACTTGATAACACAGTCACCAAGCTTATAGCAATCAGCCTTTTGGATTCTCCCTGGCAATATTTTTGTCCAGAGCTCCCTTGCTAGGTCCCATCAATATCTTCTTTCTCAGCATGATTGAAATTCATGCTTTAACACCATCAATTTCACTTTTACATTTAAACCCCATTGAAATGGATAATGGCAATAGCAGAACTGTAAAAGACGTCAGTGCTTTTAGCCCTGCTAGGCAATAGCACTAGAGAACGAATACTGCAATGTCAGGCAGCTCTTATGTATTACAATAGACCAAAAACCTCCAGGGCCCTCATCTGCAGCAAAACAGATTTTCTATCAAAACCATTATATGAATAAAATGTAAGAATAGTCTCCTATTTCAGAGAAGATGGATGTCTGAATGGAAACCTGTTCTGTGCCACAAAGTAATGGATTGAGATTATCCATAGAATTATGCTCAACAAATCAAGTTTGGGTTTTGTTTTTTTTCTTTTTTCTTCTTTTTCTGAGGGCGGAGAGAGGAATCTATGCATGCACACGCAGAGCAGTTTGGGTATCAGTACAGCAACAATCACAGCTTTGATTCAAGTCCTTAGATCTGCATCGTGAGAGGAATTGCCCCTAATGAAATCCAAGTTCACTGTTGAACTTTATCCAGCCTCATTGTCAATGAAACAAGGTGGGGGGAGAAGGAGGAAAGACATTCCAATCAGAAAAAAAATGTCACAAGTTATTCAGGAAACAAAAGAAAAGTCAAAGCAAATTGGCAGTGTTTCTTGCACTGAGGTGTACCTTATTTTGAAAGGTGTAACTGCAACCTGGCAGCAAGGCAGACCCTCTTCTGTCGAGGGTGCTTATCTGGGTGGGGCTGAGAGCACAGCTTCAGGCTGAGCAGGAGGAGCAAGGGGCGAGAGGAGAGCAAGGATGGCAAGTCATCAACATCCTAACCCATCTGCTGGAAGGACTACAATGCTGGTGGCTTCTTCTGCCTCACTGAAGGATCTGCTTGGTGTCATTTTTGGTTGTACTTACACACCTTTACATCTTTGTTCTTCGTTGGTCTACAATTCTGTGCTACATTTACTGTATGTTTTAATATATTACATTTATATTTTTATCAATGATCTGGATGAGGGCATTGAGTGTATCCTCAGTAAGTTTGCAGATGACACCAAGTTGGGCAGGAGTGTTGATCTGCTTGAGGGTAGGAAGGCTCTGCAGAGGGATC
Source organism: Aramus guarauna (assembly GCA_013400195.1). NCBI lineage: Eukaryota > Metazoa > Chordata > Aves > Gruiformes > Aramidae > Aramus > Aramus guarauna. The sequence continues at coordinate 162,776 of VXBL01004457.1, forward strand.
TGGATAGGCTGGATCGATGGGCTGAGGCCAATTGTATGAGATTCAACAAGGCCAAGTGCCAGATCCTGCACTTGGGTCACAACAACCCCGTGATACGCTACAGGTTTGGGGAAGAGCGGCTGGAAAGCTGCCCAGAGGAAAAGGACCTGGGGGTATTGGGCAATAGCTGGCTTAATATGAGCCAGCAGTATGCCCAGGTGGCCAAGAAGGCCAACAGCATCCTGGCTTGTATCAAGAATAGTGTGGCCAGCAGGAGCAGGGAAATGATTGTCCCCCTGTACTGGCTCTGGGGAGGCCGCACCTTGAGCACTGTGTTCAGTTTTGGGCCCCTCACTACAAGAAGGACACTGAGGTGCTGGAGTGTGTCCAGAGAAGGGCAACAAAGCTGGTAAAGGGACTGGAGCACAAGTCTTATGAGGAGCGTCTGAGGGAACTGGGGTTGTTTAGCCTGGAGAAGAGGAGGCTGAGGGGAGACCTTATTGCTCTCTACAACTACCTGAAAGCAGGTTGTAGTGAGGTGGAGGTCAGTCTCTTCTCCCAAGTAACAAGCAATAGGATGAGAGGAAATGTGCCAGGCGAGGTTTAGATTGGAAATTAGGAAAAATTTCTTCACTGAAAGGGCTGACAAACGTTGGTAGAGTCTGCCTGAGGAAGTGGTTGAGTCACCATCCCTGGAGATATTTAAAACATGTGTAGACATGGCGTTTAGGTACATGGTTTACTGGCCAACTTGGTAGTGCTAGGTTAACGCTTGGACTTGATGATCTTAAAAGTCTTAGGTCCAACCTAAGTGATTCTATGATTTACTACACAATGGTAAGCTTTGCCTATATTCTGTAATTTCTTTGGTACTCCAAAGAAATTAAAGGTACTCATCCAGCTCCAGTCTTGAATTTATTTGATCATTGGTGAGTTGTTTATAGCCCTGGGGTCCCCCATATACCCCAAGCTTGTAGCAGTCTTGTAGCATCCCATGCCTGGACTCCTCTGCCCTGCATCCCACTCTTCAAGGCCACTGCTGTCATACCAGGTGTGTTTTCCTCTGCATTGTTAGTCATCAATATCCCATTCTGCACTAAGTAACTACTTTTTACTAGTATCTATATCAAAATGTGGCTATACCATAAGAAGGTAAGCAAAAGTAAAACAAAGTAGGCATAACTCCCCCGTTATTAGAAAAAGAAAAAGGTGTTCCAGATAAACCAAGTAAAACAAAGCTGGAGGCAGGGGCCAAAAGAGTGCAAACCTGGCAAGCCCGAGGCCTTGAATCCTCAGTACAATATCCACAGACTGTAACTATGGCAATATTTCTTGGGCTATGCGTTTACAATTTATCAACATCACAGCAGAATACCATTTGAGAAAAAGCATGTGAACTCCTACTTAATTTAAAATTAAGATGGTAGTGTCCTGATTTACTTAATCCAAACATGAATCAAGAAAAATAAACTAAATGGAATTGCTACATAAGCTGTTGGTTTAATAGCAGAAAAGTCCTTTGACAACACACAAGAAAAATAATCCTCAAGTCAACAGATGAAGAGTGTATTAACACTGCATAACAGCAAACTGAATTACACCCTTTCAGGCTAAATAAAAATATAGGTCAGATTTCAACTTTCAAGATAAAACTAGCTCTGTATCTTTCAGCAAAGTAACAAATGGCTGGAAGTCCAGAACAAAATTTGCTGAGAATATCAACACATCTACAGAGGAGTTCAGAGTTAGCAAAACAGAAAAGTTAGCTCTGCTGTGGTGACTGTCACATTAAAGACAATTCATATTGTGAAGGATAAATTATAAGTTTTAGGGGGAAAAGCACTTTTTTTTTTTTTTAATCTCAACTCTAGTAGGCTGTAGGATTGTACCGGAGTGTGAATAGAACAGAACAGAACAGAACACTTCAGCTGGAAGGGACCAACAACAACCATCTCGTCCAACTGCCTGAGCACTTCAGGGCTGACCAAAGTTCAAGCATGGCACTAAGGGCGTTGTGCAAATGCCTCTGCAACACTGACTGGTGTGGGGCATGGAGCATCCCCCTGGGAAGCCTGTTCCAGGCTTTGGCAACCCCCTCGGGAAAGAATTGTTTCCTCGTGTCAAGTCCCAGCCTCCCCTGATGCTCACAGCTCGGAGCCATTCCCCCGCTCCCTGGCCCTGGGTCCCAGGGAGAAGAGAGCAGGACTTCCCTCTCCACTTCCCCTCCGCAGGAAGCTGGAGAGAGCAGTGGGGTCACCCTTCTGTCCTCTCCAAACTAGACAAGCCCAGAGTCCTCAGCCGCTCCTCAGAGGATGTGCCTGCCAGCCCCTTTGCCACCTTAGTTTGGTGCCCTCCTCGGGATGCTCTCAAGTACCTTCACATCATTTTGAAATGCTGGAACCCAGAACCACACACAATACTCAAGGTGAGGCTGCACCAAGGCTAAATACAGGAGGATAATCCCCTCTTGACTTGCTGGTGATGCTGCTGCATTTGCTGCACCCCAAGATGTGGTTTCCTGTCTTGGCTGCAGGGCACACTGCTGACTCGTGTCGAGCCTCCTGTCAACCAGCACCCCCAGAGCCCTTTGTGCAGGGCTGCTCTCCAGCTGCTCCTCTCCCAATTTTGACTTGTGCCTGGCATTGCTTCATCCCAGGTGCACAATCTGGCATTTGGTCTTTTTCAGTTTCATTCCATTGATGATTGCCCAATGTTCCAATCTATCCAGATCCCTCTGCAAAGCTCTTAGTCCCTCGAGAGAGTCAACAGCACTTCCCAGTTTAGTAGCATCTGCGGACTTCCTAACTGTGCATTCAACTCATTGATATAAAGATTGAACAGAACTAGCCCTGAGGAACAGCGCTGGTGCTTGGTCACCAGCCAGATGCAGCCCCATTCACTACAACCCTTTGAGCCCCGCCCTTCAGCCAGTTCTTCACCCAGCACACCGTCTACCTGCTCATCTCACAGCTGGACAACTTGTCCAGAAGGATGCTGTGAGGGACAGTATCAAAAGTCTGACTAAAATCCAGAAAAACTACATCCGCCATCTTCCCATCATACACTAGGCAGGTGACCTTATTTTAGAAGGATATCAAATTAGTTAAACAGGACTTTCCCTTTGTGAACCCATGTTGATTGTACCTGATGACTGCATTGTTCTTTAAAAGGCTTTCCATAGCACCCAGCATAATCTTCTCCATAATTTTTCCAGGTTAGACTAACAGGTCTGTAGTTCCCTGGTCTTCCCTCACACCCTTTTTGTAGATTGGAATAGTGTTGGCTAGCTTCCAGTCAGCAAAGACCTCCCCAGACTCCAAGACTTTTGGTAGACTATCGAGAGGGGTCCTGCCATGACATCTGCTAGCTCCTCCAGTACTCTGGGTTGAATTCCATCAGGCCACATGGACTTGTGAACATTCAGCTGATACAGCTGGTCCCTTACAGAGTCAGTGACCACAAATGGAAAGTTACTGTTCCTGCAATCATGGTCCTCCAACTCAGGGGACTGGGCAGCCCAAAGTCAATCAGTATTATTAAAGATTGAGGCAAAACCTGCATTGAGTGACTCCACTTTTTCTTCATCCCTGTTTGTCAGGTGACCACCCTCAACAAGTATCTGTCCAATGTTTTCTTTAGACCTCCTTTTGCTATTAACGTACTTAAAAAAGCCTTTCTTGTTGTCTGACACAACACTGGCCAGTTTGAACTCTAATTGAGCTTTGAACTTTCATGTCTTCTCCCTGTATAAATGAACCCCAGCTCTTTAAGCTTCCTGCGAAGCCTCACCTTGCTTCCAGAGACCATACAATTTCTTTTACCTCCTGAGTTCCAAGAGGAGTTCCCTGTTCAGCCAAGCCAGTCCTCTGCCGTGCTTGCTTGACTTCTGACACAACAGGATTGTTCCTGTCCTTTGAAAAGGTGGTTCTTAAAAACTGACCAGCACTTGTGGATCTCTAAGCCCTCAAAAGCAGATTCCCAGGGGACTCTGCTAACTAGCTCCCTGAGCAGCTTAAAGTTTGCTCTTCTGAAACCCAGGGTAGCAACTCTGCTGAACTTTTTTATCATTACACTGAAAATTTCAAACTCAATCATTTCATGATCACTGTGGCCAAGACAGCCACTTATCATCACATCCCTCACAAGTCCTTCTCTACTCACAAACAGCAAGTGTAGTGGGGCATCTTTTCTAGTTGGCTCACTGAGTACCTGTGACAAGTTATCTATCTCCTACAAACTTCAAGAATTTCCAAGATCTGCTTGTCACAGAATATTTTGGCTGATCTAACTAAACCTGGTTCCTTCTAGAGAACAGGAGTGTTAAAAAACCTGAGAGATAAAGGAAATCTGGCAGAATTGGGCTGTGAGTCCACCTTTGTTAGGATTTGCAGGAGGCTTGCAGGGGCCTAGAATTTCAAAGCCAGGAAGAGATCAATATGTTCAGATGCAGGCAAACAAGAAAGTACATTTGAACTGAAAAAACTGTGCTTATGGTTTTTAACCTCTTCAGTTTCTACACTACACCTCAAACTCAAAGTAATTCCTTGAGACTTCTCTTCTGGAAGCTCATTGCATACATCATTTCTGAAAGTGAGATCCTGAAAAAGGTTAACTATCTCTGTGCGTTTGGGTGGTGATCTTCCACTGATGCCCTTGCCTCCTCCTGTTGTGGGAAGTTGTTGGTCTCCACTCCTTTGCTACATCTTCTTTTACTGCAAATGCCAAAAGTCCTGCATGCCTGCCACTGCTGTGACAATGGTTGATCTTATTACAGAATTTGTCACCTTTTCATACAGGTCAAAAGTCCCAAACTCCTTTATGCAGAACAAGAAACTGAGGAGAAGGTAACTGTCTTTCAGGAATTACAAATGCAGGGTAGCCTGAAGTTGCTAATTCAGAAATGAAAGTGTCTCTGCCCAATTATCTGGGATCAACTTGAGTACTATGGTCAGTAATGAAGGACATAAACCATCTTACATTAAGGTTGCAGTAAGATGAATAGCAGTTTATCTCCTTGCCATTATAAATTATCTGTTGTCATAAAGATTCTCAAGTGACATAACACGTACAAGACATAGACCAATGGATATAAACACAGATGCAAAAGTTTGCTTTACTCTGCCAGTCACTATATTTGCTGAGTGAGGGAGAAGTGCAATCACATTTATCAGTGAAATGCTGGAGTCAATGAAATAGATTCAGTGATGCAGAAAAGTTTCCAGCACCTGCTGTGTTACTCACAATCATCTTTGGAAGACCATTTTTCAAAAGCCTTGCCTCCTGGTCACAATGCCTAATCACAATGCATACCCTGTCATTGCTGGCATCATTACTTTCATCCATCTAAAGAATGAAAGGTCCTGATCTGGCATGGTTTACAACCTGGAGCTGTATAATGTGCTGATGGAGCTTTAATGATGCATNCCAGTCAGCAAAGACCTCCCCAGACTCCAAGACTTTTGGTAGACTATCGAGAGGGGTCCTGCCATGACATCTGCTAGCTCCTCCAGTACTCTGGGTTGAATTCCATCAGGCCACATGGACTTGTGAACATTCAGCTGATACAGCTGGTCCCTTACAGAGTCAGTGACCACAAATGGAAAGTTACTGTTCCTGCAATCATGGTCCTCCAACTCAGGGGACTGGGCAGCCCAAAGTCAATCAGTATTATTAAAGATTGAGGCAAAACCTGCATTGAGTGACTCCACTTTTTCTTCATCCCTGTTTGTCAGGTGACCACCCTCAACAAGTATCTGTCCAATGTTTTCTTTAGACCTCCTTTTGCTATTAACGTACTTAAAAAAGCCTTTCTTGTTGTCTGACACAACACTGGCCAGTTTGAACTCTAATTGAGCTTTGAACTTTCATGTCTTCTCCCTGTATAAATGAACCCCAGCTCTTTAAGCTTCCTGCGAAGCCTCACCTTGCTTCCAGAGACCATACAATTTCTTTTACCTCCTGAGTTCCAAGAGGAGTTCCCTGTTCAGCCAAGCCAGTCCTCTGCCGTGCTTGCTTGACTTCTGACACAACAGGATTGTTCCTGTCCTTTGAAAAGGTGGTTCTTAAAAACTGACCAGCACTTGTGGATCTCTAAGCCCTCAAAAGCAGATTCCCAGGGGACTCTGCTAACTAGCTCCCTGAGCAGCTTAAAGTTTGCTCTTCTGAAACCTAGGGTAGCAACTCTGTTGAACTTTTTTATCATTACACTGAAAATTTCAAACTCAATCATTTCATGATCACTGTGGCCAAGACAGCCACTTATCATCACATCCCTCACAAGTCCTTCTCTACTCACAAACAGCAAGTGTAGTGGGGCATCTTTTCTAGTTGGCTCACTGAGTACCTGTGACAAGTTATCTATCTCCTACAAACTTCAAGAATTTCCAAGATCTGCTTGTCACAGAATATTTTGGCTGATCTAACTAAACCTGGTTCCTTCTAGAGAACAGGAGTGTTAAAAAACCTGAGAGATAAAGGAAATCTGGCAGAATTGGGCTGTGAGTCCACCTTTGTTAGGATTTGCAGGAGGCTTGCAGGGGCCTAGAATTTCAAAGCCAGGAAGAGATCAATATGTTCAGATGCAGGCAAACAAGAAAGTACATTTGAACTGAAAAAACTGTGCTTATGGTTTTTAACCTCTTCAGTTTCCTCACTACACCTCAAACTCAAAGTAATTCCTTGAGACTTCTCTTCTGGAAGCTCATTGCATATATCATTTCTGAAAGTGAGATCCTGAAAAAGGTTAACTATCTCTGTGCGTTTGGGTGGTGATCTTCCACTGATGCCCTTGCCTCCTCCTGTTGTGGGAAGTTGTTGGTCTCCACTCCTTTGCTACCTCTTCTTTTACTGCAAATGCCAAAAGTCCTGCATGCCTGCCACTGCTGTGACAATGGTTGATCTTATTACAGAATTTGTCACCTTTTCATACAGGTCAAAAGTCCCAAACTCCTTTATGCAGAACAAGAAACTGAGGAGAAGGTAACTGTCTTTCAGGAATTACAAATGCAGGCTAGCCTGAAGTTGCTAATTCAGAAATGAAAGTGTCTCTGCCCAATTATCTGGGATCAACTTGAGTACTATGGTCAGTAATGAAGGACATAAACCATCTTACATTAAGGTTGCAGTAAGATGAATAGCAGTTTATCTCCTTGCCATTATAAATTATCTGTTGTCATAAAGATTCTCAAGTGACATAACACGTACAAGACATAGACCAATGGATATAAACACAGATGCAAAAGTTTGCTTTACTCTGCCAGTCACTATATTTGCTGAGTGAGGGAGAAGTGCAATCACATTTATCAGTGAAATGCTGGAGTCAATGAAATAGATTCAGTGATGCAGAAAAGTTTCCAGCACCTGCTGTGTTACTCGCAATCATCTTTGGAAGACCATTTTTCAAAAGCCTTGCCTCCTGGTCACAATGCCTAATCACAATGCATACCCTGTCATTGCTGGCATCATTACTTTCATCCATCTAAAGAATGAAAGGTCCTGATCTGGCATGGTTTACAACCTGGAGCTGTATAATGTGCTGATGGAGCTTTAATGATGCATATAAACTGGTGTCCTTTCAAGGGAATTTTTTTAAACAATAACTGACCTGCAAACATCAGCTTGATCACCTTTGTGCCACAGTCAATGCAGTGTGTAGGAACCCTGCCATAATGTCAGAATGGTAAACATTAAATACAGGAACCTGCTGTTGTCCACAAACCGTGTTACTAACTATCAGGATCTGATTGTCTACTGCCTTGTAGATATTGGTGGGTGTTCATAGCTGTGCAAAGCAATTCTAATAGCTTACTGTTCTGGTAATACTGCATAACCATCATATGCTCAGCATGGACTGTGCAAGATGTAAGGCAAAGACACAAGGACAATAATGTTAGAAAATAATGAGCTTTCTTAATAGCTCAGTACCTCTCTGGTACTAAATTTATTCCCTGTGCTGTGGAGGTGAACTGCAGGAAAGGATAGTTCTCAGACCTCTCCTTTCTGCACTCCAGATCCTTGGCTAGGTATATGGACAATGAAATGCAGCTCTGAAGTTCAGCAGATGAACAAAGCCATTGCACTGGCCCAACACCATCTGGACAGGGTGATCCAATAACCACTTCTAATTCTCCCATTCCCATTTGCTATCCCTGGCATGACTATTTATAAGAAGGATGTGCTGGGTAATCTCTACGCAGCTCTCCCCCTCTACATTTTCTCATTTCTGGAGGAAAGTTTATCTGCCTAGGGTAACATTTCTGTTCCTGTGTGTGGTTTCAAAGTCACTGGTGTTTGGCTATGGATCTGGCCTCAGTGTCCTGGCTCTCTGACCATCTTGATTTGTGTTCTCCTTGAGCTGCCTCATTTTCACAATGGAAAATGTTCTTCAGAATTAAAATGTAAGATGCAATTTAGTCTTGATGTAGCACATTAACTATTCTTCATGTCATTGATTCCAGAATTACCTGTTATTCACACAGATCATAAAATTATTTTGCTTGATCTTCTATTACTAGATGGATTTCAGAGCCTTCTGAACTAAAACTGAGAATATTTAACTCACAAGATATGACTAGGTCCTTTGATGAATCATAGTCCTCTGAGCTTTGATGAATCCTATGGCTAAAACCATTTGCTTGAAGTATTAATTTAATTCAGCAGGTGCACTAATACAAAGTTATGCTGTTCTACTACTTATCCATAGAAATATACTTTCAATGAGTCCTTTGTTCACGTCTCAATCCCAGTTCCACAGAAATTAAGAAATACTTAAGATGTACATAAACCTACAGTTAAGGAGTAAAACTATAATCTTCATTCTCTGAGTGACATTCCAGTTTTGTGTCTCTATAACATTATGCCAGGTCCAACTTCCCATAGTATATTTTCTAGGCATGTGGTTTTTACTGGTGGTTGCTATTTATACTATCTAGGCCATCAATTAAGAGCATTTGTGGAGAATTTCAATTCCAGAGATGGACATCCTGTGGTGAATGCAAACATCCGAGGGCTTAAGAACACCTCTGTGGCTTCCCAGTCCTAGACTGCTCTAGGAACTGAGGAGAACCAGTGGAGTCTATGTTACGGTAGTGTTCCACCCCATAAACTGAAGTTTTGACTAGAACATCTGCTATATTATCTGCTCTGGCCCCGGACATACTCCTTGATATGCCTGTGCTGACCTAGCCTGTTCCCTTTCAGTTACTAATATCAGACCCTGCAAGAAGGCCTTTGAAAAGTAATTTTACAATTAATTTCTATATCATCTATGGCAGGGAAGCTTCTCACTTGGCTGCATTTGAGCTTTCCTTCCATTTGCTGCCTGTTTCTTACCTTTAAAATAGCTCATTAAGACCATCACTGTGCCAAAGATCTTATCTGTGATCTTATGAGATCTTACACTATCTCAGCAGTGTTCTAAATCCAAGAACACAAAGAAACAGTACTTACAAAATTTCAGTTTAAAAAGTTTCCTGTATTAAGTGGTCTCCTAGGGCCTTGTGCCTGGCTATACTCCCTTTATCCACCTTTTTGAGTCTTAACATTACCATTAGTGCCATTGTTAATATTGTTATCAGAGAGTAAAGTTACATGGGTAAAGTTACTCAGGTGAACTCACTGTAGAATTGCAGCTGTCACTCTTTGAGCAGTCACTGGCTAGTCACTCTTCACATGCCATATTCGTGATGCAAGCAAATGTATGTAGTGTAATAGCAAATCTAAACCAGAACCCTAACTAATTTGTTTTAGACTAAATAGGTCATCACATGGAGAGAGAAGGGATGTATTGCACTCCTGTTGCAGTTAGTCATAAAATTCTTATGGACTTGAGTGACAGCAGCACTGAGACTGAGACTCTTAAATGTATATATATGTTAAAAATGCCCTTATGAATTTAATGAGGATTAAACCAATCAGACATTACAGATGCATAAGGAAAACTTACACATAGCACCCCCCAACAGAAAATGATGTTTTAGTATTCTAAAAAATCTAGTACCAATAACCTGTGCTAAAGGTTTAACTTCTTGTGGTGGGTTGACCCTGGCTGGGGCCAGGTGCCCATCGGAGCCATTCTATCACTCCCCTCATTCACCAGACAGGGGAGAAAAAGGGTAACGAGAAGCTTTGTGGGTCGAGATAAGGACAGGGAGAGATCACTCACTAATTATTGTCACGAGCAAAACAGACTGAACCTAGAGAGAGGAAATTAATCTAATTTATT
>VXBL01004457.1:173171-221227 GCA_013400195.1 Aramus guarauna
ATCTCTGCTCTGGCACCTGGAGCACCTCCTCCCCCTCCTTCTGCACTGACCTTGGTGTCTGCGGAGTTTCTTACATCTTCTCACTCCTCTCTCCGGCTACAAAAGCTCTCTCCCTAACTTGTTTTTTCACCCTTCTTAAATATGTTATCACAGAGGCGCTGACTGGCTTGGCCTTGGCCAGCAGCGGGTCTGTCTTAGAGCTGGCTGGCATTGGCTCTGTCAGACTCAGGGGAAGCTTCTAGCAGCTTCTCACAGAAGCCACCCCTGTACCCCCCTGCTACCAAAACCTTGCCATGCAAACCCAGCACGCTTCTCTAGAGACTCCATTCAAACTCAACTATTCTGTAAAAGTATGAACAATGACCAGAACAAAAAACCCAAATAAAATCTTGTTCTGGCTTGAACAAAAATGGCAAGGAAATCGGTCTGATTCAAAAAATTGAAATGAAATTAGTATTTCAGAGGTGAAATGGTTTGTGAAAGCAAAATACTCCTCTACATCTACAGGAGATCTGATTTTGACCTCTTTCACATCATTCTGGCATAGCTCTACTGTTCAAGGAATTACACTCAATTTATACAAATCTGAGAGCATTTACTCAACGCTTACTTCCCAAATAATTTCCATCTCAGCCAAAATAATATGCAATGAAAGAGAAAATGAAGTGTGAATAAAGATATCTCAAAAAGAAACAAAGCTCTTTATTTCTCTCCCCTTCATTTCCCTCCTTCCTTCCTTCCTCCCTCCCTCCCTCCCTTCCTCTTCCCCTTCCCTTTCTCCTTCCCCTATTCTACTCTATTCTGTCTAACAGAGATGGTGGTTGTAGGTCCCTGAGTTGAACTATTCTATTCTATTCTACTCTATTCTGTTCTGTTCTGTTCTATTTGCACACTGTTACAATCCTGCAGCCTACTAGAGTTGAAATAATTGTAAAAAAAAGCACTTTTTTTTTTCCTAAAAAATGTCTCTCTAGGTAAAGGAATGTTTCAGCTGGCATATAACAACAAAAGATTGCAGAGAAAGCTGCCTTAAGACATTTTACAAAGCATGGCACAATGTTGGAAAAGCATGCACATCTAAAACTAGATTTCTAGAACACAAAAGGAATCCCTTGCAGTGAAGATTTTTATCTGAAATGGAAGGATGATGGGGTAAAGGCACTGTGCCATAATTCAGTCATTCTAAATTCAATTTCTTGGCTCTGACATTCTTATCAGACGTGACTCTGACCAAGTTGTTTATGGCTTATGGCTCCATAGTCCAAGATCTCTGAGGTGAAGAAAATACCTCTTCTCTCTTTTCCTTTATAAGATCCTTTTGAATCTTGATCTTGTAGGACTGTCAACATATGCAGCAAACAATCTTAGGCTGCAAGAGGCAGCTTTTTTTCTCGAAGCAGAGTACTGAACTTGGCTGGAATTTGAACACACTACTGTGATACAAGTGTTGACAATAATTTTCCATAAATTTACTTCTTACCTTTCACATTATCCAAATGCATTGCTGTTGTGTGAAGTTATTAAATGAGTGTCAAAACATATCAAAGATAGAGAACACAATTCTTAACATTGTTCTGCCTGCTCAAATAGCAACATATGAATGCAGCAACATCATTTATGGATAAAAATATGTACATGTGTAAATAAAAGATCTATCAACACTTAAAAAGCAAAGATGACAAATATTTCACTATGTCTTAAGTAAATGTTTCTTCACAGTGTTTAGTAACCCTGTGTGAGTGTAATTACCTCGTGATGACCAAGATACCCATCACGTTGCATTACTTGTTATGACATTTCTTTCAAATATAAATATAAAAATATTTAACAAATTACTTTGATCACTGAAGACTGCTGTTAAATTTTACTCAGCCTCTGCCTGAGCCTCAAAGGCCACTCTATCATTTGTGATATCATGCAGCCCAAAGCAGAAGGCTCCTTAGGACCCCATTTATGAGAGAAACAAATATATGCCATGGCAGATCTAAACTTTTTGAGAGGGAACATCACAGTCATGATTACTATCACAGCTACTAGATCAGGCATTTGGTGTTGAAAAAGAGTTCAGGTGATACTAAAGAACAGGAGCTTTGGTCTGTATTTGGTTTAAATAAGAAACTACTCACAAGCTGTTAAGAGGTTGGGCTGCTTGACACCAGAGGTGTACTTTGCTTTGATCTATGAAGCCTTTCTTCTTCTGCTTGAGGGAAGAGCTGTACTCTGACACTGGATTTTACAATTTTCTACACTGGGAAAAGATAGTCTTTGTGCATGGCAATCTTATGTCTTGTAAGGGCACAAGTGGACCAAAATCTACTTGTATTGGATCACCTGAGACTTCAAACATACAGTTCAAAGGCAGTCTTGGGGGAAAAACCTGGCTGAACAGAAACTGATGTGAATCAGGATCTGATTTAGGGAAACCACCTAATTTCACAGGAATTTGTTGTTGCATGACAGCTTCTGTTCTTGAAGGAAATACCCTGAAGGACAGAAACAAATGCAACGTTTCTCTAAGGAAACACCGATACTTGTCAAGAAATGCCTTGGAACAAAACCAGAGCTAACCCTGGAGATGGAAGCACTCGAGCTGTGTGGGTGCACCCAGGCTACCAGAGCATGTACACCTACCCAGGCACTGAGCTGGAGGGCTAGTGAGTGGAGAGCAGAAGCTGGTCAGCACACTCTTCCAACACCCAGCACTAAGCTAGGTTCTCCATGCTGTGATGCATTCTTGTCATTTAGATATACTCACCTGGCTGGAGTTCGTTAGCATATATAGTGCTGCACTGTGCCTTGTAAACTTAATGTACGCCTGTACTAATTACCTTGACTGCAGTTTGACCCTCTATGTGAGGCTAGTCTGGCTCAGATTCAGCTTCATATTCATCACTATAATGAAAACTAATCTCGGTCCTCCCTTCTCAGACTATAAATAAGCATCCTGTAACCAGCATTGCATTTTTCCTGCATAGTCATTGCTAACAGACAGAACAGCTGGTAAACTAGGCTCCTGACAGTGAATCTTGGCGATATCAAGTCTGTGCATGTGATGGTGGGTCACCTTCTCAGCCATCTTACACTGTTTTCTTAAGAACACACTGAACAGAACATTTGGCTTCAACCATCACTAGCTCTGATTTGGGGATACTTCACCTGGTCTGCTATTGTACTGTGTTTATAGCCATTTGTTTCTGAATTCACTACATATTCTTTGGGAGCTCAAAATACAAATAAATAACGGTAAAAATGGAAAATTTGAAGAGGAGGAACCAAATGAAAGTATGTTTTTGCTATGAAGGAAAAATTGGCACCTGTATTATATTACATTGTTTCAGTGTAAGTGAACAGTTTTAATATATATTATTATGTACACATGTCAATATTTGTCAGCAATCCAGGGTCTTCTCATTTTTCTCTAGATATAATACTTACTCTCATATCTCTTTGGTGACAGCACTCTCAAAGGCAAATAATGTAATATCACATAGAGATAGCCATTCTCCCCCCAAAGCCTCTCTTGTTCTCCCTCCCTCCCTCCTTCTCCTTCCCAGAAAAAAACACCCCAAACAACCAACGCAGGAAGAATAGAGAGTACAATTAATGACAGACTAAAATTTGATATTTCTGGGAATGTGAATGAAAGGGGTAGTCAGCAAAGGTTAGCAAAAAATCATCTCAGAGCTTGGTCTCTGCTGAGCTCACCTTGTCATTTCTGATTTCATTACTGAGTTTCTAGCAGAACAGTTGAACCTGCAAAATGTCCTTTCTCTTCCATTTGCTGAGCACAGTAAGCCAGCTGCTGCAAGTGCTGAGGCAACGGGGGCTGGGGAATAGGGTGGCAGCAAAGAGGATTACTCCAGCTGCATCTAAAAATGCATGAGTTCTGCAGAGAGAAAGCAACAGGTCCTGCTTCAGAATAGGGCTGATTGGCTTTTCTAAAAAAAAAAGGTCATGACTCAGTGAAAAGCTCAAACGCTTATAGGAAGGAAAGAAACATGTTTATAATCTTCATATGAGTAGTTTAAGAACCATTCTGTCTATAAATATTTATAGAGAAAAGTACACAAATAGCAGAGACTGAAAGCTTATTTTGCAGATTAAGCCTTTCCTGCCAGTTTTTTCCCCTCTCCATATAATGAGTAATTATGCAATTTCTCTGGCTTTCACTTATTATGATAGTACTGGTTATATTTTTACTGAGCAAAATTAGTCTTCTTTGACAAGTGCATATCTGCACTATTTCCTTTAAGAGACACCACGATCCAAAGGCAAGGTCTTCAGTTTCAATGGCAGATACCGTTTGCCCCATCAGAGGCAGAGGAACTTAGAAGCACCACGCCAAGGTTTAGCACCATATGTGTTCTCACTGACTATGCAACAGTGCAAGTGACCTCTCCCCTCAGGGAAAGAAAAGCTGCAGGTTACCAAATCAGTAGTTTATCTATTCTATTCTATTCTATTCTATTCTATTCTATTCTATTCTATTCTATTCTATTCTATTCTATTCTATTCTATTCTTTCTGCTCTTGCTTTAGTCCCAGCGACTTCTAAATCAATTCTTCAAATAACTGAAAGAGCAAACAACCTCTAAGAGAACAGATAAATTTATGGTTAAAAGATGATTATTTGCAAAATAATGGTTTTTGCCCTGCCAAAAGCAAGATGGTAAGCCAAAGTCTAGCCTCCCCTTTGTAAGCTTCTAGTCTTGCAATTTCCTCTTTTGTTACCACTTTTTTTTAGATTTGAAAATGACTATCAGTGGGAATTTTTTGTGTTCCTCCCATCCACACATCTATAAATATTGGCTTGAAAAAGAGCAAAACAGATTTTTTAATCAGCTGATTATTTATCTGCAGACTAGTGCAATCTGGTAACTGAACTCGCCTTACTCCTGTGTTATCACCTAAATAGAATGCTTTTCAAAAATAAACAATAATAGGAGACTTGCGTGCCAAATTCTACTTTAAGACAAGATAGATTCATTTCTTTAATGAGATGAACCAGTATTTCATTGCATAAAGATTACTCTTTAAAATGGATAGGACATATTCTGCTACTAATTATAGATGCAAATCAGGAAATGGTATATTGACCTTAATAGCTTTTAGTCCTTCTACAACTTGAATATGCCACTGCTATAAAATCTCTTCAGCTTATCCAACCTATTTAATATTGTAAGGAATTTTATCTGACACTACCATAATTGAAGAGAGAGATGACTGGAATTAAAAGTCTGGGAAAAAAAATCTGTATGCACACAAAGCTTTGAAGGACTTTTTAAAGCTTTGTGCAGCTTGGTGGCTTAAGCTTTATAACAACATGGCAAGCATGGCTTTTCCTCCTGGATGCAAAGCCTAATGCCCAGTTTTCTGTTTGCCTTAACTCCTGTAAGTATTCCTGCTGAGTAGCTTTAGCAGACCAGCCTCTCAAAGGAAAAGATTAAACCTTTTCTCCTGTTCCCATGAGTTTTAATCTTGAGGGAAACAGAAATCAAAATGATTGAAAAGGCAACATGAAGAGTCACATCCAGCCATGGAGGGTAATAACCAAGCATAGAAAGCTTTAGATATTGACATGATGTGACATTACTTCTGTTCGAAGGTGGCTTAATCACACATTTTTGCACAAAAAGGATCCAGACTTCGAAAAACTGTGCTGGGCTTGCTGCCAGAAAACATCATAACTGTGCTGCTATCAGCCCTTCAGAAAGGAAAAGCAGAAAAAAGGCAAAAAGGAAAAGTTCTTGTCCTTCTAATAAAGCTTGGCATCTGAACATGCTTGTCAGAGAGATACCCACCCCAAAATCTAAATTTTATCTTAACAAACAGAAGTACCCTGGCCTTAGTTGCGCATGGGGCTTAAACATAAGCCTGTCTGAAGGTAAACACTACTAATCAAATACGTCAGTATTTTGGTAGTTTGTGCCTTTTGTGAAAAGGCTGAGGAAAAGAAACTGGTACCTGCCTTAAAAGCCACCCTCCATTTGAACCTCAAGTACTGACTGAGAGCTATCAAAGAGAGGACCAGGAAAAGAGAAAAGCTCCGGAGTAGTTAGCCCAGCACAGTAAAAACAAATAACCAAACAAAAAACCGAAGCAGAAAACCTTAGCTTTTGCGAGGAGAACAATTCACATCAACAAAAGCTTGTTCTGAAGCAAAGCTGATGGCCCTCAGTCTTGTTACTTTTTGTTTCTTCTCTTCTTGTTCTATAGTATATCTCATTATGATGATTTCTCTCATCCAAGCTTCTTCATCATGTACACCAATTCCAGGTCTGCCTATTCGCCTACCACTGCATCAGTTCCCTCAGTATGGACATCCCAGGGAATGTGCCAACAGCATTTAATACAAAATTTGTATCAGAAATAGTGTTTGTATCAGAAATAGTGTGGAGCAGGACTAAAGAAGTGATCGTCCCCCCGTACTCAGCACTGGTGAGGCTGCACCTCAAGTACTGTGTTCAGTTTTGGGCCCCTCACTACAAGAAGGACATTGAGGTGCTGGAGTCTGTCCAAGGAAGCGCAACGAAGCTGGTGAAGGGTCTAGAGCACAAGTCTTATAAGGAGCGGCTGAAGGAACTGAGATTGTTTAGCCTGGAGAAGAGGAGGCTGAGGGGAGACCTTATTGCTCTCTACAACTACCTGAAAGGAGGTTACAGCAAGGTGGGGGTCAGTCTCTTCTCCTAAGTAACAAGCAATAGGATGAGAGGAAATGTGCCAGGAGAGGTTTAGCTTGGAAATTAGGAAAAAATTCTTCACTGAAAGGGCTGTCAAACATTGGAAGAGTCTGCCTGAGGAAGTGGCTGAGTCCCCATCCCTGAAGGTATTTTAAAGACATGTAGATGTGGCTTTTGGGACCTAGTGGTGGACTTGATAGTGTCAGGTTAATAGTTGGACTCAATGATCTTAAGAGTCTTTTCCAACCTAAATGAGTTTATGATTCTATGATTCATGTGCAATCACTGAAGTGAAAACTGGAACTCGTGTCTCTCCTTTCTGTTCAGGAGCAATGATTGGTGTGTCCCCTTGGTCAATCCTTGTTCTTCAGCCTCAATGATAATCATCTCCTGCTTCAAAAGCTGGCAGGTGATACAAATGCTCTAGTTCGTCTTAGAGTCAAAAATTAAATCTCAGGTGGTAGCTGAAAATTAGAAGTTGTTATGTGGCTAAGGAAAAGTCAGCTTGTGGCTTTATTGGTTGCTGAGGCAGGTTGCTAAAAGTTGGCTGGCTATCTCTCTGCTTCCAGCCATTTCTGGACACTACTTATTTCTCCAACTTGTCAGAGGCTACAAAAACTGTAGTTAGGTGACAAACAGCAAACTGTTGGAAACCAATGCTTTGCAACAGCATTTATCTGGTATTTGTGTTGTCTACAGTGTTTTTGCTATAGGCCTGCAATCTTCTGTTTGTATCTGACCAACCCAGGATCCAGATGCAACTTTAGCTAAAAGCACTTCTCTGCATCACCCACATTGCTGAGTCTGTGTCTATTTCTCTGACCTCCATCACACAGGAAGTTTCAACATTGATCTACAGAACAGGTGAGTTGACTGTGTCTTCTATGCACCATTGTTAATTTCTTCCTTTGATTGTTTGGGACTTTTTTACAGCCTTGTTACTATTTCTCATGTTGCTACTAAAGATTGCTGCACATTGGTCAGACTGTTTTCAGTGGTGCCCAGTGACAGGACAAGGAGCAACAGGCACGAGCTGGAACACAGGAAGTTCCATCACAATAGGAGGAAAAACTTCTTAACTCTGAGGGTGACAGAGCACTGGCACAGGCTGCCCAGAGAGGGTGTGGTGTCTCCTTCTCTGGAGATATTCAAAACTCGCCTGGACGCAATCCTGTGCAACCTGCTCTAGGTGATCCTGCTTTTAGCCTTCAGTGGGGTTGGACTAGATGATCTCCAGAGGTCCCTTCTAACCCCTACCAATCTGTGATTCTGTGGAGAGATGTTGTCTTATCTTCTTGACCCATACCACTGCAACCACATTACTTCTCTGACCAGTCTGAACCCACTCTCTGGCTCTATCAGCAGTAGCTCACGCATAGTTGTGACTGGGGTGTTTGGCAGGGGGATGTTAGTGCAGATTACTCACATATTAGCCCAGGAGAGCCTAATGCAGCCCTAACTGTGTGCTGAGATGGGGGGAGTAGTTCTTCTGGTTGGCAGGCTCATAGTGAGCTCTCTGCATGTTACAGCAATGAAAGGGAAGTGGTGTGAGAGGAGAGATAGCAAGGGCATTAGCTCATCTGCAGTACACTGGAAGAAATTAAGAAAAGTTAGTTACTCTGTGCTCCGCTATATTTGGTGTCACGGCTGTGAGACCTTGGAATTCTGTTCAGAGTTTCCAGGAGTGTTTCCTCATCAAGGGTCTCCTTTCTGTACCACATCTGTGGCAATTTCACCATGGAGGGGACAAACATGCACAAATGTCACTACAGTGACCACAGTAACGTGGAAGACAAGCCACAATTTCATCCTAATTTGGTTTCACAAAAGATTTGAAGAGATACCGCTTGGCACTTCTAAGGCCAAATTTGGTATGTGCAGCCACAGCTCTGTAGCAAGTTCTCCATAAGTGTTTGCAATAAATAATCCAATATTAATTAACATGGGATATAATAACTCTTATTAAATCTAAATTGAGTGCATGTTAGGGAACTTAGATTTGTAGTATTGCTCAATACAAACTGCCAGAAGTGGCAGCTTCAATCCCATTACTCCAAGTTTTATCACTACGCTAAAACTGACCTGCTAAATGACTCTCCTGGGTAATGCGTAATGCCATAAAATTAAACACTGATTTATGACTTAAATAAAAGACATCAGAGATCATCATGGTGTTAAACATCAGGGCTGGCTTGTTTTGCAAACCATATTCAATGGCAAACCCAGCTGGTACTCCTTAAATGGAACTCAAACAAATAAACAACCTTTTTTCTAAATGAAGGCAGACAAAAGCAAAGGTGGACTACCAGTCTTTAGAGTATGGGCTTTCAAATTTTTGTCATAACATGAATCATGTGGTAGTGGAATGACTACATCCACCGCTTCCACTGGTGACTGAAAATATCATATCTTCAGTAAACAAAACCATTTTTTACACAGATAACCTCCTGGGACCAGCGGTTTAAGAAAACATCCTGTCTGCCACGTTACTGCTTTCAGTTCACTGGCTGCTGTTCTTTATCACTGCTGCTTTGTGCCAGTTGTGCTAGCCAGATATGGGACTGATAATACTCTTTCTAAAGATTCAATTGCAAGTCTCCCATTGACATCAAATGGAGCACAAGCAGGAATGACAACACTTTCTCTTTTATGGCTGTTTTATTTTATTTTCTCCTCCTTGAGTTCGTGCAGAACTGTTGCAGATCAAGCAGCAAACCTCCATCAACTCTATAGTTGAGAAGGAAAAATAATGCATACAATACATGGTATTGCTGCAATATAATTCATTCTTCTCCAAGTGCTAGAAGTTAATGATGATAATAATCAATCAGGCTAGGTTTTCAGAAGGATTACAAGGGCAAGGTAGGTGACCCCAGAAGTGTCTCGATGTTGAATTTTTATTTTCATATATGATCGCTGAAGTTCAGCATCCTGAGGAATCCAAATTTCTTTGCTCTGACACCATCTAGGAATGTGTCACACCTGGTCTATTCAGCCTCTTTAAAAAATCGTCCATCAGATGGCAGCAGGGTACAAGCTTTCGTAACAGGCAAAGCAGGCAGACGGGAGTTTTGCCTTTCTATCTAAGGAAGGGTCAACAAATAGTTTAGCTTTTTAGATCAGCTTTTTCTTCTCACCTGTTCGAATAGCAAACGGATGGGTAATTTACTGCCCTGTTACATCAGATGTCCAACCTGTGCATGTCGTTCCCAGTGAACGTGTTTCAAGTATCCTGCACTGTCGTTACTCAGGGGCTGTAGGTGCCTTGCCAGGTTTGTATCCCCTGTGTTTGTCTTGTATAACGAGGGCAGTAAGAAATGGCCAGGTGACTTCTCAAGGAGGCTCAGCCTTGGCCTCCTTGCTGCTTTCTTTGGAGCAGCTCTCCCTGTGGCTATGTGACACTGCCTGCAGTACAGCCACGGGTCCCTCTGCAGCGTGTTTACATCCCTCGAGACCCCACGGCCCCTTGGGGAACTGCTTATCAGTTTCTCTTCTCTGCGCTTTTGAAATGAAAGCCTGCACTCCCTGGAGCTGCCAGTCAAGCTTGCAGTAGCTGCCCGCCAGTCTTTTAAAGACAAGAGGTATTCCTAAAAGATACTAGCTGTGGGCTCTGGGGCTAAGGAATCCGGCACAGAGAATTGAAAGCCTGCTGAGATGTCTCTTGTGACTGTCCAGACACTGATTACCAGAAAGCTGCACTCTTCACCCACAAAAGATCAGTGGGTAATTGGTGTGGACTATATCTGACAGGTTGCATTGAACAAATAAAGGCAGAGAGTCTGACCTA
This sequence comes from Aramus guarauna, assembly GCA_013400195.1. Classification (NCBI taxonomy): domain Eukaryota; kingdom Metazoa; phylum Chordata; class Aves; order Gruiformes; family Aramidae; genus Aramus; species Aramus guarauna. The sequence goes on from VXBL01004457.1 coordinate 183,638, forward strand.
CAGCACAGGGTGATAGCTGGTCTGGTGTCATCTCCTGACACTTCTTGCTCTGCCAGTAATACATCTTGACTGTCCATGTCTCACCCTTTGCCCCATGTCAGTGCTGGGACTCAGTACTCATTCCCCAGTCTTCCTTCAACATTTTTCTTTCGCTTTGCTTTCCTGGTGGCTTTCAACCGCCGTGTCTCAAACCACATTGTAACTTCTCTGCAATAAAGACTGCGTGCTTGTACTTGCTACCCTGCAATAACCACAAAAAACAGTAAAAATAGAGAGTTTCTGCTTCCTTTGTAAAACGCACAGACTTATTTCATAGACAAAGACAAAATGATCACCTAGTGCAGTGCAAAAGAAGAAGAAGGTCTGTGGCAGGCGGGTAGGAGACAGCTGGAGGGGAAGGAGGATGGCTGGAGGCTGGCTGGAGCAGCAGGTGGTATTCTCCAACAGGCTGCTCCCTTCCCCGAGCAGAAGGAACAGCTCCAGGCAGATTTCAACTCAGATTCATAGTCTGCTTCCTGGGGTTCTCCAGTGGTAGCACGCAAATACTCTGTCTGGATGATGTCTCTGCATGAGACAGTGTGAATGGCAGGGAACTGTGTCGCTGGCCACGAGGCATACGTATGCCAGTCTGATGTGGGAGCAAGCGTCACACTCTGATAAATTATACCTGACATAGCATTTCCTCAGATAATATGAACTGAAAGACCAAAGCTCAAAAGGTCTGTGTGGACCACAAGAAACATCCAAAGATAAAATACAGCCTTATGGCTGTATGGGAGTAGGTTTTCTCTTTAAGCTTGCATTCTTAATACCAACCACAAATGGAATAAAAATCAACCCTTCCATTTTTATCACAACAATGGTCTACATGACTATTCTGCACCACATTCATTAATTTTCATGTTTCCTTAGTGGTCTCCATGTTCTATAAATTTCTTTTTCAGTATTCCTCAAGAGGCAAAAATACTGCATAGCAACTGCTGCCAGGAGAAGAGCTCTTTGGAAGTCATTCAGCTGCACACCTTCTTAGTTGTGCTGGGCACAGGGCACCAAATTGTCCCTTTGATCCCAGAGAGGCTGAGGGACATGGAAAGGGACAGTTCATCCCACTTTTGCTGCTGGTCATGAATGCCCTAGGCAACTTGCTTTCTTTCACAACTCTGGAAATACATACATACACAACAAACACCAAAAAAGCAGGCTCAAGAAAGGTACAAATCAAACGTCTGATATTTGCACTATTGCTCTTATCCAACAATTTAAAATTGATGGTGCCTGCTTGGAAAGTTTTCTATAAACAGAAAAGAAGTTTACTACAAATAAGCAAAAATAGTTTGTTACACATGCTGAATAGCACTTTCTCAGGCATGCTTTCTAACACACCTCGCATATTCATTACCTTCAAAGACATGTTATTATACATGGGTTCCCTATGAACAGGAGGATCAAGAAAAAATTCTCAAACCCACAAGCCTGAATATAGATTCCAAATTCCTATTCTTGGATATTTATGGAAGTAGCTGTATTGGGTTTGTGAGGCAAGGTTTTGGTGGGGGGGCTACACAGGTGGCTTCTGCGAGAAGCTGCTAGAAGCTTCCCCTGTGTCTGATAGAGCCAGTGCCAGCCGGCTCCAAGACAGACCCACCTCTGGCCAAAGCTGAGCCAGGCAGCACCTCTGTGATAAGAAAGGAAAAAACAAGTTAGGGAGAGAGCTTTTGTAGCCAGAGAGAGGAGTGAGAAGATGTAAGAAACTCTGCAGACACCAAGGTCGGTGCAGAAGGAGGGGGAGGAGGTGCTCCAGGCAGAGATGCCCCTGCAGCCCATCGTGAAGACCATGGTGAAGTAGGCTGTCCCCCTGCAGCACATGGAGGAAGGATGACGGGGTGTAGAGATTCCACCTGCAGCCCGTGGAGGACCCCACACCGGAGCAGGTGGAGACACCTGAAGGAGGTTGTGACCCCGTGGGAAGCCCGCACTGGAGCAAGCTCCTGGCAGGACCTGTGGACCCGTGGAGAAGTGAGCCCACGCCAGAGCCGGTTTGCTGGCAGGACTGTGACCCTGTGGGCGACCCACACTGGAGCAGTCTGCTCCTGAAGGTCTGCACCCCATGGGACAGACCCACGTTGGAGCAGTTTGTGAACAACTGTAGCCCATGGGAAGGATTCACATTGGAGAAGTTCGTGGAGGACTGTCTCCCGTGAGAGGGACTCCATGTTGGAGCAGGGGAACGATGAGAGGAGTCCTCCCCATGGGGATGACGAAGCAGCAGAAACAAGGTGTGATCAACTGACCATAACCCCCATTCCCCGTCCCCCTGTGCCGCTGGGAGGGGGAGAGGTTGAAACCAGGCGTGAAGTTAAGCCCGGGAAGATGAGAGGGGTGGGGGGAGATGTTTTAAGATTTGATTTTATTTCTCATTCCTCTACTCTGTTCTGTTTGGTAATAAATTAGATTAATTTCCTCTCTAGGTTCAGTCTGTTTTGCTTGTGATGATAATTAGTGAGTGATCTCTCCCTGTCCTTATCCCGACCCACAAGTGTTTTGTTGTACCTTTTCTCCCCTGTCTAGTTAAGGAGGGAGTGATAGAGCAGCTCTGGTGGGCACCTGGCCTCCAGCTAGGGTCAAACCACCACAGTTTATCAAAATGAACTAAGGGGTGGAAAATACTTCTTAAATATGGGTTTAGTAGTCTGGTTTTCTGGATTTCTAGTCCAGTAAACTTGGTGAGGTTTTTTTTTTTAAACATGCTGAATTCAGATGAGAATTATATTCACAAGTACAAGGAAGGAAAATATTTGCACCTGACAGAGATGTCTGAAAGCATCTAAAGGTTCACAAACCAGCAACACATACAAAATTTTCTACAGTATTTACAATCTGGCCACTTTGGGGGGACCTGATGTATGTTTTTTGAAGATGCTGGGTTAATAAATCTTCAAGTACCAGTTCAACTGAGAACCCTGGCCACAGAATGTATCTTTCTTTTAGAAGAACTTATCATTCCTTTTGGAAATTGTACCTTTCCAAAGGTACAATGTGGCTTGAAATGGCAGAAAGAGTTTGTTTTTATTGCCAGCTTTTCTTATACACAATTGTTTCAGTGTATGGAAGGATATTCCTTTTCTTCTGCAGAAACCTTTTTGCATTTCAATAGCATTGAGACAAGGATTAGCAGTTTCTCAACAGAAACACAGTTCGTCTAATTCTAACCAAATACCCATAGTGATCAAAAGTGGGAAAGACAGCACTTTGGATTAGTACACCAAAGCCATTATTAATACCTACAGCCTATAGTCTGTGTTTCTTGACCATCCCTAATGTAAGAAGAGCAGCACCTCTGTGCATTGGTTATTATGAGCAAAATCAGCACACATTTACTGTCTTGTAAGTACCATAGAAAGCATCTGTACCATTCAAAAAATGCTTAAATTAGGGAATTAGCAAGCCAACTCATTTCATTATAATGAAAGGGCAAAAGAAAAAATTTGGATAGATGTTTTGAGAGCTTTCAGGGTGAAAGGAAGCCACAGTCTGCAGAAATAAATATTCATGTGAATTTACAAGCATAAGACAAAAATATTCCTCTACATTGTAAATTGGACAAGAGATACTATGCTGTCTGTATTTTCTCTATAGCATTATGCTAAATGTTTCTCATTCATATTTTATTCTTTATCTCCAACAAACCATTGTGATGTTGCCCACTGGGGGCTGATGACATTTGAATATATGGAGACAAAACTGGTGCAAAAAAAGAATATGCAGAGAAAAATACTGCATTGTAATATGCATATCACAGCAGTAGAAGCATATGGCACTATATCATACTCAAAACTGTTTGGGTAGTAAGCATTTTACATGATGGCTACCCTATTTCTGCTGTTATTTCTTTATTCAGGACTGTCAGAGCGAAATGTCAGTTACAGTAATCCCTACACCTATTTTGAGAACACCCAATCTCTGATTTTTAAAGAAAGAAATCTTCCCCATCATTATTTTACCTCTTATTCAAACATCTTCAGTCTTTGGATTAAACCAGCAGCAATCTAGGTGGCACAGAAGGCAGAATTTTCTCTCAGACCAGAAAAGTACTTACGGAGATTCAGGTACTAAATTCCTATGTAAGCACTTCAGATCTTTTTCATTTCAGTGAAATATTCCAAATCAGACCTCTGTCCACTGCTCGAGCTAGATAACAGGCCATGAATTGCTACTAATATGGATGTGTAAGTTCTTACTTACTTACAGGAATAAACTACCCGAACACCTCTGTGAATGTGAGCTATGGAGCAGGACGTGAGCCTGTTTTAGAAACTCGGTGCGTTCCGAGAAAAGCATGCAGATCCTGGTGAATGCAGGGTACCAATATGGGAACTGTTTGCCTGGTTAGCTGCTCTCGTGTCACATTCATCCCCCCCTCAGAAGCAAGCTTCCAGCTGCGGCCTGTGTTATCTGTTCCTCAAAATATCTCCTGGTCGGTCTGGCTCACCACCTCCATATCATGTCCTTCCTTGATTGATTTCTTATCATTTACACATTGCTTTCAAGCTCTCATTTCCAGCACCTGATCTTTGTTTTTAAAAACAAGAAACCTCTTGTTCACAGACCATATGCTGCCTGCAATCATCAGCCAGCTCCGGGAGTGCGGCCAGGAAAGCGGTAGTGGAAAGAAGGAGTGATGGACTCACAAGGTGTTTCCCCTTCCTCCTGCCCTGGTACACGCACTGCCAAAAGGGGGGGCATCAACATCTGAGCTGGAGGGAAGGAGCAAGGGATGGAAGGAGGGAGGATGAACAGCTTAAACGAGGACTTAGAAGCTTGTGGTAGGAGAATTTGTTTTATATCAGCCTTTTTAAGAACTGACCATCTTCTTAATAGTGGGTTTTACCACAACAGACAGAGTAATTTACAGCTCACATTGCTGATTTTCCCCCAACCATCTATTTTCCTAATGTTATTTTCCAGACTATATTGAATCTAAGCCTATTTTCAGATCTTAATTTCTTTCTACTCTCAACATTACACTCCTTACAGTCTATCTGCCTAACCTCTTCACAAAGTCAGGGAGCACGGAGCATCCCGTTTTCCCAAGGACTGTCCCTAGCCAGTCAGTTATCAAAAACAAGCACACAAAACATGAACATTTACAAGATTGATACATTTACAATAAAGATAAAAATGAAAAATAGGGGGAAAGTAATTTGAGTGAGAGATAGTTAAAAGGAAGGCAGTTAAAGACATTTAATTACTTCTTTATTGTCTGAATTAACATGGTAGCAATGGTTTCAGCCATTTTTCTTGAGCTGAGAGACAGTTTGTTATGTGCTGTGTCTCCATGAATATCGCCAGCACACAAATAGAATGCCTTGCAACTGCGAAAGGTAATTGCTCTTATATGCATAATGAAATCTGACTGCATTATCTTTTTGTCCTAAATAAGACCAGTTTACTTTTTTTCAATTTGTGATGCATTTTTTTCCTTTATCTATTTGCATGGTGCTTTTTTAAAAAAGAGGGAGGAAAAAAGGAAGAGTAATACAGGTCAAGTGACAAAAAAAAAATAATATTCAGAATGGAGTTATGGTATTGCTAATTAAGCTGAAGACAAAAAGGAAGAAAGCATTTGTACGAGGACATGCCTTCCTCTCTAAATCATCGAGGAGACAGCTCAAGAAGTGGGCCGTTCTGAGAATTTGGGCCAGTGCCAGCTGTCTCTGGAGAACGGAGCTGGACATGCTGAAGCAACACCAAGCACTTGTGCCTATTGTCTACCTGATGAGACTGCCCATCAGAAACACGGTCTGAGCCTGGCAGCCTCGCTGTGCTGTGGTGATGCGCTGGGAGATTAGAGAGTATCAGTGCAGTTCCCAACAAAGTCAACGGCTTGTAGAAATATATTCTAAAATTTATAAGTGCACAATCATATATATATATATATAAAATAGAATCATAGAATCATAGCATGGTTTGGGTTGGAAGGGACATTAAAGATCATCTAGTTCCAACCCCCCTGCCATGAGCAGGGGAACCTATCTACATCTACCTATCTGAGCCAACGACTCACTTTTTCCATCATGACATACTGTAATTTTACTGAGATTCTTTTAATGAATATTGTAAATACGCATGATTGTGATATTGAACCTGGTTCAGCAACTCTTGTGTACCATAGTCTAATAGTGTGGGCTTGCACAACAAGTTTTTCAATGAGTTTAATGGCAGTGCTTGACATTCAGACAGGGTTGTTGATTCTGTTCAACATGAATAATTCCTGGGCATCTCTGAACAGACGTGAACACGTTAGTTGAAAGAATGCATTTCTATTTGTTCATAAAGAATTACAGATATTCAGATAACCCATTTAATTTAGGTAATTAGCAAACTGCATTTATATGCTTAGTTTTAAATAGATGGATTATGGTGGGTTGACGCTAGCTGGAGGCCAGGTGCCCACCAGAGCTGCTCTATCACTCCCTCCTTAACTAGACAGGGGAGAAAAGGTACAACAAAACACTTGTGGGTCGGGATAAGGACAGGGAGAGATCACTCACTAATTATCATCACAAGCAAAACAGACTGAACCTAGAGAGGAAATTAATCTAATTTATTACCAAGCAAAACAGAGTAGAGGAATGAGAAATAAAATCAAATCTTAAAACATCTCCCCCCACCCCTCTCATCTTCCCAGGCTCAACTTCACTCCCAGCTTCAAACCTCCTTCCCCCCAGTGGCACAGGGGCACGGGGAATGGGGATTACGGTCAGTTGATCACACGTTGTTTCTGCTGCTTCGTCATCCCCGGGGGAGAACTCCTCTCATCGTTCCCCTGCTCCAGCATTGAGTCCCTCTCACGGGAGACAGTCCTCCACGAACTTCTCCAATGTGAATCCTTCCCATGGGCTACAGTTGTTCACAAACTGCTCCAACGTGGGTCTGTCCCATGGGGTGCAGACCTTCAGGAGCAGACTGCTCCAGTGTGGGTCGCCCACAGGGTCACAGTCCTGCCAGCAAACCGGCTCTGGCGTGGGCTCACTTCTCCACGGGTCCACAGGTCCTGCCAGGAGCTTGCTCCAGTGCGGGCTTCNCCCCCCCCCCCCCCCCCCCCCCCCCCCCAAAACCTTGCCATGCAAACCCATTACATGGATTGGTGATGGTTTAGCAAAAACTTCAATCCCAGCAGCTAATGCTCATTGTTCCATTGAGTCACACTGAGCTCTGTTTCAGAATGTCAGAATGATGAAACATGCAGCCCATCAAGCTGCCAAAAATATGACATGTGGAAAGTATATAGATGTTTTTAGTATCACAGGTGCTGCTGAATTGTCTGGAGATATATTATTCAAATTTGCACATAATACTCCATCCATACTATCCAGAGATCATGTTCTGTCTTGTTTCTGGAAAGCACTGTCCTGGAAACCATTAAGACAAGTAGTTTTTCATGGGAAAAGGAAAAGTTGTGCAATCTGAGATTGGTTTCTTTCAGCCTGCTTTCACCTGTAACCAAAAAGCAGAGCTTCATACTATTAGATTACGTTTGGTACATTTTACTGCTCCTAGTGTTGAGCCCTCTTAAGCAGAAGAGATTATTTACTCTGTGTCATATACATATTTACACCATTGTGGTGTGCAACTTCTTTGTTCAAGGGTGATACAAAACCATGGACTGGGATACTGCAAGTCAAAGAATAAATTGTGAATATAGCGTCAAAAAATATTGCTACTAAGAAATTATTGCCCATTTCTTTAGTTTTCAGGTCCTGAAGTATCTCCTACAAACCATGCTGACCATATGAAAAAGTTTAAAGTAGCCACAGTCATTCACGGCAGAATTCTCTTCAGGCTGAGGAAGTTCATGGTCTTTGCAAACAAATCTGCACTGCTTTGAAAAGCCTCCAAATGTGCTAGGACTGCTGGGCTTTTTCCTCTTCCAGGTTTTTCTCCACTCTAGAAACTAGGCAATACACAGCACGGTTCCCCCAGCCCCAGATTTAAGTCTTCAATGCAATTCCTGAGAATCACAGCACAGCATTTTAATAGACATCTTAAATCTAATGACTCCCACTTAAGTTGATTAAATATTATCATCCTAATTCCACACTGCACATAGGAGGTAACTAACTGATGCAGAAAATCAGAACTATTTGCTTTGACACTTAAGTCCACGACAATGCTAGGACCAGGGTGCCCCAGGACCTTACCATCAATCTTCCTGGCAATACCTCCTTTCCACCTGGCATAGGAAATCAACACTAGGCAGTAAAAAAGGAATCATATTTTATAAAAAGTGATAAACCTTGCCATAACCTCAATATGAAAGCAAAAATCATGAATTAAAGCCATGCTGACACATTAGTCCTGAGTTTTGAAATTTCAGCTTTCATCCTAGTAACTCTTGAATGGAAATGTAAGGAAAATTAAGAAAAGCAACTGACATTCTCAACAGTCTTAACAGAGACTGTGCAAGAAGTGGAGGGATCAGACATGGATTAAATGAAAAAAGCAAGAACCTGGTTATTATTTTTCTTTTCAAACTAAGAACATACAGCCTTTTCATTATATTGTAATTACTGCAATGATACAGTTTTTAAAAAAGTGCTGTAGTAGCCTCTGAAATCAGAAAAGAGAACTGCCAGTAATGAGAGCCCTTCTATTACTCACAGAGAATGAAATCAAAGAGTAAATAAATGATGGATGATGGAAAATAGATTGCATTTTTAAAGCTGATGTTGTAGCAATAAGTGCTATTAGTAACAGAGACAAGCATCGTCTAAATACTGTCCTTAGCTAAAAGTCCAGCTAGCACTAGCAGATGGTTACACCCACATGGAAGTTAACTACAGTTCGGATTTTCCAGAGCAAATCTGACTGCGGGACTGGGACATAGTTATCAGAGGACACAATTCAAGCTGCGACAGTTCACCATGTTCACATATTTCATCCATATTTTGTTTATGCCTTTGGGCCCTAGCACTTCCGTATCATTCTTTCAGTGCGTGTGGTGGCAATCCCTGTTGAAATCTTTGAGTGCTACTGCAATATCAACAACTGCTGCTACTAAATAACTTTAAATCATGTTTATATTGCAAGTCTGACACGTGCCTGTGTGTCTCAGTAACCTTACACCAGTAATTTTCAGTCCAATATTGCAAAAACTTCTTTTGCAATAACACTAGCTTGCCGCTACACAATCCAAAAGCCCCCATACACTGTATTAATAAATACAGGCTTTTATGACATTCTTTTTAAAGATAGATCCTTCCAAATGAAATGTTGGCTCAGTGCTTTAGCTCTTTGAACCCTTTATTCCTGAGAGTCTGAATTTAACCTTCCTCTCACAAACTGTAAAGGTAACTTGAGTGACATCGCTGAAATACACAGCTCCTCTGCGATTCCTCTGGATTAGGTATGATTCAGGTAGCTGCAGTTTGGCCTGTAGTAACCTACAACGGTTTTCACCCCAAGTGAAAACATATTTTACAATTCTTCTGGGAGAATGAACACTATGTACGCTGCACGTGTTCTCACTTAAATGACAATAAAGACTCTAGATTACATGATCGTACAAGGGTTCAAGACCTTCAGTTCCCCAGGACATTTAGTTAAAAGGACACACGAGAAGAGAAAATAGTGTGGAAATCCTAGATGTTGTTCTGGCATCTGTATGCCATCAGTCTTTCAATTTTTCAAAACCAGTTCATATATCTAAAAGATTCTTTAGGGATTTAATTTACCCTATGCGTACCTGCTCATTTATTTTTCCACAGATTTCTTTGGAGTGTGCTTCCATTCTCAACGCAGACTTTCAAAATTAGGCATTTTATTATTTTGCTTAGTGAAAAAAAAAAAAATCCTCTTCTTCCTCTCCTTACAAGTCCTATACAGATGGCCCAGGGAAGCACAGGCAACTTATTTCTCTCTGGCTCAAACTCCATAACCACCTGTGAAGCCTATAGCTGGCTAAATACTTATCAAAGTTTGATCTGTGTGTCCCTATTTCTGTTCACCAAGTTGCTCAGGTATAATTAAGGGCCTATCCATAATTACAGAGTGGCTCTTTGTCCCTGCAGAATGGGGTGCACAGATGGACACTATAATGGAAATTAGTTAGCAGCCTGTCCATGATTGATGAGTCGGTAAAGAGCCCAGCCCTTACCCTTGCTGGAGTAGAGGTTCTCTCAGACCAAGCGGGCAGAAAAGAGAGCAGATACCATTCTGACGCTCACATTAGCAGGTGGTCCTGAGCAAGCAAATCCCCTGAGTGTAAGATGATGTACCTATATAATCAGTTGTCAGACCAGAATTGTTTTTAGGTAGAAAATATCTCTCTCTCAGAGAAAGATACGGCTAGAAGCACTTCAGTGCTGCTTTCGGCTCTTCTTTTTGCCACAGTAACATAGACAAATTCCAGACAAATGAGCCTTCTTAAATGCAGAGACAGAAGTCCTGTATTTACTTGATTCACATTACTAAAGATAATTTGAACACGGGGTCTGGCCATGTTCATGGTTCATGATCAGACTCAGAGCACAGTGCTGAAACTCCTATTAATTCTCCGAGAAAGCCGTCAGGCTCCATTTTCATCGCATGCCTAATGAGAAAGGTTTGTCATGCCCTCTGAAAAATACTGGGCAAGCCTTACAAGTTTCTCAAATCTCATTTTCATCCCCTTCCTTTCTGACTCTCTGCTGCAAGGAGCTTGGTGCCACTGCTTAGAAACAGATGAAGGAGAGAGAGAGGAGGCGATGCAAGTGTGAGCTGGCTTGAATCAACACCAGCTTCGCCGTAGCCAGGAGATCAGCATGCAGGAACCACGCTGCAGCCTGGGAAGTGTGGGCTAAGGCACAGTGCCAAGGGACGCCGGGACAGCTGTATTAATGAACCTGCACTGGGAAACATCAAGCGGGGATCCATTTTCTTTAAACAGAGAAAGAAAAAGAATGGATGAAAATGAGTGGTAAAAAGATGAGGACAGGAGAAAAATAATTTCTATCAGTCTCCTGAGATCAAGTATGAGAAAAGGAATGTATGTGCTTAACAGACGAGTGAATTCAAAGGCATAATTTTTTTTGCTGTCAATCTCTTGCCTTTCGATAGGTATAAAATGGTAATATTGAGTCTAATCAGTACAGGCTGGAACTCTTTATTGTCTAAAGTGATGTGCATGTAGTCCTGCTGCACAGCAACTAAGGAAGAGAGCTTCTGACAAATGTGTGATCATTTCTGCCCCGTTTGAATGAAATCGTGACTAATTCTCACTATCAGTTTTAGTTTTCTCATGCAGAAAGATGAAACTTTTACTGTTTCCAGTTCTTGGGACTTTATCATTAGTCTTTTAACTGTGTAAAATATTCAGCTCCTGGAGGTACAGAAATATGTAGAAATTTCAGCTTCCCTCAAACCCCTCCTCCCCTAAAAAATACTAAAAAAAGAAAATAAGAAAATAATGAAAAGAGAATGGTCCTAGCTTTAATGATTGCATTGGAAAAAAAAAAAAAAACAAACATGAGATTCATACCCAGAAACTAGAAGGCAGTGAAAAGAACCTACCTTTAAGAAAACTCAGTCCCGTGATATATTATAAATACCTGTAGTTGCAATAATGTAAGGTACTGATCTGAATGCCAGATTAAAATGTTTATGCTATATGTATGTAGAAACAAATGTAGAGAGCACACTTTCATTAAGCAGCTGTAGGTAGTGTATTGCTATGCAACATCAGATCTTTGCCCTGTGGGAACTTTTTGAGCTTTTCCTAAAGCTGATGGCTAACCCAAATGGAATTACTTCTTCCTATACATTGAAACTGTAATAAGGCACATTTGTACTTGCTGTTGTGAAACTGTCACCAGCAAATATTGCATACAAAAAAATCCCAAACCTATAGCTAATATGCTACTTAATGCCATGAAGACTAATTAGAATGTCATTATTACAGCTGCTGCTCCATCTACTTAAGATAAATTAATAACTGGCCATAAATATATATTGTCACAAATTTGGAAATAGCCTACATGATTGCTTTGCTCAAAGCTCACCATTACCATCCAAAAATAATTGAAAAAGAAAACTGACAAAGGCTGTAGAATTCACTAAATTAACATTTCCTATCTACTACCCAAAAGAATGTTTAAATCCCTTTGTGCTGCCCAAATCCTTTCAAAAGAATATATGATAAATTGATAAAACTTTTAAATGAAATGCAATGCAACAAGTGATGAACTCTGGCTAGTCATTGCTTCAGCAGACTAATCCTGTAAAAAAAATTTCCTAGAGTGCTCGGTTATTATGTACTTACTCCTATTTATAATCACATAGCAAAATTAAAGGCAGAAATAATTTTTGCATTATTTCAGCAAAGAACAAGTAAATTTGTTCTGATTCCAAGATGAGCCCGGTGATGAGCAGGACAGGTATGGCTAACAGGTCTGAATATCCTCTCCTGTCTCCTGAACACTGGACTGGTAGATGGGTTTGTGCACGCAGTATCATAAATTAAAGCAGCTCCAGGGAGTGCTGCTCATATCTCCCTGTGAAAGCTCCAGTTAAATCTCCTTCAATTCCGCTCCTGCCAGGCTCATTTGCAGGCTTCAGAGAGAGCAGCAGGGAAGCAATATAGACCTCCTAAGATCTTCCTTCTAATACTTCTGTCCTACGGCCTTTTTCTCCAAGCATGGCCCAAAACCAAGATCCTATCAAGAGAAGAAAATGTGAATTTCCTATACCAAGAAAAGTTAACAAAATAACAGTTCTGAATAGAAGTCTAGCATATACCTGAGCTATTCCTGAAATGCAGAACTTGTCCGTTTTTATATTGCCCAAATATTTGCTTAACATTTTAGAGTAGTGTATATCAAAACTTGCATTCCACTTTAAATAAACACCATATGAAATGTAGAATGTTTTGGGATTATATACATAATTTTGTTATTTTCACTCTTGGTCTACCTTAGCTGCATAATGTTCTCAGGCACTTACTCTTTGTAAGTGCTGCAGGCTATGTAACTTACAATCTGCATTAGAATATGATTTGGACTTGCCCCATTTGATTAATGCATGAGTAAAAATTCAAAGTGCTTCCCCCTCTGCTCCCCTCAAAACTGACTTTATAGAATGGCAGTATGGAGTCTATTTTTTTGAGAATTTCCATATCTAATGTGTTCAGCTGAAGTATGTCACAGTAAAAAGAAAAGCATGGGTTTCTTTCCCAGAATCAGCTCATATCCAAACAAGAAATAAAGTCTCTTTCCTTCTTTGCATCGAAGGAGTATGGTAGAATGTAGAAATTCAGCTCATACTTAACACCAGTGCATTTCTACTCTTTTCCATTTATATTTTCACTGTCACTGTCATAAAAAAAGATTAACAAGCTTTTAATTGATTTAGCTGGCATTTTACTTTACTTGTTTACAATTGTATCCATTCTTAGTGCTTTGCCAGGACACAAATGCTTTGGTTCCTATGCAGCAATCATTACTCATGCTACTGCGATTTAGAAATGAAAACTGCTACTGCCAGCAATGGAAAGAAAAGAAAGATGATGAAGATGAGGTATCCCTAAAATGCACAAGATCTGCAATGAACATGGTGCAAAAAGGAAAAAGGTGCTAGATATACTGTATAGTTCTAGGAAGCTACTTGTGTTCACGAACAAACCTTTTACGCTCTCCTCCTGGAAGAGATAACCCTAAAATGCTCTGAAAATGATAAATTTTAATGGCAAGCAGAGAGGGAAGGCATGTCAGTAGTGCAGCTTTAGCCTGAGGTACATTCATATTTCTATGGAAGAATATTTTAGAGGCAGAGTTGGTAGGAGCAGCTTTGAATATACAATGTATAGATTAATCACTGGATCACAACTCTGCACAATTTATGTTGGTAAGGGCATTGCAGATAGCAGTGGACTACCCATTAGGTTGCTCCATAAAAGAGACAAACAATCTGTCTTCCCTTGTTACCCTTCTACTCAGTCCAAACCAACCCCTTCAAGTTTGCTAGAGAGCAACGAATTTGCTTATAAAACTGTACTGGATTCAGAATATGCTGAATGACCATCGGTTTGTAGGCCTAAAGAATGTATATTTATTACAAATCAGTTGACTCTAAAACTTAACTCGAAATTGAATTTATGGTATTAATAGTTAAGCAATTTTAAATGTCCTCTAGAATAAGCAGAAAAGCTATACCTTTTAAAATATATCACTCTCTAATGTCTTGCCAAAAAAGCTTTGAGTTGCATACAGAACTAAATGATACTCTCCATCTTGTAAATCTGATCCCCATTAAAATAACTGAGCACTTCTGCAGTGGTATGATCTGATGCTGTGATCCTGAGAGTCCAGCAAATGCAAGCCGGCTCATAATTTGGGAGGAAAGGAGGGGGGCTTCTGTCAGGAACATCTACTGCTAAAAACTGCAGGTTGGGTATTTATTTGATATATGGCATTTTGATAGTCATATCAGCAGTGAATAAATGGTTTAGGACAACAATAGAAGCTACAATTTGAGTTGTTGGCTTTTAAATAAGATTTAATATTAAGAGCTTGGTCTGTTGCAATTATCAAGGTTTCAGAAAAAATGATCATCACATAAGCCTGTAATTAAGCCTAATTAATTCTGGATAAGGAAGGGTTCAGCACAGTTTTGTGCTTTGATCAACTAACATCTAAAACTCCTACAGTATTTTTTAAAGGAAGGGTGCTACTTCACACATCTAAGTGAAATGTTGGAAGAAGAAGGCCTGTGCTCTGCCTACTGTTCTTTCCCTCCCTTCATTTTCTAACTAACTCTTTGTGTGGCCCTCTTACAGCTGAGAGTTAAATGACTGGCAGAGATTTTTCAAACCAGGGTTGAATCCAACAGTGACTTTCCTCCTCTCCCATTAACTATTCTTCTCATACGTAACTTAAGTCAGGGTTTCTTAGGCTTTTCACAGCAAAGACTAAGAGGAAGTGTTTCTGGTGAGTATTCACCTTTCTAGGTTTATTTGCAGTGACCACATCTTCCATTCATGTGCCCTCCATTCTGTGACTACATTACATCCCTTTGGCAGCTGCTGGCAATTAGCAACAATAAAAATACTTGATTGGAGAAATATTGAGAAAGTTTTTAGCCCAGTAACAATCAGTTTCTGAAGAGAAAAAAGGCATCAATACCATAACTCAGTCTTCTCAGGACTATTAGTATTCGGAGACGTCATCTTCACCCACTGACCAAATTAGAGGTTAGGAATCTTAGAAGGGCAGAACAATTACATTCAGTGATATCAAGTCTCATGACATTCATGGTGTATCAAGGGATACTCAGGGACTATATTTAGTATATTTAGCTTTGAAGTCTCACTTCTGGCCATTGTGATATTAAAGGATTTTTCTGCCACTATAATTGCAAGGATATTAAAGCTAAGAACTTGGAAATAAGAACTTCTAAAGATCCCCTCCAAAAAATCCACTAAATCAAAAGTGTTTCACATTCAGTAATTTTACAAATCATGAGAATTTAACTCAGAATTACATTTTTTTGGGAATCAAATATTTAAACCAGAGATATACAAACTTACAGCGTTATTTAGACTATGTCTATGCTCTATCCTCTCTTTCTGAGTAGTATCTGATTATTTTTTGCATGGAAATATACTGCATGATTACATCAGTGGTATATTTCCAAGTGTTTGCTCAGCCAGTCTTTAACCTTTGTGTCTAATCAGTATTAACGAGCAATTCTTGACTCTGGAATAGTCACGACAACCTGCTCACTGAAAAGATGCAAAATATTATTACTCAAAATACTTCCACAATACAAATAATTTCAAACACATTTGTGATTCTGATGTCAGTATCCTCCTTCAGGAAGAAGGTGAGGGAAGGAAAGACGGTTTGAACAGAGCCTCAAAGTATCCCTGATTAGCGCAAAGCTGATTGGATAGAATTGTTCAGTTTCTAATCAGCTTTTTTTCTTTATTTATTTTTTGAACTGTACTAGGCCAT
This sequence comes from Aramus guarauna, assembly GCA_013400195.1. NCBI lineage: Eukaryota > Metazoa > Chordata > Aves > Gruiformes > Aramidae > Aramus > Aramus guarauna. The sequence continues at coordinate 199,624 of VXBL01004457.1, forward strand.
GAACCCAGTGTCTTGCATTTTTTAGGGAATATCATTTCTGAACTGCAGTAATACGTAGAAGCGATGGACCTGTTCTTCGGATATAGCGGCTCTTGGTAAGAGATGAAAGTTTTTACTTTGAACTCTCCGCTTGACAGTCTTTAGATACTCTCCTCATATCTAACAACCAGCAAGGTTTCCATGGATTTTTAGTTCTGTCTCTCAAAACCAAAAGCAAGCTATACTCTGGTGAAATGAGAAGTGAGCAGTGGGGTGCTCAAAGAAATTATACGGCTTGCTTTCTCCAGGTGTCCCAAACAATGATTTATTTCTTCTCTGCATGTCTAAGCCTGCAACAAATACATCACTTCCTACATATTAAGTTGTTTGCAATATATTAAATGGGTTCCCAATCATATTTGATATTCATAAACTCCCATAAAGATCTTACTGTAATTTCCCAAACTGTTTTTTTCCCAGAAGCCTTTGATGAGAAAGGCGCTGCTACTTTCCTTCATTATGCGAAATGATAAACTTTCACAAATTAGAATTGAAGTTAGAGTTTGTGGTCATTCTTTGCAATATGTGCATTTAAATTACGATGACAATATCAAATTGTTTACTGCTAAGGGTGGTAATTAAGCGTATGCACAAAAGCAATAACATTTAAGCATGTTAACAGCTTTAATAACAGCAGCTTCACAACCTGTGTTTTGATCTATTAAGATTAAAATTGTATGCCAAGTTCCAATTTTAAATTTCATTATCTGATTACGCCTAGTTTATTATTAACATGAGCAAAACAAAGTGCAAATTGCCCAAAGTTCAGTATCTAGGCGGTTTTGATTCAACTCATTCAAGTGCTAATGTCCCTACTTAACCCAAAGGCTTTGATGAGGAAGTGCGGGGGCAGCATGAAAAAGAACTAGAGTTGGATGCTGCGGACAGGAACCCCATGTCCTTTGCCAGGGAACGTCCTTATACAGATCCCAGAAAATACATCCCAAATCATCAGACATCAGTACTCACCCAAGAAAACATGAAATGGTATAGGTACTGCTATTGTCTGAAAAAGTATATGAATTTATTCTTATAATTCTTACACTGCTCCCATTATCTACCCTCAATTTTTGTAACCAGGAAATGCATGCTACAGTGTCAGTGGCCAGTTTCTTCTCTATTGCACCGGCATGTCCTGGTTATTTCGGCACTGAGCTCTTAAAGACAGAAAGAGGAAAGAAACCTCCACACCATTGTAATAGAAAAGAAACAAATGCTTAAACTTAACTCCATGACACCAGAGAGATGCATAAAATTTACTGATTGACTGTGCAAGCAGATAACACCACATAGGTTATGATGACGGTGACTGAAATGCAAAGAAGTTCACCTGTACGATGGCACAGAGTTCTCCCTTTGAAACGGCTGTCCTGAACATACAAACTTTTCCTCTCCAAAGTACCACAGGAGACTTTCTTTTAATTGCAGACCCTGTCTGTGCACGGGTTATATAATGATACTGCCTGCTGTCACACAGAGAATCAACATGACCCACTCGATGTTGAAATCTACACTTACGTGCATACCTTGTCTTCAGTGGAAAACAGACACAGCTCATCTTCCTAGATCTGGACTTTGCTTCACACCACAGCTGCAGTGCGGAGGCAGTGAAGGAGCTACATTGTACATCCAGTTATAAGCTTTTGCCCAACATAGTCATAACTGACTAAAGCACCATAATTTGACTCTATTTATTTTGATTAGGATATGATGACTTGAGATAGCATTGCTGCACTCCCCCAAGGGACACTTATGTTCACGAAGTTTCCAAAAATTGTTAGGAATATTGGTAATTCACAAAGTTGAATTCCAATGATTATTCGTAGCATTAGGGAAAAAAAATACTCTAGGACCACAGAGTTTCTGGTCATTATCAGACTCAACTGATAGAGTTCGCTGGCTATTTACAAAATCTTTGAACTCCTCAGTTACGTGGTAGGAATATCTGAGCAATCATTGTTGGCTGCATACAAAGCTCCCTCTTTGGTTATGCCAGCTCCTTACAGGTTAGTTAAACATAGAGACCATATGTTTTAAATAAATTGATTTCCTTGAATGTTATCCATTTGTACTCATTGGAAGTGAATAGCTGAATGTTGTCATGCATCATCAGATCACCTTTACATACATGGCATATTGTTTTATGGTGTTTAAAAATATAAATCTTTTAAACTGCATTAATAAAAAGTGTCATTTTCCTTGTTTAGGAGTAATGCAGCTGTCTGTCGCTGCGTTTGAACTGAAAAAGAAAAACATCATTGTCAGCAGGAACAGCAGAGAAAGGTAGCCTAGTGCTTAATTTGGATCAAATATTCATAGTGAGATTACTAATTAAATTGCTCATTTAAAGCTGTTGCACTATTTCTGATAGGTCACTAGAAACTGAAACAGAGAGATTGATTTTTTTCTTTTTGCAAATCAAAATAACAGTGAGCATCAAGAGCTAGCTCATGTCACAGAACTAATACGAACTGAATACATCATTTCCTTTGGACACAAACAGACAGACTCCTCCTCTGCAAAAATTCTACTTTTATATCTATTAGGAATATCACTAAATGAGCCAAAGAAAAGTTATGGGCACAGGATAAGGATTATATTTTTATTATTTATATGGTACTAGTGCTTTACTAAAAATAATTAGAATAATATTAATACTATCACTTCACTAAATCATGACATTCTATTTTAGGTTATGGCATTTAAGCCTTTGCTTAATGTTAAAAATGGCCATTTAATGCTCTGCTGTACTGGTTCCAATATCATTACCTCCGGGGTACTTAATTTGGGATGACCTCTCCTGTAAGAATTTAAATGTAAAAACTAAGAAAGATAAGAATAGCTGCATCGTGTCACACTTAGGGTCCATCCAGCTTTCGCATCTTTCTTCTGCTCAGGACAAAGGTGGATGCCTCAAGAAGAGTACAAGGCCAGGACAAGCGGATAGTAATACTCCTCGTGAATATCTTCTGAACACTCAGAGACCTCAAACACTTTGTGATCCAGAAGTGTTAATACACTTAATAACCCTGGGTATGGTATTCCTCCTTAAATTTGTAAATCCCTTTGTGAATCATGTAAAATCCTAGGGTTGGTAGTGTCCTCTTGCAAGGAGTTCCCACGCCTACTTATTATTGTGTGAGGAAATATTTTTGTAGTTACCTCTGCTAAGCATCAGTGAAAATGAAAAGATGCTTTCAGAAAGAGTAGTGTTCAGCTCTAGTAAAATTATAGCTTAGGCAATTACAACCTATCCACCTAAATTTCCCTAGTAACTTCATGATAGTCATCTGGCTTTGAGTTCTCCGTATGCTGTTGAACTCTACATTACTATAAGTCAGCAGCAAGTAATCTTGTTTGCATTTAAAAAATACCTTCAGAGTACTTTGGGATCAAAACTACAGCTTAGAAATACAAGACTACAGCTATTTTATTGCTCTTAGTCTAGAAATCTCATGGGCTGCATTATGGTGAATATACTTTACATTTCTATCTTATAATTCATATTGAACTTGAGAATCTGGTACGTTTCAGGGAGCTTTTGTGTGTGGAAAAAATAAAAATACTTATTAATCTGCACTTTGTACAATGTATGATTAAGTTCATACACTATTCTGGAACCACTTTCACAGTAGAATCAGTATTTTTTTAGTATTTGATTTTTTTTTCCACATTAAATTAAAACCTGACAATTTACATTCTTCTAATCTAAAAGCCTGCCAATGAAATGTTTTTCATGTATTCACCCATCCCAAACAAAAGCAAAATAGCAGCATGGCAGTGAGTGATTTTCATTTCCACTCAAAATTTGAATTCCAACAAGTTTTAGTATAAATTTATATTTAAAATACATTATTGAGCATAAGCAATTGAAGAAATGGCTTCTGATTCCAAAAGTTCTGTGCACAGCAGGGCTAACAGACCCATCTCCAGACAGTTTGTCTGTGATGCCTGGTGAACAGAAAGTCAATTTGATGAGGAAAGAGTATGGCTAGACTTTGTCTCTCCTGCTGAAAACATGGGAGTCCTGAAGATGACTCCTCAGCCTATGGGTGAGGCTGAGCAGAGGACAAGCTCTGGCACCATGATACGAACTGTGCTCTTGAACCGCATGAAGCTGTTTCTGCCCTCACTCTGCTTCCAGCTGTGTATTGGTATCCTTTTCCAGCTGTGTATTGGTATCCTTTTCCAGCTGTGTATTAGTATTTTTTTCTTTTTCCCCAAAGATCAGGGGCTGTTCAGTTACTACTGGTCTACTCTTCTGTAAAAATCAACAATATTGAGGAAAACCCCCTACTGTTAGAGCTAAAGGCATCAGCATTTAAGAGCTCTGCTATTGCTATGTTTTGTCTGCATAGATGTATGGGTCATTTGTGTCTCTGAGGTACCCCTTTCGATGTGCCCGCACACTCTAGGCAAAGGAGACAGGAAAGTTAATTCAGAATTTAGAAAATAGAAAATTAAAAAAGTGAAACAAACAAAACTCCAAGGGGCCAAAGAGGTAAAAAGGGTGAAAAAATGAAAATCAACGAAGACAGACATATTGTAAAATATGTATGTTAGATTTTAAAAGAACACATCCTTCCTAAGGCCTACTATTTTTCTGCACCATGTTTGTAAACTGTCTTTCTTCCTGCCTTCTCTATTTCCAAGCTACAGAGATGTCAGTATTTTGGAAGGCGAGTATTTTCACAGTGGTCCCAGGTAACAGGGATACAACTAGGCCTGAGATGTGTGCTAGTCCTGCTGTGTTGCAAATGGAAAAACCTGGCACAGTCAATTATCAATAAATTATGACCTTTTAATGACAATTACATTGTTTCCTAGATGTATAATATTTTAAGTACTTAAAAATTTGCGAAGCAGTACTCTAGGAATTACTAATTCACCAGATGTTACAGCTGGCAGTAGTTCTTGTTGCAACTGTGTCCATGTGATTTGAAACAAGTATCTTTGTGGCAAAACATTTCTTTAAATTATTATTGGAATAGAAGAAGACTTAAAGTAATATAAATATGAGTAAGTCAAAATGCATTAAACTGATTTTAAAAAGAGGGAAAATGCTGCATTATGCTATTGGAAAGCCAACAATACCAATTTTAGATTTACACATGGTAAACAATCTGTCTAGGGGAGTCTGAAATCGCTTCTATTTACTGCTATCCAGGTTAGCTCAATGCTGAATACTGTGGCTATGTATGCCTATCTTTCATAAATACTGAGCTACAAGGAGTAAGTGCTTATTTGCAGGCAGCAGAGAAACAACAGGGCCTTGTCTCCATATGTTGTACAAAATTATTAAATGAAACAAAATAACCAGAAAACACAAGCAAACCAAAGCACGCATGCTCAATTGTCAAGTTATTTCTATTGCCCTTTCTGGCAATGTAATGGACTTCCTCCATTTTATGGAGCAAAACAGAACCTAACATGTCTCCAAAATGCTACTCCAGCTGAGTTTAACCTATGCCAAGTCGGGATCCTACATGCTCTGGAATAAACATCTTGCATAGAAGAACTAGAATAGATCCAAGTATTGACCAGGATAACAGAACATCTTATATCTTTACCTGGCTGCACCCATGGAGATTGTAAAGTTCAGCGCAAAAGGCTCCCAGAAATGTCAAGGACAGTAGCTACGGGGGTGTCAGTGATACCTGTAAGCCATGAAGACAGTGCAGCCAGCTCTCTGAACTCCTACTGACTGGATCCCTCTGTCTCTCCGTCCCTTATACTTTCACAGGGGCCTTAACACTCCAAGGAAAAGTAAAAGTCTAAACACCTGTGAGTACAGAATAGACTTAGGTAGGCTAAACACTATAACTGACTCTCCTGCTCCTTGACTTCATCCACGAAAATCAAGAGCATGTAAGCTGTATTTCCTATACAAGCTACCCCCATGTTCTGATACATGGTTGGATTAACACTACTGTTTAGTAATCTGTACCGCCAACGGCTAGGATGCTAAGAATTGTTATCATACTGAATAGCATCCTATTCTGAAGTAAATTGTTTGTGGACTAAGGCACGACTCGCTGGATTTGATTATCAGAAGGATTTCCCTGGCATGCAGAGTGCTAGTGAGCAGGCATGAACCCCTCTGCTTCTCTGCATGGCCGTGCTCAGACTGGGAAGCGCTGGGGTCAGTATGGAGCGGGAGTCAAATGGGCCACAGTCAGAGAGAGGGAGACAGGCAGGGGTGCAAGAAGTTGTGGCTCTGCTATTGTTTACCATGAACATATACAGCGAAATAAAATGTTTTTTGCAAATGGGTGGAGTGACTTCTTTTACAAAGGAACCATGACTCTTTCTTATGTCTGGGCCTGCTACAGGGGCAGAGCAAAAAACCTCAATGCCTCCTTTAGGATAGGTTGTAAAATTATGTCTAAGGATTCAGCACTACTACGACCAGGAATATATTTGCACTGGGAAACCTTCATGCTTCGTATTAGAGGCAGTTCTATGTCTCAATGCAGGGAAGGCTACAACCACTAACGCTTTTGTGAACTAAATCTTCCTCATCTTATTTTCAACCACTTGGGTTCTCTTTAAAACATCCTCATAAATTCCATCAGGCTTCCTAGTGTTTGGGATTTTTAAAACTGAATTCAACTTTCAGTTGGGTCATAAGTATTAGGAAACTTAACTTGAGCTTAACGGTGTTTTTCACCTACTAATGGCTATTTGAGTTCCCCTAGGAGGTCCTCTCTATGTTTTCAAAGCCCATATCTCTTTTGGCTGCCTTCATGTCATGAACAGTGTTTTCTCTGTTCATTTACAGACTGCTGTGCAAAAAGCAGCCTCTGGAAATGGCTGGTGTGCAGCATATCGTAGTCTACAAATGTGATACAAAAAGATACCATTAAACCTTTTAACAGCTACAGGCAGCCCTGCTATTTGCATCTACTCCTTGCAGAAACAAGCTGATGCTCTTCCAGCTACAAAGGTAAAGGTCCACAGTGCTACCTGATGTTAATGGGCAGATATTTCCTATCACCTATTGAATTACCCTCACTGGGCACCAGTATGTGATACAAGGAGTACTACACTGGTGACTCTGCCCACAGAAATATCAACTGGGAGCAGGCACAGAAGGATGATGGGTAAGGGAAGGAGGTGCATAAAGGAAGTGTCACTCAACGCCTCTCATTTATAGGGGCAAACTGTAGGTCTACGGTCATGCTCACAGAATGCAGGGCAGAGTCGGAAGGTTTCGGCCCCCTTGCCATGAGAGAGCTGCGCGCAACACAGAGCCTGGCGGTGGCAGGGCACTGTCCAAAGGCTGGAGAGCTGCAGAAGGCACCATTGCAGGGGTTCCACTTGCTGATCCCATCGCCTGCTGTCTCACCTCCAAGGACGATCTGTGCCTAAAAGCTGCAGGAGAGCTCTTATTGTTCAATTTATTTCAGTATACGTGGTAATTTAATTTCCCATCAAATATAACAGGGAGTATGCGTATTTGTCCTAGCTATTTCTACCCACAATGTGTGTTTATTCATTACCCACTCAGCTATCTGTCTTTAATTAGTTCCTCAGCTGAGTACTTCAAGCTGTGCTGTGCATGTCTGGAATGTTTCTTGTTTTACTAATGAATTTAATTTCAGGAAGCTCCTTGATCATAGCTCAGTCTCTATGAACTACTGACTCTTCATGTGTAAATAAAAGGGGAGAGATGTGGAGGGCCCCAGGCTTGCTTTCCTTGATAACTGATGATGTTTACTTGCCTAAGTCTCTTCAAGAGAGTGAGTACAACTAGGAGAGAGGGGATGAGGAACACGGTAGAGAGAGAAATCTATAGCATAAGCTGCCATTTCTCTAACGATCTCAAGGGAAAGGTCTAGTCTAATCATACTTCCTACCATGCATATTTAATACAGTCAGCAGAGTTCAGAATCCCTGGAGCCCAGAAAAATAAATTTTGCAGGTGGACTCTGGGAACATCTGAATGTTATTTATGAATAATTTTGCTTTTTACATACTGAGCTGGCAGAGGAAAAATTTTGTGTGGCAAATCATGGAGTAATTTCCCTATTTCCATGCATGGTATTGCACAGAATAAGGCTGATGTGAATTGAGGCTGATAGGCTTACATGTTATGTTTTCTTTCAACATCAAAAAGTATTTTTTGGAGGCAAGACACTCTTGTTTTGTCCTGATAAATCACTGAGCATATACACAATTTCCTATTGATTTTAGATCTTTCTTGGTTTGGGGTTTTGCTCATTTATTTTTGTAAGTGGATATAAGTGGAGATTACTAGCCCGAGTCCTGGATCCCCAGCAGTAGCTCTGTGGCTAATTACAAAGGAATGGAAATGCTTGAGATGGTCTTCACGTCAATTCTAACCTTGGCCACGTAGAAGCACAATGATTATCTTTTAGCATCAGAGTAACCTGAATAGAGTGAAGGACTATGGTCAGGTTTCTGTATAAGAATGGATCTGGTACTTGAGAAAGTCTGTCAGGATGATTGGTAGAAGGAACACATTTTACAAAACATGAATTAGAAGACTTTGCCTAGGTTAGCTTAAATAAACCATTGAAAGGAGACAAGATGACACTTCATGAATACATTTTGGAAGTAGTGATTAGGAAGCAAGATTTATTTAAGTAAAGGATTAGTATAGGTACAACATCAAAAGGATATAGATTGAACATGAATTCATGTTGATTGCAAATTAGAAGTTCTGCAGACTCTCACGATGGGATTTTGATAAGTTTATGGAAATGATTCCAGGAGAGTTGATGGAAATAGACAGTGCAGCTCCTGATATATGCCCTAGGTCTCTGGTTTGTTAGAAAGTCCACAAGAGGTTGAAAAGAGATTGCATTACTGTTTACAATATACATGGTATTGCTTCCACACTACTGAGGATCAAGAAGGAACTGGGGTTATTTTTGTGTTGATATTCCCTTCCTCTGAACACTATAGATTTGTGATTGCTAGACAGGCACAAATGAATCATACTGAAGTCTCTCAGCTGCTCGGCTACGTGGTTGGCAGCAGTTAGACAGAACTGCCATACGTGGAAAGACATCTGCGTCGGCTGAGCTACTGCATCAGTAGCAGTTATCTGTTAGTAGCATTGTCCTTTACAACCCAGGAAAAGGAAAGGCCTGATTTACAGATCTCAACTCATGAAGACCGACCAACATGCGATCTCCCATTTCCTGATTCACAAGATATCATATATTTTAACAAGTATTCGGGCACTGAAGCATGGGACATATGAGGAGAGTCTGAGGGAACTGGGCTTGCTTATCCAGAGAAAGGCTTGGAGGGGAGCTAATTGCTGCCTTCACGGCCTGATGGGTAGTTCTAGAGAAGACAAGTCCAGGGTCTTCTCAGAGGTGCAAAGCAAAAGATTGAGAGATAGCAGTCATAAATTGCAACACAGAAAATTCCCACTGGATATAAGAAAAATATTTTCACAATTAGAGTGGTTAAGCACTGGAACAGGTTGCCCAGAGAGATGATAGAAACTATATCCGCAGAAATTTTCATAAAATGAATAGAAAAGGCCCTAAGCAACCTGTTTGTGTTTGCATTTAGTCATGCTTTGAGCAGGAGATTGGACTGAATGACCTCCATCGGTCCCCTCCAACCAAAAATATCTTATGATTCTAAGCCCTATTCTTCCAGCTAAGCTCAGAAGCACTTGCAAAATATCTTACATTTTATGATCTTTAAGAATTTAATGTCTTGCTCTGGATGGTGAAAGAGTTATAAAGCAATTTACTATGATAGCAAAAAATATTGCTGAATTTTTTTTTTCCTGTGTTATCATCCAACAGATTTTCCAACAGGAAGGTGGCATATTCTCTGCTTTTTGAAATATTGCTTTATTGTTGTGTTTGGTACTGTTGGCTTCCACATGTCCTCTTCAAACAACTTGCGGTCGTGTCCCCCGACCACTGCCCTCCCCCCATCCCAAACCCCTTTGGAAAATATTTTTGGTACAATGCAAAAGAATTTTATCAACTAAGGGCTAAAAAGTGAACGAACTACAATAATGGAAGTCTACACATTTTTATTATTCAAACATTCAAAAGTTAATGGATTAAAGCAAAACCCCAACAAAACACCGTTTCATTCTTGTTGCCATGGGAAGTTGTTAACAAGTTGCTAACAATGACACATCTATCTCTTGAATTTACAGCTTCAGCTGCTGGTTTCTGTTTTTCTCAAATCCCACCTATTGCTTTAAGCATCTTAATTTTATTTGGTTGCATCTTGGACTACTACAGATTTTCTGAGACTGGGATAGCTGCAATGCACTGTAGGATAACAATATTTTCTATTTAATAACTGACTGTCCTTATGGGATCCCAAAGGTACCTTATGATATTATGGAGAACAATCAGATTAGCCACCTGAAATACAGCATGTGTACAGAGAACAGGAGAGAGCTCTCACTGCATAGTGATATACAGAGATAAACTTGAGAATACAGATGGGTAGATTATCAGTTAATCATGTTATAATTTAAGCAGGACTAAAGGTACTGCAAGAATGTTTATTTTTAGTTTACAAAAGCAAAAGCGCACAAGTCTCTATCTCAGCATAGGAAATTACTTTGCCTTTAAAGGAAGGAAAGAGTGTCTCTCCCATGAAGCAAATATTATATTTAGTTACATATTTTATAACAAAACCTTGTCATTGTTACAAAACACTGAAGCTTTTGAAAGTTTTGAAAGAAACTGAAATTTTGTTGAAACTGTTCATGAAATGTAAGTACACTGAGCTGATTGTTTTGAAAATTTTACTCTGACTTGGGCATTTTAAAAAGTCTTTTAGTTCACAACCTATTTACTTATGAAATATAAATAATATAAACAGTGATGAAAAGGCTCTTTTGTAAAATGTTGAAAGTCAAAGTCACAATGATGTCCTACCATCAATGGGAACTGGGCTTGATAACCAACGTGTTCTGTTTCAATGATGTCTTATATTTTTCAGTGTTGCTATGAAAAGTGGTTTTGAGAATTTTCTCTCCTTTTTGAATGGGAAATTAAAGTATTTTTGGGGAAAATCCTTTCCCTACCATGTTTTTGGGAGCATCTTAACTTTCCTTGAAGATATCCTGCCAACTATGGATACAGTTTACTTCTGCCTGCATCTGGAATATGAAGATACAGTAACAGTTCATAGCAATAAATTGTTTTAAATTTAACCTTACCATAGCAAATGTTAAATAAATGATAATCAAGTGAATGGGACACAGATACATGAACTGTGTTCTGTGGCTAATAATTGATTTACACTGATTTAGTTCCTCAGTTTTCAAAAGCAGAATTATTTGCAGTGATAAGGCAAAAGTCTTCCATCCACACGAGCTGATGAAACCAAGGGTAAATAATAAAATATAGATACAGTGTGCATATTGGAAATTGATTATTGAAACAAAAGGCTGAAAAGAAGATTTTGAAACCGTAAATCACTATTGCATCTCTTTCCATAACTGCTTCCTTGAAAGTTGTTCTCATGAAAAATATTGCTCCTCTGAATTAGAAGAAATCAGATGTGCAGGTGATTCTTCACAAATGAGAGTTGAAATACAGGCATATGAAAACACTAGAATTTGCTGCTTAATACTGTAAAGCTGAAAGCTTCATGATTCTGCAAGCTTAGCTATGACTTTCAAAGTACAGATTACTGTAAGCTCCTAACAGTAGATGGACAGAACTGCCTTGAATTGCTCTAATAAGAAAAAAAAAATAAAATTGTAAAGTAAAGGATTTTCCACTCATCTCCTTTTAATTCTGATTTGAAGTTAAAATCTTGACTAAAATTATCAGCATTTTTAAATTTCTTCCTTTCTTTTGCCTTAAAGAATGAAGCAGGCACCTCACAATAGATGATTTTAGCATAGAAAAGGGAAGTATAAAGGGAAGTTGCAACTTTTCTTCTGAAACCTGCTCTCTAAATATTGAATTTATGGCACTGCACAGATTGCAACTTTAATTTGGAACCCACCATAATCAAACCCAGAAACTTAATAGCGAAAGTTCTCCATGGCATCATCAATGGCAAGGGGAGTACATAGGCAATTCTTTGTATTACTCTTACAGTTTTCTAGCCCTTCTTCCCCTACATTTGCAAGTTTTTCCATAGAAGACAAAGGTCAGGAAAAAAAAATAGTAAAAATATATCAGAGAAAAGAAATAGGAGGTTAATTCTTGACACGGTATCTATTCTACTTCTCTCAAGCTATTGTCATACTCCCTTTCCCCAGTTCAGACTTCTAATCACTTGTCCAAAATGCACAACTTTGCAACCCTGTGTCAATAGGTACTAAAACTGTTCTTTTGGGGACCACATCACAGAAAAATTTAGAAATGACCTGCTGCTTCTTGAAGAGAAGGATCAGGATAAATTCCTTAGAAAATTCTGGTAAGCATTGAGTGGGACGTGATAAACACACCAAGTACTGTGTATAAATACATGTAACAGATCTTGATGAGGGGAGCGTTTTGAACAGAAGCTTTCAGAACTCAGCCGTACAATTAAAGGATGGGGAGAGCAGCCTGCGGGAGGAGAAATCATTATGGAGTGCAGCTGTGGTTGTGGAATACATACCTAATCTTCCTTTTTATTCAACCATGGAATAGAAAAAGTTGAGCTATTTTAAAATCTTGTATTAAGACATAATTTCAGTTAACTTGGTTCCCTAGTACAGAGATCAATGGTGCAAGTTTAACGAGCATCCAGGGTCCCCAACTTCTTCTTTATTAGCTTCTTCATCTTGGTGGCTGCACATTTCTTAGTGTTACTGAGTTCCTTTGTGTGGTGTGCCAGGTGTTGGGTGCTGCAAGGTTATACCTGGATATCCTCCATCCTGCTGCCACTCACTTTTCTATGTCTAAATGAGACTGAATTTGCATAATTTACACATAGTGATGAACGAGACTGACCTCACTCTGCCTCACCTTCAATCATTTTTTGCCTTTTTCTGCTCTTTAAATGTCAGTCAGTGCTGCAGGAATATGCAGGCCAAAAGTATTAAAGTGAGAAAGAGTTCCACCTAAAAATGAATATAGATAATTTCCTCCATTTTATACCTCATTTCTGAGATTATTCAGGCTTATGGGGTGAAATTTAAAGGTGACCATAAATTTGTGCATGTAATTGACACGATTCCAGCAACTTCTCATTCCACAGTTTAGTCTCAGGTTCTCCTGAGTTATATTCCTTTACTGACATCTCCTTCTTATCACTTCTCTATACACCATGGGAATTGTTTCATCTTTTCATTCTTAGATTCTGTACCCTGTACAATTGCTTTTCTTACTTTGCTATAGGTAAGTGGTAAGATACTAATATGCATTACAATCACATAGATGGTAAAATGTTTGAAATTAAAGCATAACTTTAACAGGATTTGAGTTTAATATGAACAGCTACTGTATGTCATCTATCAGACTAACGACTGTGCCTAAATTCCCTAGGAATTTAGAGACAGTACTTTACGTGAAATGCTTCAGATACTTCTTTTTTGCATTAAAGAAGATAAAATTAACCTGTAATATAATCATAACGATGAGGGGAATTTGAATAAAATTAGCTCTTAATTGCATTTGAATTCCACTTCTATGAAACACAAAGCTCATAACTCCCCTATGGAGTTTCACCATTTTTTTCTTTTACGATTGGTTGGAGAATTGATCATGGGCATTGATTGCCATATGTTTTCATTACTTCAGCAAATACATAAAGAGAGTAAAATTTATTAGTGCTTTGAAATTCAAATGAAATGCCTTCAGTAGTTTATACCAACATACACATTTAGGTAGAATTGAATGCATGTGAGAATTAATTAATAGTAGTCAGGTCTATTCCTATCTTAAACCAGGTAAAACCTGTCTGCCACCATATCTAGTTTACATTTCATGATGAATCTGGGAAGTGTGAAGATGTAAATTGTGGAACTGTGTTATTCCTTGTACTTAAATTCAATATATGTGTAAAACAGATGTGACTTCCATTTTAAAAGACAGTAGAGTGCATAGAAAAAGTAACTTGCAGGAAAGTCTACAGTAAAGATGACAAGGATTAAATGTATTTCCCCTCAAAAGAGATACTCACAGCATACTACTTTCTTGTCCTTAAGGAAACGTCTCCGGCAATGTAAACTGCATTCATAATGAAAATACTCACTAAATGACAGTGTAATCTATAATACATTCATACACCACCAGGTATAGGCAAAAGTGGCCTAAGTCTCACTCTTCTGAATCAAACACTCAGACTCTACCAGATCTTGGCAAAGCTTGAACAGGATTAAAAAGAAGGGGTTAAACTACATCACGAATCAATGCTTGCTGTTAAAAGGATCTTTTTTCTGTATGTTCTAACAAGATCAGTCCCATACAAAGGTTTTATTTTTCTTTTTTTTTTCTTCTTTTTTTTACCTTGGATTACTAACTCGCATATGACACAACCTGTATGGGGCAGTAGTTTTCCCAATAAGCCCAAATGACAATTTTATCTCTACTTTACCCTTATTGTCTTGCACTATCTGCAGGCATCCTGGTGCTTTAGTCAGACGTAAAAAGACATGTCCTTCTAGGAGGATGGTTAAATTTTATGTGATTCTGTATTTCTTCCTGCTCTGTTAGATGAGTAGTGCTCATGGGTAGGGTTTGCTTTCAGAAAGCAAACAGAACAAAACCTGACAGTGAGTGCAATACATTAGACAATATTCATATATGACCTGTGAGTCAATATGAATTATGTTAAAACTGGGCCACTTTTCAAGTATTTATTCCATAAATACACTTGTATGTGAAGTTTGAGCTGAAAGAGAATTTTATGGCCATGTTATAAAGCTCAGAAAAAGGTGTTTAACAGTAGAAATGCTGACAGCTTATAATGAGTGCATGAACACAGAAATCATTAATCTTACCAAATCCCTGTTGGGGTTTTGAGATTATACAAAAAGAACCTTACGTTCAGGGCAGTATGTAGAAAGAGCTACGTGAATGAACCTTACAGTGCTCTAGACACTATTTCCTTCCAATTTTATAGGCCTAAATGTCTCCTGTTGTACCAATGCAAAGGAGTAGGAGCAAAGCATCTAGAATGATTAGCTCATATTAAGTATTATCACAAAGCAAGAAAATATTTTGTGGCACTTAAATAATTTCTGACATACATGTTCAAATGGTGTTCACACCACCTCCCAGTCCCCAAACCTCAAGACAATTTCAAGCTGATTTGCAATTCCAGAGACATTAGGTCTTCTCATTTTGGTACTGTCCACCATGGATCATCTAAGGTTAAGCTTATTAATAAACTTATCATATTGAAAACTTACATAACAGTACATTATAAATTAAGGTTCCTGATTTACGACATCAGAGAATCACTTTTGAGTGTAATTATAGTGCTTCTGAGAATTCATTGCAGATGAAAAAGGATGACCAAACTACCAGCCAAAAAGCCAGCAGAGCACTTTGCTGCTTAAGAAGGATATGAGAACATGTATAAGAGAAGCCAGAAGAGGACACACTTTATCCTATGTCCACCTTTAAATCTCTTTGCATATTCCAGCATGAGAGTGAAATGCCCTAAATTCACGTGAACTATTGAGGTTTATCAGCTCCTATTTTGAGGGCAGACAAAGTTTTATGCACATGGCTAGAAATGGCCTATTCTTGTGCGAGACAACTGGCCACGGTCTGAGATTTCCTGGGAGGTGTGAAAAGGAAGAGTTCTCTTAGAAACATAAAGGCACTGCAGGAGGGCATTCCAGCACTGCTAGCTGTTGAAAACATTTTGGCACAAATGCTAAAATAGATTCTAGCTAAACCTAACAATAAAAGGAAATTATGCAGTATGAAACAGGGCTAAAGGTGAAGACAAAGAGACAGACTTAGCAATGGGAAATGACATTATTTAAATCAGATATTAAACAACTGTAAAAGATATTAAACAACTGTAAAAGAGTGGATTTGTTTACTTAGCAAGTTTCAGAAGGATGACCTAGTGGGTCATTCTTTTCTCTTGGGTCTCTAAGGAAAGCAACTGCACGTGAAGAATGATAACAGCAATTTCATTAACTGAACTGGATGATCCCTAACCAAATTTTAAGTGAAAACTGCTATTTTATCACCTTCAACAAGATCCACTAGAAAAATCATATGAGTCTGCAATAATACTTCTTGGTTGCTGGGCTGCTTTTACTGAAAGAAAACTTTCTCCTGTTTTGCTGGTAGCATCAGAATGACCGTGATAAACAGTGAGCACAATGTCCTGATGTTCTTTGGATGAATCTGTATTCCACTTGAATTGCACAACGTACAAGCCAGTGCAACAGATAAAGACATGCTGGGGTAATAGCTGTGGAAATTCAGCAGACAATTTTTTATGTCTACTTAAGGTAGCTACAGTTACTGGGGAAAAAAGTTAAACTCTTAGATGGATCAAGTTTTGACCTGTATTTACCCTACTGAACTTACCACAATTGATTGGAAACTCATAAGAAATTCATAAACCCCCCCCAAAACTGTATAGATATATCTAGCAATACAAGCAAAAATAGGGAGAAGTAGAAAAATCCAGAGATTTTGATTAGTTTTCTAACTTGAATAGCAGTGAAGTAATTAGCACCTCAAAAAGAAATTGCCTAAATCTCAGATATGTAGTCCCATCACACAAGGTTCCAGTTAAATCATTGCTTCAGAAGTTTTGAAAAAACAATTTTTGAATTTTTCACATCTAATTATACATTTAAGAGGCCAGCTGCAAACACTCAGGCTTGACTTTTTTTTTTGGGGGGGGGGGTATCATTGACCTTAATTTTCAGTTGATACAGTGTTTTCACTTCCAGTAACCTGTAAGACAAGTCCAGACTATATTGCTGGAATGTTGTCTAAGATACAGGAAGAGTAAATAGCTTCTACTGAAATTCCAGTTGGATCTTTTACTAATTCAAATTGGTGTTCTGCTGGGATACTCTCCAGCTTACCTTACCTATATATGTAACAGTAACATCACTGCTGGTCTGACAGTCAACACATTGCGTATCCTACTAAAGAACTGACCTCGTTCATAGGTTTAATGTGTAACTGAAAACTGCACTGTAAGGTGGTACTTTTTTTTACCCTGAAACTCAGGTGGTACCATTGAAGAACACATTCAAGATGGTGAAAGCCTCCTCAATTTGGAATATAATGAAAATGGACTAAGCATGCATATGAAACAGTAAATTTATTTTTCATGACAACTAACAGTTCTCCGTCACCAACCTGTACATGTGATACATAAGAAGTACTTAAGGAATAAAAAACCCACACCTTACCAAGGACACCAGCCTGTAAGCACTGACCCTGGCAGTGGCTGGCTGTTTTAGATACATATAGAGTGGTTATAATACAAACTCAGAGTCACAAAAAATGCCCATGTCTACACCACTGTCTGATTAAATAAGCCAACTCCACTGAAACATTCTAAAAAGAAGTACAAGACTAAAGCCAAAAGCGCTATTTAGGAGTGAAAGAAGCAAAGCATCAAGTCATGAAAGGAGTAATGATGAGCCATGGTCAAAATTACCGAATAAAAGAGCTCAAGGTGTATTTCCCCTGAGAACACACGTGCACAGTCACACACACATGCACAAACAAAATCAATGCACCGATGTAAGAACCAAGATTTGATTTGTTCCTGAATTTCTGTCATCTGTCAAGGAGATTTTTTTTTGTCTGTCACTGCAGCTCCTACATGAACAGTGCTGACACTGGTCTTCATGAAAACTTAACTTAGAGACAACTACTGTCAATGCAGCTGCTTCCTCCTCCACATTTTGAAGATTAAAGATAATAGAAGTAAAACACAAAAAATGATTCATGGCTCAGAAATCGAAGTCTTGCTGGGAGGGTAAAAACTGTACACTGGAGGAGATAGAAAAAACATAAATCTGAGCTGTATAAAAATCATCTCCCCCTTAAATTCTGTCTTTGCTATAGTGGAAATGGGACAAAAGGAAAACAGACTCAAGGAGAAAGGCAAATCTAGAGCAGAATAGCAGTCTGTTCCCCTCTGGGCTTATAAAGAGCAGATTCAAATCAAAATCCTTGGAAGTCCTTGGGAGAAGGATACTCTTAGCAAGTTACAAATATAAGAGCTTTGAGAACACCAGTATTTTTCTAAGGGGAATGAAAAGAAAGTATTGAAAAGGTGCCAAAAGTCACAAAAGTAATTTTGATTCAATATGATTATTGATGAAATCTCTGCAGCAATAGCCCCAACATGGTACGCTAAGCTTTTCAGTTTGGTTTCAGAAGAAATTACCGGATCCATTTTTGCAGCTTTGATCTAGCACCTCAGGCTGAGCTTAGAAAAAAACCAACCCAACATACTTGTGACCTTCTCTAAAGGGAGAAGGCTCAAGCTGCCCCTTTGCATTACAGTGGAATAACATCAAGAGATGGACATGGTCTTTCTATTACTGTTTGGACAAGGCCAAATGTAGTGGGGTTGAGGAGTCCTGGTGCTATTGCATTACTATTAGTACAACTGTAATAGGTCTGTAAAGGAATTTTACTCAGTGTCTCAAATGTAAAGACTAAAGCTGATTAATTAGTGTTTCTTCACTGGCCCTTTTTTCTAGATCCTGAACAGAACACATTCACTTGAGAAAAACAAGAGTACTTTCCTTATCCAGTATTACTATGGAGTCTCAGGGCTGGTAAATGTTAAAGTTACATAGATCCATGTTTTCCCTGTTTCATTTTTAATTTCAGTTCAGCTTCGAGGATCTTGAGTATCTGCTGATATTATGCTATTGCCATTCCGTAAGTACAATGTGCATACAGCAGTGGCGAGGAAGGACAGCTTTGCTTTCATCTGGGTAGACTTAAAAACTACTCAAAATCCTTGCTTGATCTTTGGATGCAATATTATGCCAAAAAAACCACCAAAACCATATCCTGGTTATGCACCTGTTCTCTGTAAAATTGGATAAGTCTGCTCTCCTGGTAGGTCACCACTTAGAAAAATAATGAAATAGCAAATGGGAGAGAGACATCCTGGATATTTTATCCAAGGTACAAGACAGGCCCCAGGCAAGATTTATGGGATTTTTGCCACAGTGACTAGATGACTCTTCATCATTCTGGTAGAACATGGCAGCTTAAGCAGATCTTTACAGGGGTAATAAAGGTCCTTTCTGCTGACTACTTTTCAGGATGCAAATAGGGTTTTGTGAGGTGCAGTTAAATATGAAAAATACTTCTGTAACACAAAGATGGATAATCATTTCTGATTTTATTTCCAACAATAGCCACCATCCAAGCTTGCCCAGAGCAGCCTTAATCAGGTCATAAATCAGGGGAATATAAAAATGAAATTGTCATTTGTGAGACCAAAATAAAATCTATATTTCTGAAAGAAGAATCTAGTGATTTTTGCAATAGGAGAAAAATTACATTTCTGCAATAAGTGTACTACATTCCTAATGTTCCTTGGTTTGTGTCAAACAAATGGTACTGAAGGAATGGTTATTTGTTGTAGCCCCAATTGATTAATCAATTCTTTAAGAATTTGATGGGTATGTCATGAAGAGAACTGCATGAGACAACACATATCTTTGCTTTCTTTAATCCTCCTTGCCTTCAAATAGCAAGCTTTCAGCTGTATGTTTTTATGGACAGCCAGCAGCTCTGCTGTACTCTTACAGCTCTCAGGTACAGCTCTGACTGGGCCTAGGTGACATGTCAGTGTCTCTAGGTGTTAGACAGAAGTGGCTATGAACTGCGTGGCAAATTATACTGTAATTCTGATGTGAGAATATGGCCATTCATGTGCTGCAAAATACCACTGGACTATGGGTTGGCATCTCCCATGCCATGGACAACCTTCAGGGCAGTATGAGCTAAGTTGTCACAGTACTAGTAGGGTCTAAAACCACAATGAAAAATCCTTCTGAATGGGTAATTTTTTGTTTGACTGGTTAGGTACTCTTAGCTTTTCCACCCTCCTTCCAACCAGACCAAAAATCTGTATTTCCTTGTCAGTCTTCATACCTCTAACTGAATTTCACTTAACTCAAAAATTATACAATGATAACTACACACAAAACGTATGCAACTGAACTTTTTGTGCTGTGATGAGAGTCAACATCTTTAGTATTAATAATGTTGATTTTGATGCATGTAAAAGACCAAAAATGGATTAATTGTTTTTTAAAATCCCTTTCCACAAAATCAGCACTTTGGATCTTTCTTCTCTTTGGAACAAAAGCACATTTAGAAATTTTGGAATTTTCCCCAGGACAGAACCCTTGTTTTCCACAAGCTCTAATCCATGGTGAGACAGTACGGGTCTGGGGTACAGCAGCTGTTGTATACGGTCAAGAAAGAATACAAAGCAGAACGTTTAGCAAATGCACTGGGAATATAAAATGGGAGCTTTTACTAACTGCAAAGGACTTGGGTTTATATTATCTCCTGTGAGAAAATTTATACCAGCTTTTTGATGATAATATATGGTCATGGAAGTAAATTCAAATTTATTCATAGGCAAAGTTTTTTAAAAACTACAAATCATATCTGTAGAGTTCAAACAGAAAATTCAATTAATCAGGATGTTAGGAACACACCCATTCGGTTTCCCAAATGGCTGTGTCACTCAGTCACACTCTAATAAAGGCTACTGTCTGCTCAAATGAGGTTTCATTTATACTACTATTTAGAAATGGCTCACACTTTAGAGACTGATACTTCTGGGGCTACTCAGATTCAGGATATGAGGGATACAGGTGCAAGAAAGACACTATTTTTTATTTCTTAGTCATCAGTTTTAAGAGCTTATTACAAAAATGTTTGTCAAACATAGCTGAGAAATAAACAAGCTGACCTGTGATTAGCCAAACACCATAAATAATAAGCACCAAACAGGTAATGTGAAAGTTTGCAAACATCCCATGATATTTGTTTCTGCTCATTAGGCACCAGATTCATTAACAAAAGCTAGAATGATCATTTGCACAACGCAGAAAGACCACGAACAGAAAAAGAGGATAAGCACATTCAGTTGTACCACTGAGCCATGGCCTAGAGTTTTGAGGCACCGGAATGGGACCCAGAAAACTCTCATTTGTCATAGAATCATAGAATCATAGAATCATCTAGGTTGGAAAAGACCTTTAAGATCATCAAGTCCAACCGCTAACCTAACCTTGCCATCCCACCACTAAACCATGTCCTCAAGTACCTCATCTATCCTTCTTTTAAATACCTCCAGGGACGGGGACTCAACCACCTCCCTGGGCAGCCCATTCCAGAGCCCGACAACCCTTTCTGTGAAGAAATTTTTCCTAATGTCTAACCTAAACCTGCCCTGGCGCAACTTTAGACCATTCCCCCTGGTCCTATCGCTTGTTACCAGGGAGAAGAGGCTGACCCCCACCTCACTACAACCTCCTTTCAGGTAGTTGTAGAGGGCGATAAGGTCTCCCCTCAGCCTCCTCTTCTCCAGACTAAACAACCCCAGTTCCCTCAGACGCTCCTCGTAAGACTTGTGCTCCAGACCCCTCACCAGCTTTGTTGCTCTCCTCTGGACATGT
>VXBL01004457.1:221319-241529 GCA_013400195.1 Aramus guarauna
CTTGTGACTGGCCGCCAACTGGATTTAGCTCCATTCACCACCACTCTCTGGGCTCGGCTATCCAGCCAGTTTTCAACCCAGCGAAGAGTACACCCATCAAGGCCATGAACCGCCAGCTTCTCTAGGAGAATGCTGTGGGAGACTGTATCGAAGGCTTTGCTGAAGTCCAGGCAGACAACATCCACAGCCTTTAGACAACATCCACAGCCTTTGTCCCACTGGATGACTCTGAGTATCTGATTTCCTCTCAGTTTTGAGTAATTACTTTAGCTTAAGGCAGGGATAATGATACTGACCTTCTTTGTACAATACTTAGAAACATGCAGATGGAAAGCATGTAGCTGTAAAGGAGCAGAGGAAGAAGGACAAACCGTACTCATCCCTGTTGTGCCATGTTAGACACTGGCTAGAACCAGGATGTTCAACCTGGCCACTCAATCAATATTTCTACATCAATGAAATCTCTTAGGGTAAATTATATTACTCTTTATCAGCATATGAGGATGGATTTTGTATTCCTTATAGATTATGCAAATATTAGTGATTGTAAATTAAATCAGGCATCCTTTCCTTACTGCACTTCTTGTAACAGAATGGCCTTCAAATACAGAGGATGCGTAACGTGTCTGCCAACTCCATAGAGTTTAAGTTTTTCAAGTGTGATTTAAAAGGGCCTTAAGCAGTTGCTCTGCCTTCAGTGGTGAATTTCACCTTCTGAAATATAAAAAGATTGAAGGAATAATACAATCCTCCTCGCTGCATCCCAGCTTTTGTGTGTGTGTGAAGTGGAAATGTATCCATTATACTCATTTGCTCTGTCACCTGCTGACCAGACTGGAGGATGTACACCTATCAGCACTCAGCCTGCAAATCAGAGTCTACTACAAAAAGCTCCCAGTGTTTTACATGGAAACATCTAGCCCTGATATGGTTAACATGTGATAACAATCCTATCAAACTTTATACACTTGTAAACAGAGTTTACAGTGATAAGTTTTGCCATCATGCTACTATTTATATCCCATAAACACAGTTTACAGTGATATGCATAGCACTGATAATGACACTGACAAGAGCACTCAACAGAAGTGCAGATGTTGAGATGTTCTTATGCAATCTGTATTACTGCTTATATCTACATAAACTTAGTCGAATAATCAAAGTTGCCACATTTATCATAAAATAAAAACAAATACCTATATTTTAAATGCAAAGATGAGCCATTATATGTGCAGTTTCATAGAAAAATTTCCTAAATCACATCATACTTTCATAGAAAAAGTCTATGAGCAGACAGCCACTTCTCCAAATTTGCATGGCGTGTCTACAAAGTTACCAATTTCCAATTTTAGTTTGCTTTCTACCCAGAAGTAAGTGGAAGAAACCCAGCCAACTTACGATCTCCTTGACAACGCACAGGACCCACAGATATCTTGGCTTCAGACCCAGGCCGGTCAATGTCTCCAACCACTACCTGACTCACTGGTAGATGCTCTTTGTATGACAACATCCCAGTGTCCTTTCTCCTGAATTACAGAGAGAGAGAAAAAGAAAGCAATTATGAAATATATTAAAATAATTTCCTTAATCATTATTATTCTTCAATGAACTAAGCATCAAAAGAATAGATATGCAACAATTACATCAGTAAAGTGTTGCTGTCTAAAAACCTGTCTCAAATGACATGAGTTTGAGCAATAACGCTGGCTGTTTACTGGAAAACAGATGGATAGCAGCTACCATCATCCAGGAACACAGAGTAGCAGCCTGCTTTGTGCCCAGTCCTGGACTCAGCTGGGCTTGTGTGGGTCTTTCCGAGTCTGACCAGCTCCATACCAGTGGGTAACACTTTGCTGTTGTTTTCCTTGCTGATGTCTTCTGAGAGGGAAATAAATGCTAATGCTTCCTAGAAGTGCATCTTTTTTTTGCTCTAGTTGCTGCCAGTTGTTATCTTAATGATACGACCTCTGCATACCAAGGAAACAGTGCTTCTTTTATATTTCACATCTTTAGTGTTATATTAAAAAAGAGACATTAAAGACTAATTATCTGAAAAGGCTTGTCATCTCAGTCCTGTCATTTCTAACACTAAGTGCCTAAGTCCAAAAAAATCTAAACTTGTGAATCTAACCACGAGGATGCAGCTCAAACCCCATTTTAGTTAGCAAGATCACTAAAATTCAAATTATAGTCATGTCTAAAAGCTCCTCATTTCAACTGCAGTGAGTAACCTGGTGCCTTTTTCATGCCTAGACCAAATCACTATGCAGTTACAACATTTTTTCCTTTATCATGTCAAGACCTGAATCCAGATGGCATGTTGAGTGCTGTTTCTCCCAAATAGAAAATAAAATAAAATAAATTTAATTAGGTGCTTTATCTCTCAGGTACTTTTTTTTTCTTTTTTTTTCTTTTCTTTTTTTTTTTTTTTTTTTTTTATTATAAACACATGGAAGGCGAAAAATATCCACACATGAAAAAATGCACTATACATAGTGAAGACTATACTTTTTCACACAAAAGAAAGTAAGAGGAAGCAAAAAACATTCCATTTCTTTCTCTCTTTTTTTTCTCTTTCTTTTTAGCTGCATCTTGCCATGTAATTGAGTATCTTTTTCATCTAAAAATCAATTCCTTTGTTCAGAAATACCATAGGATGAAAGATGAATTCAGGATCTGGAAAAGCTACTGAAATGCACAATATGACTGTAACTGGGAATGTGTAAGGATTTCAGGAAACGGAATCTTTTTCATCTCTGACTTGGTTGACTGCATGATCTGACTCATTAGATTGCTAAAAACTGGGAAGCACAGCAGGGATCTGCACGATCTGGGGTAATGCTTGGAGTTTTCCAGTAGCACAGTAGTATTTTCCAGCAGCGTCTCCAGTCATCAGCCTCACTGGGTCCTTCTGAAGAGATGGAGGGCAAAACATCCTTTTTAAAAGAAGCACAACTAAAATAATTAAGAAAATAACCATCACATTTTTGAACGACAGTTCATTGAAACTTGTGTCTGTTCTCTGTGATGAAAAGAGTAATTAAAGATTTAATTACTAGAGTTTTTCAACTAGTAGATGACTGGTTCTCTTAAATTGTATGTTCTTCCCTCCCAGCACACTTGCCTTTCTCCGTGGGCCCTTTGTCTTGCTGAAATCATCAGCCCTCTCTGGCTGGACACAGCTGTTCCAGGTGCTATGTTGGTGAGGCTGCTACAGGGGACTACTAGAAAGGAAGGAAAATGGACAGGACTAACCCTCACGGGCTGCTTCTGCAGATTGTGCTAGGTTGCAGCATATCGCTTTTCTTTCGCAGATTGCAATGCCCTTTACAAAGGTATCGTATTCATCAGTTTGGAGACAGGTGATATAAGAAAAGGGAGATTAAAGGGCTTTCCCTTTAAGAAAGGAGTGAATAACAAAGCCAGGTATGTGGACCTAATCTTCTGTCTCTGCTAAAGACCTGTATCCATGGGACCCACTCCCTGCTAATAGAGGATAAATGTAGGTCATCATTTTGCTCTTTCTGAGGTTTTCCTCTGAGACTGACTTTCTCTGCTGATTGCTACTCTTTCAAAGACTGCTTTAAAGATGGACGTGCCTATTTAAAATAAAGAATTTTTCATAGATAGGTAAAAAAAAAACTATTGACATTTCTCTTTTTTCCCTCTCCTCTCACAAAACCAGCTAATATTTCAGCTCCAAATGAGGATGTCAAAGGGCAGCCCTTTTCCTGTCACCAATAGCTTTCACCTCCTTTAAAGGAAATGAAAAGGAGCAGTAACAATTTTCTCCTCTTTATTGATCATGTTTCTACTCATTTTAATATTTTATTTCTGTATTTAGTGATATGGTCACTTTAAAGCTGTTGCCATGACAATAAATGTTAGAGTTCTTTTGAAAAATAGCCTTATTTTCTGATAATTGCTTACTTGCCTTCATCATTGTAGGAAATGCATTCTCCCCTGCACAGGAGCTATATTGGGGCTGGGAGTATTGGACTAAGTGCATTGTCTTTTCTCCAGCAGAACCTATGGAGTTCGTTTGCTCTTAACAAAAAAGGGGTAACGATAGCTTTTGGCCCATGCGTGCACCAAAAAGACAAATACACTCAGGAGACTGAGTGGCTCTGTTATGCTTTTCTAAGGTACTTGTAGTTCCTCAGGACATACTAATCAGTGCTGACAAAGTCAAAAAAGTTATAAACTGAAGACTGATTATAATGCTTGACTTTGTACTACACACTTAGAAATAATCACAGCTGGAACACTCAATTCCTGCAAGTGATAATGCTTCTGACGGTATTTAAAGACTTTGCACATTAAGAGGGTGGAGAAAGTCTCTGAAGTTTTTCCTCACCAAAGAAAATCCCCTTAAGAGAATAAAGATTGAATTCAGAGTGTGTCATATTCCTATTAATAGCCAAATGGGAGATGAATGAATGTGATCAAATCCTGTAATTATTACCAGGAGATATTGATGAAATCTCAGTGTAATTTTCTATTTCTAATTTCTTTTCCTATATATAACAGTCTGCAAAGTGCTTCAGGGTGCCTTTGAATGAAAGCAGCAGATATTAGTGTAAGATTTATCATTGTTTTGATTATGATCATCTACTTACTCTTTATAAGCATTCTGTGGTATGTAAAAAAGAAATGTATTATGTGTATATCAGCAAATGACATATTCAAAGTAATGATAAGATTCTGTATTGCTATTAATTTGTTTATATAATGATTTCATACAACTAGACTTCAGTTACTGGAGTAATTTATTTTCTCCAATTTTGTTAGATATTACTTAGCTATCAGTTCAGTCCTGTACAGGAAAGCACATAAAGAACTTACTACAGGTAGGAATGGACTTAGTTTTAAAAGATATGCTTACATGATCTGAGGAACTTAATTGTTTTGAGAATACAAATAAAACACCTACTGGATTGAAACTGCAGCATTAACCACATATTATTCAATTATTAGAAGTGGTTTGAAAAATACAAACTCCCAAGTATTCCCATTTCAAAGGTATACAATTGTCCACCTCTCACAAGACTCAGCTTTTTACTATGCACGCACACCTATTGTAATCCCTGAATTTCCATAATCTATCTGAGAGCGCTATAAAGCAGTTTAGTGCAGCTAATATCTGCAAATGAATGCCTGTAAAAAACATTGTGAAGGGTACAGACATGCCAAGTATTAGTATTTTCTCTCTTCCAAAAATATCTGGCAAGAATTTTATTTATATTAGAACTACTAAGAAGAGCCAATATTACAGAGAATTTAATGAACAATGCAATTTTGGAGCAGCCTTAATAATCTGGAAGCCAGTTACTTGGAAATATGCAAGCTCTAATTAACAGGATTAAAAACAGGGCAAACAAAAGCTAGGATTAAAGCAGAACTCGTTAACTTTTGGAAGGTTTTAATAAAATGTAGTTAACTTTTTCATGTACATACCATGCAGCGCAAAAGCCGTACTTTTAGATTCCCCCTGTTCCCAGGGCTCTGCCCTTCTTAGGAATTGTAAACTGCCAGCAATATACTTTACGCTGAAAACTTTAATTTCCACTTGAATTTGCTGTTCTCAGGGCTTCTTACAGATCTCTTGTTCCTTTCCCACATGCCTTGTCACCTCAGATACCCTTATATGTTAAGTTGGAGCTAATGACTCACCCTTGATCTGGCTGCCAAGGGGTATTATGGCAAATTTCTCATTACGATACGGGTTCATATATACTGACAGAGAGGCACAACTCCATTCAAATTTTTTCCCCACACTGGCAATGGACAGGCTGAGGCCGTACAAAATATGTTGTTCTCATATTCCTAACAGTAAAAGAAGGAGAAGTTTGACCTCTTACAAGTAAAATTGACCTTAAGGCAGTTAAGCTTCTTCTCTAGCACACTGGTA
Organism: Aramus guarauna; assembly: GCA_013400195.1. Lineage (NCBI taxonomy): Eukaryota > Metazoa > Chordata > Aves > Gruiformes > Aramidae > Aramus > Aramus guarauna. Next base: position 227,231 of record VXBL01004457.1, read on the forward strand.
AAAAAAAAGGACAAAGTAGCACCAAACTTTAGCAACCTGTACTTAATTATGACGTAACAGGTGTTTTAGTTTGGTTTTGGTTTGGTTAGCTACAAACAAGGGTTTGTAAGGGGTTTGTTTCAGTGGAAAATGCAGAAGTAAAACAGGGAAGGAGCCTGGATTTTTATTTTTATTTTTATTTTTATTTTTATTTTTATTTTTATTTTTATTTTTATTTTTATTTTTATTTACTTTTATAGCACTGACCTCCTGAAAATCTAAACAATATGATGAAAGACCATCTAATTAATCCCAGCACCTAAATTACTAACATAAACAAGTCCATCCTTTGACATCTATTTGTAAAGGTAAATTGTACCAAAGACATGAAGCTGATGGTGCATAAGTAATCCTTGTTCAGAAATTATAAAAGATCAAATAGATTAGATTAAATTAACTTAATACACAAGCATCATATTGAGAAATAGTCCCACCAGAAGAATGATGAAGAAATTTAAGATACCCTCAATTGCAATGAACTGTACAAAAGAAACACTGGAGTTTGCATTTAGCACAAGTCACCTACATTATTTTCAGGAACTTCAAACCTTCTTTGAAGAAGAAACCAGTTTAAATTAGCCATGCAAAGACATGTTTAATTCAAACTTTTTTCCTGGGATTGAGACTTAGATCTCCTTTTTCACTTTATACAGTCTATCCCTCCTGACCTTTAAAATAAAATTAAAAAAAAAAAACAAAAAACATTGGGAAATAAATCTGCTCATTTGGACACCTCTCAAATTTTACAATGTCATTACACCAACCATCTTAATTAAATGCAGGTTAATTTGAATCATTATAAACATGCTTATAAGGATGTGTTTAGAAAATGAATACTTGGTAAGGTATATAGTATAGAATTCAAAAACTTGCTAACAAAATGCCTATTGTTTTAAAAAATTGATAACACCTTGATTATTATTTTTAAAAAATTAAAACACCACAGAGTGTCTAAACAACACTTCCCAGTATGACCAGGCACATGGGATTGAGCTGAACAATTTAAGATGCCTGATGCTGAAACTGTATCACCAGAGAATTTATAGTGATAGTTTGGTGAGAGTTTCTGAGTTAAGAAGTTGACAGGAAGCTTGCTCCATTTCTTCCTTTTTCTCTGCTTGGCAAGAAATGAGACACAGAAGCCTCTGGCAACTCGGAAGGAACCCTGAAGTCCAGAAGATATGCCAATGCTATCATGGCACTTACTGATTCTGTGTGAGCTAGAGATATGAAATGAGATACTTGGAGAAACTGGTGAGAAATGCGTCTTTTTAAAAAAAATCCATCAGGAAGGAGATTGAGATAGTTTGGACTGGTTCTACAGGGCTCTTGCCTGAAAGGACCTCTCGACTTTCCTCTCAAATAGAAGTTTGTGAGAAACTGAATAACCACAGTAAAAGGACAATAATGAAGATAGCAAACTGGGCCCTGCCTTCTTGTGAACAATATGGATCAATGTCAGGGGAAAATCTGCTTTGCTCAGTATTTGCTTACATTGTCCTTCCAACAAAACAGAAAAGACAGAAGGCCACTCCTTCAAGTGCAGCAGCTCCTCTTACGAACTTAATTTCTTCAGTGTTACTTCCCAGAAAAAAAAAAACAAACGAAATTTTGGGGTCCAGCAGCTCCTCTGAGTTGACTGTTAATTTTACTTATTTCAATACCAAGATATTTTAAGAATGGCATTTAGGAATCCTACCACGCTGTAACTGATCTCCAGCACCTCTAGATCTTTGCATCTGTCAACAATTTAATCAATTTTCTGTCTTGGTTTCAAAATCTTTTAATTAGGACAGGAAAAGTGTGTGGCATTTCCTTTGGGAGAATTGGTGAATCTAGTATTGGGATGTCTCTTCCACCTTGGGTGATTATGGAGACAAGATTACTTGGGATTCAGCTGAAGCCAAGAAGAGGAAGTTCTCCTGTGGACCTAGGGCTGAAATGGGATGCTATGGGAATTTTCCAAGAAAAATTGACATTGAACAGCACATTGCTTGCTCAAAGAAACTTTTTTTTTAAAAGTTAGTTAAAAATTCCATTTGGCATTTTCAAAACAATATGATTCTTTTATCTCAAAATATTTCAAATTTCAAAAGATCTTTCAAAAAATAATAGTTAATAAATAAAAATATTAAAAATAACTCACAATTCATGATGCCAAAAAAGCTTTCTAGTCATCCTTAGAAAGTTTTAAATGCTTTGTTTGATGACAGAAACATGAGAAAACTCTATTCTCAACAGGTGTAATCAAATAAAGGACAATAAATTGATACATTCAATTCTGCAACATGTCCCAGAAAGTTAAGTCTTTCTTCCTAATCACTTCGACAAAGAAAAACCAGTATTCATTCGATGATCCATTCACACATGATGAAATTTCCCATGAAATAGCAGGCTACCTTAGCTCCAAGGGAAGAAAAACATGAAGGACCACACTGATCGTTACCACCTGTTTCAAAAATTTTCTAATTTAAAACTCCAAGCATTTTTAATTACATTTTTGTATATCTGAATGCACTATAGTAACAGTGTGCACAGTAAAGCAGTTATCTAATGAAATGTGTGCTTTTAATATCTGTACTATTGAATATTGCAGGATTTATGCAGATGAAGGATGAATTCTTTCTATCTGTTCTACCAGCTATCCACAAGTCTTTGGATCATATCGTATCAAACTATCAGACCAAATGTGTTCCTGGCATGATTTTTAAGGCACAAGGATCTGTATTGGAAAAAATATTAAAAATCTCAGAGCAGCAGGTTACAGGCTTCATTTCTTGGAGTTCTTGACAACTTTGACAGTTTTATTTTGTATGACTGAAGGAGCTAAATAAAAATAATTGAGTATGGCATGACAAAATAACAGATGGCTATAGTTAATGCTGACTTCAGCCCCTATATGCCTGTTGAGTTCAATAAGGTACTAAAGTGCATAACTTAGTGTTGAATTTGGTCCAGAAAACTTAATGAAGTATGGGACTTACTGCACCTAGAAAATGTCAGTAAAACACAATTATATGAACACCTACCATTGCTCTCACCCTTTCACCAGTGCTTCCTGCAGTGTTCACTCTTACGTCACATCTATGCATGTACTCATGCAACACTGAAACCAACCTATGCTTCGCACAAAGGCACCATGGGGAACATAAGGGTGCTATGAGTTAGCTCGCCTCTTCAGTTGCTTGTATAACTATGACACCAAATATTTTGGGAAAAAATCTAGGTTGATCACACCTTAGACAGAGTGCTTGATTAGGTAACTTCACAAAATCTCATTTATACAAATGATAAGTAGGTTGATTCTGTCTTCCAAATTTGTATCTCTCGTAAGCATTTTTCAAACTTATCCTCTCCTTTGTCTTTTTATGACAAACTATTTTTTCATTTGGGATTGTTTATTCTTAATATAGAAGATATCTGAGCCCTTTTAGCCTTACTGTTGGGCTTCTGTAAAATAGAGTTTGTTAGTAAGCATAAAGCTGTCTTGTGTGAAAAATGTTGTATTCAGGTCTGCTGGATTCTCTGTAAAAAATTACATTTATCCTACTTCTGTATCACAGGTGACATTTTGGAGGACACAGAAAAATTACATTACTTGCTGGACATCATGTGGAAAATAAGCATACCAGCATCTTTCTTCTAAATAATAAACTATCTAAGTAGCCAATAAAGAGACAAAACATGGGGAAAGAAGTAATGTCATATACTGTTAAAAGTAAAATTCCAAGAGAAGTTACTACTCAGCTATTTATTTCCTTTCTCTAAAGGCCCCAACTATGTCTGAACTGATTTTTAAGAAAACTTAGGGATTTGAGCCTATTTTTCAGTAAGCTCTTTCTATTTTGACTGACCTCAACCTTTAATTGTAACAACCACAACATCTTATTTTCTCTATCTATAATCAGTTCTCACTCTTGAAATACTGTATTTTTATGATATTACACATGATCTGCTAATTATCTCCCCTCAAAAGACCTGTTTCCCTTCAGTCCTTAGAGGTAACTATCACGTTGTACTTTAATGTTCGCTCCAGTCTCAGGCCCACAAGATTGCTTCCCATTTCACTTGTGTGGGTGTGATGCTTGTCTCAAAGGAGCACTTACCCCAGCAGGACAGATGACCAGTTTTATTTAGTCTTATTATGTACCATACAGCTTGTACATCTGTAGCTCCTTACTCAGCACGAGGATTTCTTACTGTCTGGAGTTGGAATCAGTGATCCTACAAATTACTTTTTTTTCCTCTTCCTGCTTACCTAATAAATACAAAAGTTGTTTCTAACTGTAAAATGACCAGTAAAAGTGGTCTCAAAACAAAGTCTTCTTTTCCCTAACTGCTTAAAAACACCTCTTAATATAGTGAGGTTATCAGGTTCGTGATTTTTTGATGTTGTCATCATTTGTTTGTTTTGTTTGACCTATGAAAGGTAGGCCCCTTAAATTACCCTGGAAATGGTAAGGAGATGGGTAAACATGAGCTATTTCTAACATCAAGCCATGCCAAAGACAAATGGAAGGAGAAATCTATAACAGCCATTGCTAAAAAAAAAAGAAACAAAATCCAACAAAACACCTTACAGGATTATCTACAAATTGTGCTATAAACATAATACATGATGTTGCTATATCTGCTGAGGAAGGAAAGTGGGATCTATTACCATGAAAGTTCTCTAGTTAGAAGAAGAATTAAATATCCCACTACAAAACATTTTAAATGTACCTCCATTCATCAGATATAATTATCTGAAATGGAATGTTCCAGATATTCAAGCATATTTAAAGCAATGGTGCAGCATAGAGGTAATTAACAGATGTCAGTTTTCATTATGTAAACACTTTGCTATAAAGCACAAGCAAAACATGGATACTTGTCACTTTCCCTCTGCTTGTAAATACGCACAAAGGTCTCTGAGAATTCATTTCATTTCAACTACATTCTTTTTTTAGTGCCTTTGCTTAAAAGACAGATGATCTTGTTTTGCAACGATAGGCCACTTTATCCATAGGTTAATTTCTTTATGGCCTTTTCATGTTTCTGTGATACCCCTACCTCTTGTCTGTGTGTGTGTATATCCACATACATGTATTACAGTAATGGGGGAAATGAGAAAGGATACTATACAAGGTACTTACTGAAGTTTAAAAAAATTGTATTCCTGCAATGTATACAACTGTGTCACTTCCAGAGGCAGCTGGGTTCTGTGGGGCTGTAGCTAGAGGTTCTCTCACTGCATTTACTCACAGCGTTATGACAGAACTGAGTGACCGAGATTAGGACTTGAGCTACAGGGGAGGTATGGCATGCTATACTTGTTGCTAAATATTAGACCAAAGGCAGATGCCCTTATTTAGAAAAATCTGGTTTGCTGCACTGACTGTAGAAAGTTAAGTATTTGCTTAGCATTTTGTTGACCACACTTATACAGGATTAGTGACCTATTCATTAGGCAGATCGCTCCACTTTACTGCTCTGATGGATTTCCATTATCCTTCTTGTTAGCCTTTGAGCTCAACTTTCCTTACATTACACATCATCACTTTTTCCTCAACAAAAGACTGAAGCAAACTTAGCTGAATTCGCCATTCATTTCCTAATGCAATTCCCTCTGAGCTGAGCCTCTTTTCCTAGCACAATACTTGATGAGCCCCCCGCCCTCCCTGAGACTTTTTACTGCACAGGGTGCTGTCACAGCCCTGACTGTGTGGACTGAAAAGGCTCTGGTCCACGGGCTTCTAACAGCCTGTGACAACATGGTCACAGCCAAAGACGGCTGATGATGATGTGAGTGAGAAGTCCTAATACATTCCCTCCCCTTCTCCATAAGAATGGTGCTTTTCAGGACTCCAAACAATCCTGGGTAGGCTTTACAGGGAAGCTCACACTGAGGCAACCAAGCTGTGCTCCTCTGATCTTTCAGGCTGTGACTCTGCAGTATTTTTATCAGAATTAGATGAAGACAGAAATTAAAATGTAGTATTTTGGGTCCAAAGTCCTAGGGCCCAGAGTATTTGCAGCAGGTGCACTAAGAGCCTTGACAATGTTGTACTATATTTTAATGGAGTAAGTATGTTAATTTGCCAAATGTTGATGTATCTTTGCTTTTCTGATGGCTTAAATGTAGTTTACTGCAATTGCTTCTTGCATTAAAACAAGGGGTGTAGGGATACCAAGAAGTCTATCACTTCTACCTGTAAGCAAAGACTACACAAGCAGTGCAGGAGATGCTACAGTCACTGAGGAGAGCTCTCCGCTATTGCAGGCAGCCGCATCACCTCATCTTCGGCAGGATCTGATCACATCTGTACTGGTCTTATCGGGGAGGGAGGTAATTTTATTCGCAGTAGCGAATAGTACTTTGTCTATATATATATAGATATATATATCTATACAGTACTTTGTCTTGGATTTGTGACCAAAACAGTATTAGTAACACAGGGAAGTTTTAGTTATTGCTGAGCATTGTTTTCACAGAGCCAAGCCCTTTCTTTTCTGCTTCTCACACTGCCACACCAGCGAGGAGGCTGGGGGTGCATAACATGTTGAGAGGGGACACAACTGGGACAGCTGACCCCAACTGACCAAAGGGATATTCTATACCATACGACATCACACTTAGCAACATGGGGAAGAAGAGGAAGTGGGAATGTTTGGAGTGATGGCATTTGTCTTCCCAAGTAGTCATTACGTGTGATGGAGCCCTGCTTTCCTGGAGATGGCTGAACACCTGCCTGCCCATGGGAAGCAGCAAATAAATTCCTTATTTTGCTTTGCTCATGCACGCAGCTTTCACTTTACCTATTGAGATGTCTTTATCTCAACCCACAAGTTTTTGTACTTTTTCAACTCTCTTCTCTGCCCCAATGAGAGGGCGTGAGCAAGTGGCTGTGTAGGGCTTAGCTGCCTACTAGGGCTAAACCACAACAACATCCCAAATTAGGAAGAATTGATCTGTTCTTCCACAATACTCTTAACTGAAAGCTATTTCAGAACTTCATTCACGATGGCTAGAAATCCTGGTTTCCAGCTTTAATACATTTGTAAATATTTGATTCACAGGACACTATGTTTTGTGTTCATCAATGTCTGCAAGTATAAATATTTCTTCCCCACTCATGTTTACATCAATATATTTTTAGAGAAAATCATACTACTAAGTTTTAGCACATGGGAGATGAAAGACAATGCAGAGACAAATAAGCTGCTGCTAACCCCAACTACTGTGTGCACAAAACACTGTGCAAAGATTGTAGTTCAGCCCTGAAAAGCAGCCTGGCTCCCCAAGCAAGAACTACAGCTGAGCAAATAAGCTTTGCCAAAAGTCTTCAGAAGAACATAAGAATAGAAGAAATGTCCTGTAGGATCAGAACAACAGTCCACCTCCTCCATCATCCTGTTGTGGACTGTGGCAATAAGGGATGCTACTCAGGGCAAGCATGTGAGTGTGGCCACTTCTGTCACACACTCACCTTCCACTCCCCCACCATCTACCACGAATACATTAAAAAGGTTACAGGGTGTACAGTGCTTACAGTATCCATTGATGGACCTGTCTTCCATTCATCTGTTAAATCTTCTTCTGAACCTACAAATGATGTCTGCTTGTACAGCCTCCTCTGGCAGCAAGTTCCAGAAGTCTACTAGTGGTTGTGTAAAGTAGTACTTTTTTCCCCCATCTGTTTTAAGCTGGTTTTATACCAATTAACAGGTCTGCACTAGCTTTTGGTTTCTTTGTGCTATGCTCCTTTGCACTACGTAGGGATGTTAACAGTGTTCTATACAATATGTGAACTTCACATACAACTTCACATTGCTTTATCAAATGACAGAAAGTGGCCCCATGTGCATGCAACAACAATACCCAGTGAAACTACCCCAGTTCCTTCTAAGCACATATTACATGGCTTGAAGGAAGATCCTAAGGGCACAAAACGAACAGAAATAGAGTCAATGAGGAAACTATGTTCACATATCTTTAAGGAAGGGAAGTTCAGAAATAGAAAGGTATGAGTTAATTATTTTCTAAGGTCTTCAAACTGTTTTCTGTGGTCGTCACAAAAAATTAATTGTTTACAAACAATAATAATCTGTTTTAACATTATAGTAAGACTCACTGACAATAAATGCAACAGAACCTGGAGGTTTGCATATACATTCTTCAGCTGTATCAGTATAATTTATACCGAGCTTACAAGGATTTATACACAGTCATAAGTGATTTGCAAGCATTAGTACATCAGACATGGAAACTGAAATCATATAAGAATTTTGAGGAGGTAGGTGCTATAAATATCGGAAGTACATCGCTAGAAGGTTCTTAAGAAAGTTAGGTAAGTTAAGAAAGTTAAGGAAGGGCAGGCATAAAAGATCAACTGATTTGTTGAACCTGAATAAACACTTAGCTGAATCTTCAGTAATCATTAAAGAAACTTGTAAAAAACCCTAAAAAATTAATGCTACCAGAAATAATAACAGTTTTATGTTTCTTGAATTATGTGATAATAATAATTCTAGATCAACAACAGGAGTAAACAGGAAGTGGTCAAGTGGTTGAGTCTTTTAAAAAAACCCCTTGATGTCATTAAAGTAACATTTTGTTTTTGTTTTGCTTTTGTTTCCTACAAAGAAAGAAAACACACGTTTAATACAATTCCAAAATACTTTCCTATTTTGTTTACAGGGGCAGCCTGCAGTTTTCATCATTCAATTTATGCCATCACAAGACTTGCAATTGACTCCATTCCCCTATTTCTGTTTCGTGTTCACTTCCTTCACTGAAGATGAAAAAGATTTAACAAAATAGAAGATTAGATGATTTACTACCTCCATGAAACTTGCATTTCCTTGAGATTAGGTCTTTTCTAGGGAGTTGTAATTAAAATAAAAGTCAGTATGCATTCTAGCAGTTCTATTCTGCATTATTCCCATCTTCTTTTTGTGTTGAGAATCCCTGAGATATGTTTAGCCACCTTGTTTTCCAGGAAATCCTGAATGACAGTAGAAAACACTTCTAATCATTATTCACTCTACTACCCTTACAAATACCAAGTATAAAATAAGTGCTGGTCCCCAACTAAGCAACTACCAAAAAATAATTTGTAGTTTGTGAAGATGACAGGCCTTACTGTCAAATCAGATCTTTGAGGTCTTTTTGGCAAGAAAAAAATGAGAATATTTATGTGTAAAGATAACAAGGATATCTGCCTTAGCAACTAAAGTTACATGAAGTGTCCAGATTGATGGAGAAGATGTATGTGACATCATAGATTAAAAAAAAAAAAAAGATGCAGTTCTCCAAGAAACACAAAATTATGCTGAATATCAGTTTCCATTCTTTGCAGTTTTAGTGGCAACCCCTTTTCTAAAGAAGTAATAGCATGCAGCAGTCGTAATAAAATCTCCCTCAAAATCTTCAGCCCTGGAGCCTGCCATAAAGTCCTCAATAGTGGGGAAATGCATTCTCCATTCTCTATATTAACAATGCATTTCTATTGCCCATGATGAGAAATGAAATCAATTTCCTAATGTTTTGAATATGCCGTCCTTTGGATAAAGCTGGTTTTCTTCCAAATGAATCTGTATAGTCTATAGTATTAGAGATCATTTCAAAATACAGTTTTTTAATCTAAATACTTCCAGTCCAGTGTTTAGTAAGGTCCATTATAGAAAGTTCAAATATATATTTTATTTAAACTACTTTGGAAGTTTTCAGAGAGGTTTCACTCTGTCATATTTCCAGCTGGTGAAACAAGCCTTCTTCCTACTGTGACAAAAGTGAAGGTGCTAAGTGGACAAATGATTGAGAAGAAGTGGAATTGTCACATCTGTAACTTCTGCGCATGTCTGTAACTAGACAAAGGAGACCTCTGAGCCCTTCAGGAGTAGGACTCTCACGCTACAGTATTGATTGACCATAGTGGAAAACCTGAAACAATGGTAAAGGGAGCATTATTAGCCAGTAGCTTGTATTTCCTTTTGAACATCTATGACTTATCTTTGGTATTTCCAAATACAAAAGTGAGTTGCACAAGTATTTTTGGTCACAGCTAGCAAGTATTTTACAGAGTGCCTAACAAATGTTTTTATCAAGATGCCACGTATTTGTGTTTCTTTGTGGTCGAGACAGACAGTAAGCTCTTCATTTAAACCAATCTCTAATTTTCAAATAATTTGGAGCTGATACTGGGATCTTTTTGGTTTTAGGAGCAGAAATCCATAAAATCCAGAATATGCTATTAATACCTCTTCAACTGAAGCCACTAACATAGTTTGTTTTAAGGTAAGTAATAAAAATATTTTTAATATACTTTTCTAGAAAATAAGCAGAAAATGCAAATATTCAAAAATACAAGCAGAGAATAAGTTTCTGTACAATATTGTTGGCATTCATCTGAAATAGAGATGATAGTGGATGAAACCTGAAAGTGATACATATCAGTCCTGAGACTTTGCTATCAAATATTACTCTTAATAAATTATTTTTATTACAAAGATTTATTTTATGATGTGTTGTCAGTACAACTGTTTCTCCTCTGAGGCAAGCATATGAGAATTGCATTACTTACATTGACAAGTATTAATTATTTTCTTTTAATACAATACAGCCCAAGATCCCAGTGAGGATCAATGACCTATTATTATATTTGGTCTTTCATGACCACAAGGAAAGTCAGTACTTCCTCTAAATGATTATGATACTAAATTATCTGATTTCCATTTGTCTGCTTTTTCATACTGTGTGTACATAATACAATAGAATGACATACAGAAACTGTCAAAGTAATGCCAATGGTAACAGCTAACTCTTAGAAGTAATAGCCATTTTAGGATGAGTTTCTGCCAAAGACTGATCTCCCTGTGACTGAATTCCCACATATGATAACCCTCAATATCTCGCTCCTGCTGTTCCACTTTCTCACAAGCCCCACATTTTTCCCTCTTCAGCTCTGCCACTTTTCACCTATGCTCTGATTAAATCACACTGTATCTTCTTCATTTTTCTCATTTTCTTTTGTTTTCTGTTATAAAATGGAGGTGGAAATAATGGGGGGGTTTGAATTCTCTTCATAGGAGAGTTTACAAAGCTGTCTCATTAACAATGGTGTCTGTGCAGTTTTAACTCCCTTTTCATAGATTTTGTGACTTCCCTCATTACTGGATTCTGACTACAACAGCTCAGTTGCTCAATTTTCTCTTTCATTTTTTTTGGTAAATCTGTTCTTGTAAGTAGAGGGGGCATAAGAAAGAGTTGTCTGTTGTCAGCCATCTCTGACTTCCTGTCATTCTGAACACTCAGAATGAAAAGTCTTGAATCATTCTTCTGAGAACACCATAAATTCCCTTTATATGAAGGTCAGATGACAAATCTCCACCAAAACAACTGTGTATAAGGCCTTTTATAAAACTTAGATCATGATAGTCTTCATGTAGATGTTACCATACACATTTCTAAGGTTGAGTTGGTAGGCTAAAAAACCAAACCCATGATTTTCTTCATTGTAGAGCTAACCCAAAGATGTAACTAGAGAGATAATCATCAGCATATCCACTCCTCCCTACAAACTTTCATTCACGCATCGTTACACATACCACCTACAAGTAAGTGCTCTATACAAAAATCTCTTAGTTAAATGACTGAATCAGTATAAATATTTTAAGTAGTGAAATACAAGAGTAGCAGAGACATTCAAAAACCCACAACTTATTTAGCAACGGAAGCTGAACTCCGACAATGAAAGCAAGAACAAAATCATTTTTTTCCTACATTTTGATTCCTTATAATATATAGGTCATAATGTTTTGCAGATGGCAAGAGCAAAACTAACACAGAGCCAGGGAAGAAACAGACCCTGAATTTTACAAAAACTGCAGCTTGTTTAGACCAGTTAAAAGATGCAGAAAGTGAACCAACTCATAATCCACCCAAAAACTATTGAATTTGTCTAAGAAACAAAGCCAGTTGCCAAACAGAGGAGAAAATGTTTCCAGATGCCATTCTTTTTCCTCCTTACTGGGGTGGGTTTTTTTTTTTATTTTTTGGTCTATTGTTTTGCCACATCCTCTGATAGGAAAAAATGTATCAACAAGTAAACAGCACGTCGTTTAAAAAATATTAGTCGAATATCTTAAATTAAAATCTGAAGTATGCATTAGGAGTGTGCAGTAACTCTCAATGCCTTTACCTCCTTCGTTTTTTTTCATCATCTCTATAACTATAATGATCTTCTGTGGCAACAGGGAAGATACCTAATTCTACAAAGGGTTGTTAGAAATACCTGATTTAGTCAGCAATAGTTGGTTTAAGTCACACTTTCCAGTCTTTGAAAGGGTCCCTACATCAACTCCACATTACAACAAGCTATGTGTGTTTATAGATATATGTACACACACCCACGCATACAAGTACATATACATACAAAGAGGTAACCAACTCAAGCTGAAGCATGGGAAATTCCAGTTAGATATAAGGAAAAATATTTCATTATGACAGCTGTCAAACACTGGCACAGGTTGTCCAGACAGATTCTGGGAAGTCCATCCATGGAGGTGTTCAGGATTCAAATGGATGCAGCCTTCTGCCACCCAGTCTGATTCCACCGGCTCTGAGCGGCAGGTCAGACTAGATGATGCCTGGAGGCCACTTCCAGACTGAATGACTCTGTGATCTGATGAGCGCATGTATGTATAGATGAGTATAGTGCAAAACCTAACCATCCTCGAAGAGTGTCTGAATTGACCTGTCTTTAGCAAAAGTATTCAATAAACTTAAGCTTCTGCTGCCCAGCATAGTTTCCTCAATGATCTCCTCAATTCTTTACCTTAGAGTTAAGGAAGTCAATATTTATCTTTATTCCAAACATCTCTTTGCTTTTCTCCAGCCTTCAGAACTGAATATGATGGTATTTTTTGTTTATTCCTTGGGTTTGTTCTGCTTCACAATCTTCACATATGGTAATTTAACAGTTAACAAAATTATATTAATAAAGATAAAACTGGTATTTCTGAGCTTTCTGCTCACCTTTGCCATCATCTATCTGCTATCTTGATTTACATCAGTTGATGTTATCTATTTCGTGGGCTTTTTTCATGATCTTTAAAGGAACTCAAGTTTTCTCTGCTTTTAATGTCAGTGATTAAAAATTTCTTGTTTTGGGCTTATTTACTGAATAAAATGGCAGTGGGAGAGAATGTCAGTTTTAAAAGCATTATTTGTAAGTGTGCTGTGCGAATTAGGAGTTTGGATTTCATTCCTGGGTCTTATGAAATCCTTTAAACATTTCTGATGTGATGTTCTTTCAGGAACAATGGATAAATATCTTAAATTTGACATAAGATACTTAAATTCATACTCCTTTGCAAAATGTTTTAACTCAACACTCAAACTGTTGACTGTTAAATGCTATTATGACATTTTATGTCATACCCAGCAAATAACTGGGTTTAGACATGAGATTACATGTTTAGTGATAGCATTTAAATATTTCTGTTTCATGGAAATAATAACTGAAAATTCATTTATGCTTTTCCAGTGACAACACAAAACATTTGCATGATATATATAAGTTTTTACATTTGCTGTATTTTTTATTCATCACATTTTCTAATACTGTCAGCAGATGTTATCTTATTGTCTTTATATTTTCCTGCTTGCTTGGAAATTGGATTTTTCTTTATTTTCATTTGGCTCTACTTTCTTTTTTAACAATTTATAGAAATAAACATATATACTCAGGTACTTTATTAAAGGCAACTGTATAATGTAAAGGAATACACATTATTAGCTGTCACGAGATACTGGTTTAGATTTCTTCCCAATAAAATATTTCTTTTTCTTCAGCAAAATATGAAAAAGCCATATGAATCCCATCAGCAAACTTGCTCATATAGACACACTTTTAGTGTAAAGAATCCATGTAGCATTTTAATGCCAATTTAAAGACTGTTGAAAACAACATGAGATAAAAATGCAACAAATTACTTTGGACCTGATTTACAAAGTCTCCATTGCATACTCAGATAGCTTTTATAAACTTTGAGGGATCTTCAGGGATCCTCTTTCCTGCATTTACTAATTTTCATCACTATAGTATTCTGCACATGAACAGAAGGCAGAGGAAAGAAAAATAGCTGGAGAATTGGGGTGGGGAGGCGGGTGCAGCTGGGACAAAATGTCTAGCCATGATTAATTACAGATAAGTAGTAATTTGGAAAGCTTGGGGCAGTCAATGATTACGCAACACACACGAACAGCCCCCCCCCC